>CAWUFW010003776.1:1445000-1722602 GCA_963921515.1 Calotriton arnoldi
TGGCAGAGATACTCCATACCAGCGACCAATTTAGCCTCAGCAGGGTGCCCAGTAGTTTCACAGTTGAGGTGCCCAAAGTCCGCAAGCCACTCAGTCCAGTGCCCCCAGCCCCACTTTCTAAACCCTTTTACCATGCCCTTAGTGAAGCGTAGCCACCTTGTTGGAGGCAGGCTCCAACAATTTTTGCCTGTTTGGCAAACAATAACATCGGACAGGTGGCTCCTGCAGATAGTCAGAAAGAGCTACACTTGCCCTTCAATGTCACTTTGATGCACCTTCCACCATCCCAAGGACGACTGATGGAAGACCACCTGTCAGTTTTACGGCAGGAAGTGAAAGCCCTTTTTGCCAAAGGGGCTATTGAGAGGGTGCCTGCGCCAGAAGTAAGTTGTTATTCCCGCTACTTTCTAGTGCCAAAGAAGGACATAGGCTTTTGTCTGATTTTAGACTTGCGCGACGCCGTGGATACATATATTATTCTTCTTAGATCTGTTTTCAAGATCGTTATTTTTCCCCTTTAATAATTATATTCTGTTCTTCCAGATGCAGCATGCGTGCCTGGAACCACTCACAGTAATTAACCTGTTCATCCATATGTTCCTCAAATGCATTCACTCTGTCAGATACATTGTTTTGGATATTCTTTAAATACCATTTAAAGTCAGTTACTACCACTATGATTTCATTCTTTAATTCCTTGAAAACCTGGAGCAAGACACCTTTGGTAATGCCATAATCGAGGTTTCGTACTGGATAATCTTTGTCACTGTAAGCCTTGCTCCCTATACCACCAGAGGGAGATTTTTCTCTGTAGTCATTGAAAATACTATTAGGACAACTCTTTCATATTGGTGTCTTTCTTACCTTGTCCAGTAAATGAGGGGGGGGGGAGGCACATTTTGAGCACAGTCTATGTTAAATGCAGTGATATGTCTCACAAATATGTCCTTTGTCCCGGATAACTTTAGGTTTCCACCAGCTAAATATAACTATCATGATGCTTGTTTTTGGACAAGTTGGCAGCCGCTGCTGCATTATATGGTGTGGCAGTGTGAAAAAAGGCAACCATTAGACATAGGGATAGCAATGGATCCCTTCCTAGGATAGCCGGCAGGAAGAGCTGTATTCCTGCCTTTTTAATTTTTATATCATGTGAGTGTTTCCAGAGGACCCAATCCTCCATCAATCTCTCGCTGGAGTGTTGCTATCTAAAAGGATTGTCTGCATTATTAATCTATCAACAAAAGAGAAAAGGGGGGGGACCGGGAGCCAGTTGTGGTCCAGTGTCTGTGCTCCTAACGCGAAAGTCTAATCAAAACAAAGGGGACACTGTTCCGGAAGAGGGGTGCAACGTGTCACCCACTCACTCAGAAGAAGAAAAGAGACAGAGAAACAGGAGGTGAAGAGTATCCTAGGTAATCAGGAACCACTAGTGAGAGGGAAGAACAAGTCTTGCCTCTTGTTGCCCTCACACACCCTGAAGGATGTCATGCTTCATCATCGGGCGTTTGCTCCTCGTCGGGCCGGCGCTGCAATGCCCCACGGGTCCCCCAACATCTTCACGGATAATAACCCGTTCAAAGATAACCTCATAACCTGGAAGAGGTATATCGACGATGTTCTCATCCTCTGGAAAGGAGATGAGCAGACCAGCGTCAAGTTTCATGAGTGGATAAACAACCTCAACCCTCACCTTCGCTTCACTAAGACAGCTAGTGATAAGGCGATTCCATTCCTGGACCTACTCATCACCTTGGAGAATGGACACCTCCACACCACAACCTACAAGAAGGCAACCGATCGTAATAGCCTCCTCAGCTTTAAGAGCCACCACAGTGTCCCCTTTGCATTTTTAATCTCCATAGTCCCCCAGTGGGTCACCTCTGTCTCTCTCAATGCCTCTCAAAGGCATTACAATTTATTTACACCAGCATACACTGATTAAGCTACGACTTGGATCTTCTTACCTTCATGATTCCAGAGCCAGATACACTTATTATTACTGGATTATTACAGGACAGCAATATATGGCTGCTCTGTCCCCCAACTTCTAAGGGTCTTTGGGCCATATGTACGACGCTTGAATTTTGCGACTCGCAAAATGCAATGTACAACAGTGTCTCAGACACTGTTTGCAATTCCCAATGGGGTCGCAAATTGCATGCCTCATCAATATTCATAAGGCAAGCGCAATTTGCGACCCCAGGGGAATGGCTAGCACTCACAGGGATGGTGGCCTGCTGGGGTCAGCAGACCACCATGTCTGTGACTGCTTTTTTAATAAAGCAGTTTTTTTAAAAATGCAGCCTGTTTTCCTTAAAGGAAAACGGATTGCATTTAAAAAAGAAAAATGAAACTTTTCAGTTTCATTTTTTAAGGGCAGGCAGTGGTCCTTGGGACAACTGCCTGCCCTTAAAAAATATTTTTGCACCCATTCACAAAGGGGAAGGAGTCCCCTTCCCGTTTGCGAGTGGCTTACCACCCTTTTGAAAAGAGTGGTAAACTGCGAGTGTTTTGCGGACGCAAATGCGGTTGCAAAACAATCATACATTGCAGTCAGACTCGCTATTAGGAAAGGACGGTTTGTACATGGGGCCGACCAATTTTGCGGTCGCAAGCGGGCCGAATTCCCGTTTGCGACCGCAAAAAACAGTCGTACATCTGCCTCTTAGTCCCATGCTTGTATCAGTGTTCACCCCTGCTTTCCCAGGCATGTTAGCACTGTTGATGTATACTTCTCAGATCAGCAGTGCTTTCAGATATGGTTTCCAATTACACCACAAGAACAGCACAAGTATGAGAACTCCATGATACGGACCTCTGTTTACCCCCACCTCTCTCCTTTCTGCCTTTAAAGCATTGCAATTTCTGAGGGAGTTGCTATCTTGTACTCCTTGTGGGTGCTGGTTCTCAGTTTCAGTGCCCATCTTTCATGCTGCTGCCATTCCAACATGGCTCTCCTTTCTCTCTGGTGAGCCATATAAACACCATTAAATGAGCCTTGGCACACTGGCACTGTTTCATCCTGTGTCCTTTAGATGCTATAGTTCCAGGAGCCTGCCATCATGTGGAGCTGCACAGACTTTGGAGCTCTCCAATGTCTGTAATCTTTATTACTTCGGGTGCTCTAGCGCCACATCTGTGTCACCCCCCCTCCCCCTTCACTCTTGGAACCGGTACAACCTCACCAAAGGGTTTCATTGCTGTAACTAATGCTCAATCAGCAGCCAGTTGGGAGCTCTCACTTTATAGTTATCAGAACCTGAACCAGACAACCACGCAGCCCTCATAAACGCCAGACGCAAACACCACCAACTCATCCGATCCACCAAAAGAACCTCCTTCAAAGAACGCATCGACAACAACGCACACAATAGCAAAGAGCTCTTCATCATCGTGAAAGAACTCACCACCCCCAGCTCCTGCTCCAACGACATACCGCCATCACAAGAACTCTGCGACTCCCTGGCTACCTTCTTCCACCGCAAGATCGCAGACATCCACAACAGCTTCGACACCCAGACTCCGACGACAGACACCATCACCCCCGACCCTGCACCCACCAAGCACATCGACCCTCTACTCTCCTGGCACAACGTCAACGACACCATCAAAATCATGTACACCATCCACTCCGGCTCACCCTCCGACCCCTGCCCCCACCACATTTTCAACAAAGCAAGCTCCATCATCGCACCCCGACTCAGGAAGATCATCAACAGCTCCTTCGAGACCACCACCTTCCCAGAAAGCTGGAAACACGCAGAGATTAACACCCTTCTCAAAAAACCCAAGGCGGACCCAAAGGACCTCAAGAACTTCCGACCCATCTCCCTGCTCCCGTTCCCGGCGAAAGTCATTGAGAAGACCGCCAACAGACAACTGACCCACTTCCTGGAGGAGAACAACGTCCTGGACTCCTCCCAATCCGGCTTCCGCAGCATTCACAGCACCGAAACCGCCCTCATCACCGCCACTGACGACATCAGAACCATACTGGACAATGGCGAAACTGCGGCCCTCATCCTCCTGGACCTCCCGGCCGCCTTCGACACCGTCTGCCACAACACCCTGCGCACACGCCTCCATGACGCAGGGATCCGAGACAAAGCCCTGGACTGGATCACCTCCTTCCTCACCGGCAGAACGCAGAGAGTCCGCCTCCCCCCCTTCAGGTCCGAAGCCACCACAATCACCTGCGGCGTACCCAAAGGTTCATCCCTTAGCCCGACCCTTTTCAACGTCTACATGGCTCGCTAACATCGTCCGAGCACACCACCTCAACATAGTCTCATACGCCGACGACACCCAGCTGATCCTCTCCCTCACCAAGGACCCGGCCACCGCCAAATCCAACCTCCACGAGGGAATGAAGGCCGTCGCAGGGTGGATGAAGACGAGCCGGCTGAAACTGAACTCGGACAAGACGGAGGTCCTCATCCTTGGCTCCACCCCCACCGCATGGGACGACTCCTGGTGGCCGGCCACGCTGGGTGCCGCCCCGACACCTACCAACCACGCACGCAACCTGGGAGTCATCCTGGACTCAACGCTCTCTATGACCCAGCAAGTCAACACGGTCTCCTCCTCCTGCTTCAACACCCTCCGCATGCTCCGCAAGATCTACAGATGGATCCCCACCGAAACCAGAAGAACGGTCACCCAAGCACTCGTCAGCAGCAGGCTGGACTACGTCAACGCCCTCTACGCAGGAACCACGACCACACTCCAGAAGAGACTCCAAAGCATACAAAACGCCTCCACACGCCTCATCCTTGGACTCCCTCGCCACAGCCACATCACCACCCACCTGAGAGACCTGCACTGGCTCCCGATCAACAAGAGGATCACCTTCAAGCTCCTCACCCACGCTCACAAAGCGCTCCACAACACCGGACCAGCATAACTCAACGAACGACTGTCCTTCAACACCACGAACCGCCAGCTCCACTCCGCCGACCTCGCACTCGCCTCCGTCCAACGCATCCGCCGAACGACCGCCGGTGGAAGATCATTCTCCCACCTCGCCGCCAAAACATGGAACACCCTCCCCATCCACCTGCGTCAGACCCAGGACCTGCTGTCCTTCAGGAGACGTCTCAAGACCTGGCTGTTCGACCTGTAGCTGCTCCCCCCTTCCCTCAGCGCCTTGAGACCCTCACGGGTGAGTAGCGCGCTTTACAAATGATTGATTGATTGATTGAATTAGCATCTTGAACTTTTGTATGGAAAGGAACTAAGTGACTCTGTAAAGATGTAGGGTAGGGTGGACCACCCTCACTTTTTGCTTACAAAAAATACAGTGGGAGTAAAACAGCCCACTGTCATGAGGTGGAGTTGAGCCAGTTGTTCTTAAAGAGTGGAGCCTTTCCAATATGTTCAAAGGTTTCTGGGATGCTGACTAGCAAAGGTGGCTTGGAAGGAGGAGGCTGAGGTCCACCAAGAGCTAAGCTCTTCTTTACCATTCAGTGGGCCCATTCATCTTTGGTTATCTGGGTTCAGTGGTGGGAAGCTCTTCCTTCCATTGATGCGAAGGGACCTCTTGAAATTATGCTAGGAAGGCAGGGTGGTCCATTTAGTTATTAGTGGGATCTCTTGGCCTTGGTTGAGGCGGATGAGTGGGCTTGTTCTTCCTTTCGAAGCATCTTCTCTTCACCTGCCTGCCAACCGTGGAATGAGGGTACAACTGGGGACTTAAGTCAAAACGTGTTCTGGCTTCAAGGAACAGATGTTCCTTTGCCTAGTGAATGATACAAGGTGGTGTAGCTGTGGCTGCCTGAAAGGCATCTGCAATTTGGTCTTGATCATGGCAGTTTTTATACCGTTGGAGAACCACATTGAGTCGTAGGATTTGTTCCGCCCAGTGGGAGGCAGAATACTTCGGATACTTCAACTTTTGATCTGACAGTTTGACATATGTGAATTGCTGCATGGGCATACCAGAATTCATGATTCTGGCTGTCATGTTAATGAAATCCATGGACATGAGACAGGAATGCTGCTGTGTCCTGAAAAGATGGGCTGCTGTTACTGGGCTGGAATCCTAAAAGAAAACTGCTGTGCAGAGAAACCTGTGGGTGCTCCTCCAGGAATTAGACTGGAACTGGCACAGCTGGCAGCAGGGTCATATACTCCCAACAGAACTAGGATGAGACATCCATGAACGCTGCACGTCAGATACCAAGGCTTCTACTTCCTGTGGTGCCTTCTGGGCTTTGGAGTAGATGCTGGGTGTTAAACAGCAGTGGTGATAGTGCTACTACGGTACTTTTTGAACCAAAGCTCACCTTCCTGCGTGATGATGTCCTTCTGACCACCTACTTGCCAAGATAAACCATGGGGAAGGAAGAGGGGTCACAAGAGGATGGAAGAGGGGTCAGGAGTGGAAGCCATGTCAGAGTGGACTGCAACAAAAACTGGCTGAAGAAGGAGCAGAGATTAAATTTCCGCTGCAATTAATCAGCGTCATCGGAACAGCAGAACAGTATGATATGGAAGGCTGGCTATGCACTTCATTCCAACAGAGGCTTAGAGAGAAGGCCTTAAAAACCACATCACATCCTTCTCCCAGATCATGACAAGGCTCAGCTACTACAAACCATCAGGTCCCAAGGGGAGGCATTGCAAACTGGTGTTACCTTTCTCAGGGAATACTTGTACCACTTGCAGAGCGACAGTGAAAATAACTGAGTATGTAAGAAAAATAATCTCTGGTAGTATTCCTAGCTAACACCTCAAAAAAAGATGCTCACTACCACATCCAGTGGCCAAGACGGAGTCCTTAGTTCCTGACCCATTGTGTTGATGAAATTCAACTTTGCATTCAGGATGCTGTACCCATGCTCTCCATGCATTCTTGGGAAGTTTTAAAAGACCTCATACCAATAGTAAAACACATAGTGTAGCCAGGCACAGGGCAATTGTTCTCAAGACACAGAGGCTATGGGAATCACCTGCTACAAATGGCTAATTGAAAGAATCACATTGCTCAAAGCCAGACATCTGTGCCATAAGCTACCCACTCCAAAGGAAGAGATGAAGGGGAAAAACAGAAAGAACATTTCCTGGAAAAGAACTCCTGATCCAGGGGCAGGCCCTGCTGGGAATCTGCCAAGTGCATCGATGCCAAGAGGTGAAGATGTTGGCTAGAGCACACATCGTTGGAGTTGTGCTGCAAACACCAATAATGAAAGCTCTGCAATATAAAGCTGTAGAAGCAATTTTCTATCTGCCATAAATAAGATGAAGATGAAAAAGAGCCAGTATGTTAACTGTACTTGGGTTTTACAGTTCAAATAATTAAAAGGGTTCTAATAACTGGTGTCCACAGCTCAATATTGGAGACCAATTAAGCAACCAACCAGTCTCCAAGCCTTCCACTAGAGGCAAATGTAGCTGTAGGTCAGCACTCATTATGCCGTTTCCCCAGGGTACCAAACCTTGATCACTAAAATGGTTGGTTGCAGTCAAGATTTTCTGGCGGCATGTGGACAGGCTGGGGACACCCACTCAATGGCAAGGCGGGGACCGCGAGTTTAAGGTAAGGGACCTTACCTTTAAAACTGATATTTTCAAAACCTCATGGGCTTTAAAGATGATTCAGAGGATTCCAGAATCATATGACTAGAGAATGTCCCAGTGTGAAACCTCTCGGTTCCTTTAATACTAGGAAATGACATTTATGGGCGCCTTTGTGGCACAGGTATGATACAGGCTCACCAGTTCTGGAAAAAGGACATCTGTTTATGCTAATAGACTCAGGCAGTCTGTTTTGCTTCGATGCATGCTGGCATGTTGGGATCTTCTGGCTCTTTGGCTCTCTCAGTTACTGTCCTTGCAGATTTTTAGGAAAGTGGGTCTTGTATGCGTTTGCCATTGGGCAAGGCGCAATCATCGACTCCCTTAGATCAGAGCAGCAAAGATCTGGTCTCTACCAGATAATGTGTTACCGAGGGTAAGTAACTTGTTCATCTGATAGGGACATCTAACTGCAGATTCCTTACCTTTGAATAGATACCCAAAGCAATACCATCCCCGTGGTGGGCTTAGGACGAATTCTAAACTAAAAAAGTCCTGCAGGACCGAACGAGTGATGTTCCCATCCTGACTATCCAGACATTGGTTCTTGATACCACCGCTAGCACCTTGGTAAACACCAGAGGGGCGCTGGAGAGGCCAAAAGGGAACAAAATGAACTGAAAGTGTCCGTGGCCCATGGTGAACTGCAAGTACCACCTCTGGGCGGGCAGGACAGGAATGTGGAAATATGAATCCTGCCAGTCAAACGCTACCATCCAGTCTCCCAGATTCAGGGCAGACAGGACCTGGGCAAGAGTGAGTATCTTGAATTTCTCCTTGAAGAAGAAATTGAGATAGCGCAGGTCGAGGATAGGACAAAGGCCTCCATCCTTCTTGGGTACCAGTTAGTAGAGGGAAAAGCAACCACGACCTACTTCTGGCATCAGAACTCGCTCTATGGATTGTTTGGCCAAAAGAGCCGTCACTTCCTGGCAGAGAAGGGACAGGTGGTCCTTCGTCAGCCTGTCGCAAGTGGGTGGCATGGTGGGAGAGGTAGGCTCAAAGGGGAGGGAATAGCCCCTTTGGACAATCTGCAAAACCCACCTGTCCGATGTTATGGACTGCCAGTGGGGCAGATCATGGCAAATCCTGCGACCACTGGGTGTCCATGATTATAAACAGGAAAACTAGGAGGTTTTGGAGGTTGCAGCTGTGTCGGTTGACTAACCCAACCGCTGGCTACCCGACAGATGGGGCCGGTAAGAACCACAGTCAAGCAGAGGCTGGAAAGATTGTGTGCCATGGTGGCTGGATGGGTAAGGACATGGTTGCACGCCCCTTCCAAGGCCACGAAAGAAGCGAAAGGCAGATTGAGGGTGACGAGGGGTCATATAAAGACCCAAGGACCTGGCCGTTGCCTGCTGTCCTTAAAGCACTTCAGCGCCGACTCCGCCTGGTCTCTGAGGAGACGGAAGCCATCAAAGGGCATGTCCATGAGAGATGACTGGATATCCACAGAAAAGCCAATAGTCCTCAACCAGGCGTGGCACCGCAGGGCCACTGTCGACGAAACTGCTCTGCCTAGTGAGTCGATGGTGTCTAGTCCACATCACATGGTGAACTTAGGTGCATCCCTCCCATCTGCAACAGCCTGGGAGAGTACAGCCCAGACCTCCTCCCTTGGGACCATAGGCAGCACCAGCGCAACCGCATCCCACGGAGCATGTGAATAGCGTCCTAAAAGCAAGTGGTGTTCACCGACTGCAATGATGGTGGAAGAAAGCATCTTTTTGCGTGAACTGACCAGCCTCTTGGAATCCCGATCTGGCGGGGCGGTTGGGAATGTGCCAGGATTTACATGTGAAGTGGAGGCATGGACTTCCAAGCTTTCTGGTGTAGGATGTTCTGTGAGGAATTTTGGGTCCCCTGTAGCAGGGTGGTGGCAGCGGGCAATTGTCCTATTCACAGGAGCCCCTGTACTGGGTTTTGATCAGGTCCGAAGCAGGACATCAGTAAGTGCCTCATTAAATGGGAGAAGCAGGTCGAAAGGAGACACTCTCGGTTGAAGTACTTCCATCAAGACATTAGTCTTGACTGCCACCAAGGCCAAGTGAATGTCCAGGACCTCAGCTGACCCCTGCACCACCATGGCAAATGACGCTCCCTCCTCCTTAGCCATGGTAAGGGGAGAAAGTATGACAGTATCTGGAGACATGTCCAGTCTGCTGGCCTCACCGAGATCCTCACACCAGTCTAAAGTAGCATAAGGCTGGTATTCTTGAGGGTCCCTCCCATTCTTTCCCAAGTCCTAGCCAATAAGAATAAGGCTCTGGCCTGGAAGACATGCCTCCAATCAGCGCCGGCATCGGATGATGCCTCTCAAGCTCTGTGTTAGAGTCGGGGATGGGAATGGGGATGACGCTGCCAGGAGCATCGGTATTGGCGACAAAGAAGGTCGAGATGGCACAACCTGCCCCGACCTGGATTCCTCTGCAGATCCTTGGGGCCCAACTGGCACCGGAGCCACTGGTGTGGATCAAGTAGGGCCCCTCTCGAACACACGGGGACCAAAGGAGCATCTGAGGGAATCGGCTGCTCAAATTTGAGGCGCATGGCCTCTTCAAACACTTGTATTTGAGCGGGGGTCACTCCAACTCTCAGAAATGCAGGGAGGCGGTGAGTCGGCCCTGGTGCTGGCTCAACCACGGAGCCAGGCTTCAAGGGACGCTCCTTCGTCTCATCGGCAGACAGACGAGGTGAAGTCGAAACAAGCTCAGACTTCTTTTTCTTCTTGTGGCTCCGAGACTTACCCGAGTGGGACCACAACCTCAGACTCTGCAACTGCTCTCTGGACATTCCTATCAACCGTCGCGCTGCCAGGAGCTTGAGGGATTGCTCCCTCAAGGCCTTTGGATGCATGGCAAGGCAGTCAGTACAGGCCTTCCGGTCATGGTTCCATTCAAGTCACACAGGAAAATAAGGTGCAGATCCGTCACTGACATCTGTCGGTGACAGGGGCCACAGAGCTTGAAGCTGGCCTTCTTAGATGACATCCCTGCCACACAAGGAGGTAAACCCTAAAAAAAAAATACTTTGACAAAACGTTAAAAAAAGCTATGTCAAAAAGAGACTAAGGGGTAGCTCTTCTCAGGTATGCGCTGGCTGGCGCGCAATGGAAAGATCTTACGTCAGTACGCATGGGAGATACCTATGGAGACACTGCAGGCTTCACTTCCGGCGTGGATGATGCCAAAGACGCCATGCGGAGCCGAATGACACCACCTACCAGCACACAGGGGTACTGCTCACAAAAGATTCTGGGTCCAGTCTGACGCCTAGGGATAATTCTATGCTAATGAATCTGCAGCTAGAAGTCTGTCAGATACGTTTACTAGTAATTCCCTCGTACATCGTGCAGCTCTGTGTATTTGCCCAGGAGGCAAGATGTGGTGACAGACCTAAGGGCAAGGCTGGTACAGGAGAATACAGGTTTGGTGAATATGTCCATGAGCTTAGACTTTGTTAGGAGTCGTCATGGGAAAGGCATCTTGTACCACTAAGCTCTCCGGGGTGGCATGCTGTTGGGACTGGGGAAAAACGCTCGTATGGTGACGGGCTTGTACCCTTGCCTTGACTACCCTAGCTGTGGTGATATCTGGATGCTTGGTAAGGATTTTTGGTCATGAGTAAACACTGATCATGCATGTGTGCTATGGCCTAGGCCTATCTCAGATTGCCATCTCCTTCGACCAGGAGGGGCGCTCAAAGTTTTACCCTCTGGAGATGTAAGGCTACTGCCTTCACCTGGACTTAAATAGCATGAGTGCATTGTGGCAGCATACCACGTTTTTAGTAATCAGTAGAGTGAACAGGTCCATGGTGCCTATGTAACTAGGGTGGTGCCTCGTGACCCACTCCAGTAAAGTTTCGCTGCTGTACTTAACTCAACAACTGTCCTGGTAAATCAAATAGGTGTCACGCGTGATTTCTCCCAGACAGATTTGTGAATTGCTGCTTTTATGAGAGCTGGGAGGGACACAAGGGAGGAAGGAAGAGTCAAGGTCTTCAGTGCACTTCAGTGGGAGCTCTTTGAAAAGGGGTCACTGTTCAAAGGAGCCTGGGTACATCTGAGGAAGGAGATGGAGCTGATAAGTGAACCATAAAGAGTAGGGTTGGGGCCCTTTGGTAAACCTTTGAAGCACTTATCACTGAGGTGGATATCCAAGAGTGAACCTCTAGTCACTCCCATGATCTGCGTTTGGGGCTATCAAGATTGGCAACTGTCCTGCTGAGAAAGACTGCACTCTGGAGGAAGAGCACAACAAAGGAGTGGGCACTTCAAAATGAGCAACCCCCAGAACAAAAACTTTGAATGCAGAGACACTAGATCACAAGTATATCTAGAAATTGATTTTAGAAAGGGGAGCTTGAGACTCCCAAGTCATCAAACTGAAGCAGTGAATCAGTGTGGAGAAGCTCAGCACAAGCTCTCCCTTTTGTGACAAGGACTGGGTACTATGGGTCTGAGAGTCTAATATTTTGGGCGAGGGGACATACCCCTAGAGGATCAAGAACACTCGCCTGGAGCACAAGATACTGTCTGATCCAAGTCCAGCGGACTCTGTGAGGTGTGAGATCCCTTGGAGGGAGAAAGATCTAGTGGGGATTCTGTTGCAGATGTCCTGGGTACAGAGTGTGAGATTCTGGTCTGACTGCCAAAGTCTTCGACCCTCTTGCTAGATGGGGTTTGCAGTGAATAATACGTGTAACTGCCCTTTCTGCTGCGCTGTGAAAGACAAAGGGCCATTGCTCCATACAGTGCTTGACCCACAGGAGGCCATCACCTTGTTTGCCCCACCCTCGACCCCTGTATGCCAGGTGGGGGACACAGTCAACAGAGGGCTGAGTCCCTCTATATGGGCTTCAGGTGGAAGAAAGGAGCGGTGAAGGAGGAAGAGGGCCATCACCCTGCCCCCCATGTGCAGCAGAGAAGACACCATGGGCTGTGACCCGTAGAGAGTGAGAGCTACAACTTCAACTTCCGCCTTTGGGATCATCAGAGATCTGCCCCGGACCATAGAAGAGACTTACTATATCAGATGATTGCCAAGGACAGTGGCTGCCATAACTGCAGATTCCCACTGTCTGGACAATACCAGGTGGCAGAAGGGTACCTGAGAAGTTTGAGCCTGCACTGTGCGACTTAGTAAAACTGTTGACTGGAACGCTGTACCCTAGGGAAACTTACTTTGAATTAACACGCTGCAGTGCAGGGACTCTGTGATCTTGCCAAAGAGCCCCAGAAGACTTCTGAGATTCAAACGCATTAGCAGGAGCTAGCTTGGATGTCACTACGAGTGAATGGTGAATAATCAGCCATGAATGGGGAAGTGGGACTGAAAAGAGGACCTAGGTAATGCTAGTGGGCTTGCCTCAAGAAGGCCATGTATATTGTTTGCAGTGTGCTGTATTGTACATTGTGTTAGTAGACAAATACGTTTTACATAAAAACAAGTATTTTACTGGATAATAATTTACTGGGGTTGCTGTATGTATATTGAGTTGAGTCTGTGCTCGTCTTACAACTCCCTCCTCCTCAAGAAGCCTTGGACTACTCAATCCGCAAATAGTTCTCATCACCATAATGGTCATTAGAGGTATTGTCATCTTCCTCATCATCATGTTGAGGGCAATAGGTTCCTGGGACCAAATGGGGGCACTGTTGTGGTCTCTGTGGTGGAGAGTGGACTTTAGAGTCAGAGGAGGCTATCCGATCTGATTCTGGCATTGTCAGTGCCGTAATGGGATTTGCAGCGTCAGTCACGGAGCGAAGGGTGGTGCCAGACATTTCGCCAGATCCAGAGCTGGCAGTGCCGTGCTAAAGGAAGGGGCCAGTATTCGATTGAGACTGGGTGTCAGTTGATGTTGGGGATAGACCCGCTGTTGTTAACTGACATGGAGTCACCTTGGATCGTTGGGCCCAAAAGCGCACCAGTGGGTACCCAAAGATGTTGCCTAATACCAGTTTCAGATCTTAGAGCCCTTGCGATGTCACCAATGGCATGGGGAAGTTGGGGCGCATCAAGATTAGTGCCAGATTAGACTCCTAACAGAGGAATGGCTCTGTGACCTTGTAGTACCTGGGTGCTGAGCGACTGAGTGGCAGGACAATGGAGATCCATGATTGGCTGGACCTCATGTTTTTCTTTTAGGATTTTTTTGACCTACTGGAGCTGTGACTTCGATGATAACCGGTCACAAGAGTGGCTTCTGGAGTGAGAGTGCGTCCATGCTCTTGCCTACGACCAGAACTGCTTCTTCAACTTCTTACGGAGCATGACTACAGTGAGTTTTGCTTGGCAGTCGGCCTTAGGATTAATCTCCATGGAGCACTCACACAACGAGGAGTATGTTTGTATCAAAGACATTCCAAAGACTCATGTTATGGGTGTTGGTCACTGGCATCTGTTGTCAACAGTCTTGACTAAACTTAAAGCCTACAGTCTTGGGGGAGGCAGACATGTCTGCACACTTAAAAAATTTAAGGAAAAGTATACTGTCAGAGCGACAGGATTCAAGGAGTTCCAGATCCAAAGGCACAGAAAGAAAGGAAGTGACATCAGAGTGCTGAGGTGGCGAATATATGGAGGCCCTTACGTCACATCTGGGGCAGGGTGGATCTGATGCAGAGCCACACGAAGCCATCTGCTGAAACGTGAAAGAACAGCTAGCAAAAGTTTCCAGATCCTAACTTGTGCCTTGGGAAATTTCCAAGATGAGAAATCGGCAGTTAGAAGTCTCTATCAAAATGGACTATTCAAAAGGTCAGTCAGTATTCATGTCTGGATCAAGGCCAATTGTAGGTCCCGGGGGAAGATGACAGAATGAAGGAAGACCAAGCGGTGGACCAGCCTGAAGAGGCTGGACCATAGGAGACAGTAGGGGGTGCGACCAGTAGTAATCCTAGGATGTGTGTGGAGAGAAGATGATGGATGAGAGCCCGAAGAATGCCGTTGTGAGGACAGCAGAGGAAGAAAACTATGGAGGAAGGAGGAGAATCAATTGGACCATGTGAGTCAACAAAGTGAAGACCCCAAGAGCCAGTAAATGATGCACGAAAACGGTCCTGGGGAAGGGAAGGCATCTATGGCCAGTGCCGCCCTGACAGGGAGCACAGGCCCAGGCAGCCCCTCGAGAGTTAGGCGACAGGTCCCTGGACACCATGGTTTGAAAGGCAAATTGTGACTACAGGCAAGTATTAGGGAGCTGGTGGGCAGGAACTGGGGATGAACATACATCTGTTGAGGAGGAATGTGGTGCTAATGGGCAAGCACTTTTTTCATGTGGGTATTTCACCAGCTGGAAGACTCAGGCACAAGTATGCTGATGTCTGAGGTAATAGTCACAATAAGGATAGTTTAACAAACTCCATAGTAAATACGGATTTCTTGTTTATTCCACAAGACACGGCATAATAACTCCTGAAGGTAGCTATTGGACAATGCAGGACCTAGAAAGATACTAAGATTTATTAGCACAAAGTGTAAATCACAGGCACAAATGAGTGGACTTTACGAAAAAGCTATGGTTTCTTTAAAGAGATTTGGAAACTTGTACTTGGTGGTTCAGACATCCAACATCTAATTGAAGTTTCATTTAGAACGATCATTTATTTGATCGAAGCCTACCAGACAGCGCAGCTGTCTGCAGTGTCATCTTAAGGATTTAAGGCAAGACATATTTTGGGGTTACGTTTTCAGAACAACTTTGAATTTTATTACCTATTTTCTGGAAAATTAAGCCTGCATGATGCTAAACAATATTACACTTAAACTTCCACCCAAAAGCAGCTGAAATAGGTCTTGCCAGGGCTAAAAATTCCTTGAAAAGACACTGGGTAGAGAAAGATATTAAGAGGTAGATATAGGAAGACAGAAGTTCTGACAGAGAAATAAATATAAGCGACACAACCTGATTGAAACGGAGACTGATCACTTTACAAGGGGGCCACTCGGAAGGTGGGGGCCCTTGGCAACTGCCCACTTTGCCCATGGCTTAAAACATCTCTGGCTGTCTGATTGTGAAAAGACTTCTTGGGGACATTCTGAAAGTTTCTATGGGAGTGCATTCCGCTCATTGCTTACAATTGGGCTTAGTGGTTTGTAACTCACATTTGCTTCCTTTCTATTTGCTGACTTTATTTGCTTTATGCTGCCCAGCATGTCTTTGTCCCTCCTGTGGAGCTTAGCCATTTTACCATCACTCCTTGTATTCTTCCAAGAGTGCTCGCTTTCTGTTAACAGGCCTTTGAATTTTGTTCTTATCTTGTCACATTTGCTGTGAATTCAAAGACAGAGAATGAGATGTCAAGCTCTGTCTTTCGAGGGAGTTTGGTGTTGACGAATAAGTTACTTACCTTTGGTAACGCCTTATTTGTAGACACAGGATCTAGCCGCAGATTCCTTACCTTTGAGTTAACCCCAGGCGCCAGAATAGATCCGGAAAATTTTCTAGAGAATTACCTAAGCTAATCGGTAGAGGGCACTGAGCAACTCCGTAGTAGCGACGTCCACCGAATGTGACGTCGACAGAGTCCATATAAGCCCACCCCTGATGCGCTTATGTCAGTTTTTTCCTTGACCACTTTCTGAGCTAAAACGCAGAGCCACTTATAGAAACTGCTAGGAAACAGTGTGCCCCAAAAGAATTTTCTTTTTGTAAAACATTTGCTATATTGTTATTTTGAAAATGAAAGACACGAGAATGCCAGAAGGGATCTGGGAAAGGAAAGGACAACCCAGTTTGCAGAGCGGGGAGGAGGGCGGGTCGGTAAGGAATCTGCAGCTAGATCCTGTTTTTACCAGATAAGGCGTTACCGAAGGTAAGTAACTTATTCATCTGATAGAGACATCTAGCCATAGATTCCTTACCTTTGAATTAAATAGCCAAGCAATACTATTCCTGGAGGGTCTGCAAACTGGTCCAGGAAAGATCCCCGACTAGGACTAGCCAGCCTTTATAAGAGAGAGAGTGACTGGCTACCACAAAGTTAGGTGAGAGAGATGACGCCCCAACCGAAATGTCATAGAAAACATGAGAAAAGACACCCAGGGCAGGAGAACAAGAGTGGGTTAGAAGAACACTTCAGATAATCACAATACCATAGAGCATCCTCAACGGTAACTTGACCATTAGCGGATGGGGCTCAAGGTCAAGGGTAATGGCTAATACCACAGAGCCCAAGCTCCTTGCCATAGGCGAAAGTGATGCAAAAAGCACCACCCAAAGCCGTAAGAAAGTTTGGCAAACAACAACGACGGCCATAGACTATCCGCGGCCATAGGAAACACTCCGAGAGAAAGGCGAGCCCTTTGGGACCATGCAACAGAGAACCATAGAGGAGGAAGGATAGCAAAGCAACCAACAAGTGAAGGCCCTCTGGGACACAAGGAAAACGCAGCAAAGTAAGCAAAAGCACCCTTCCTCCTAGAAATGTAGCATAACAGGACTGTCACCGCATCTTTGTTTTGGGCCCCTGCTGTTCCCCGTATTCTGGTCCAGGAGGACCACAACAGGACTGCATCTCCCACCAGCCCTAGCGCACGGACGCGCCTTAAAAGAACGACGCCAGCCTGCGGCGTGTTGTCACCACATCTTTGTTTTGGGCCCCTGCTGTTCCCCGTATTCTGGTCCAGGAGGACCAGAACAGGACTGCATCTCCCACCAGCCCTAGCGCGCGGACGCGCCTTAAAAGAACGACGCCGGCCCGCGCCGTGTTGTCACCGCATCTTTGTTTTGGGCCCCTGCTGTTCCCCGTATTCTGGTCCAGGAGGACCACAACAGGACTGCATCTCCTACCAGCCCTAGCGCGTGGACGCGCCTTAAAAGACAGACGCCGGCCCGCAGCGTGGGACGCGCCCGGGCTGTGCCCGGGCCAAGGGCGGGCCCATCCTCGCCCGTCGGAGGCTGGGCCATCCCTCTAAAACCTAGAACCCGAGACCTCCTGCGTGCCGATACATCCACCACACAAGGTATTGTACCTTTAGTTGTCTTGGGAGCTCTCGTTCTAAGCCTTTGCTATTCGTTGGGGGTACTAAAATGGCCAAAAGGAAGGGTATTACTGACCAACCCGGCAAAGGAACAGCAGGGACACTGGACGCATTTTTAACTAGGGCGGAGTCCGTGCTTAACCACGAGATTCAATTAGTTGAACGGCGGCTTTCACTGAGATCTCTAATCTCCCAAAAGCATTCCTCCCTAAGCAGCATTGCTAGGGCGGGGGAAACTTTAATCGTCTCACAAACCTCGCCCAACTCTTCCTTGCCTCTGGTACCACCAATTCCACTCTCCCCCTTAGTGGAAGTAACGACGGGTTCAAACATCATTACCAGAGGGCAGGCTGCTAAAACACACTTTATAAATGATAACGAACCGCCTGTCAAGAAAAGGAAAACTGGGGTGATCACAAAAACCCCAGAAACCAGTTCGGGCAGGGAAATCCAAAGGGACTGGTGGGACAAGAGTTGCTCAATCTGGCCAAACTTTAAATTAGAACATTATATCAACGCAGACTCAACTTCCGGGTTCACTTGATGATGCTACTTGGGAAAGACTGGAGACCATAGTTACTACGCTTCTGGAACCACTCTTTCTCAAAATAACCCAAATTGAGGCGAGACTTAAAACTATTGAGGAAGTGGGGGCTAGTCGGGGGATTTCGAAATCTATACCCGAGATGCGTACAATAGGGAACCATAAAAGTGTAATAAGAACTAATCCAGGCATCCCGGGTCCTATGACTACACCAAATTCTGACACAACTTGTAATGTTCACCCCACTACTCTTGGGTTATCTAGGCCCCTACAATTACCGTCTAGTGATACCACGAATAGCTTAGCGTCCAACCTACAGTCAGTACATCTAAGAAGGGGCGCAGGGGATCTTAACCCACTAGGACAGGCCAAACTTAGCACGACGATTGAGAAGGGTCCCCCGGGCTCTGGCTATCAGACGCTTCATCTCCCTCCTGCATCAGCCCCCCTCGTATTAGTGTTAGGGAATGTTCCGAACTTGAGGGAGGGTCAGCATGAATCCACGGGGCAACTAATAGATAAATCACTACATTGGCTGTCTCGTTATATCAAGAATAGAGGGGGCCTTCCTTTGAACAAACAGATGACCATGGCGCGAAGGGTAGGCTGGGTGGGGCCATCGAGGAAATTGTTGGAGGGTGACTGTGTGGTGATTAATTTCAACAACCCATATGTACTGAGACATATTTTAGATCAACTACACAGTCACCCCCCCAAGTGACTCACAGATCAAGGGTGTTTCCCTGGCCTATTTTTATAACCGTTCCCTACCCCGCCTCCAAGATCCCAGTATGAACTCATTGGGTGGTTCACTCAGGCACACAATTGAGAGGGATACGGCCGCAGAAGGGTTAGGGGTTTGCGCAGCAAACAGGTATGCTCCACTCTCTGATCTAGACCTCTGCGACGGACTACCCCTTCTAATACCCAAAGTGCCTCCTTCTGAGCACCACTTATCTTCCACCACTTCCCTTACCCCGGGCAGTATTGGCCTGAGGGAAAACACAATAATCTTTTCAAAATAAGCACGTGGAATGTGGCAGGAATCTGTAAAAGGCTGGATAATACACACTGGCAAAATCTTTGGAAGGAAAACGATATAATCTGCTTTCAGGAAACGTGGTCGATGGAACACGTTTTCATTAATGGGTACCGCTCTTTCCAAACCATGGCTTTGCCATCAATTGCTGGGAGGCCGAAAGGGGGTCTCCTAACCTTAATATCTAATACTTCATCATTAAAAATAAGGAAATTTGATGATAGGAGCCCTTTCTTCCACCTCCTTGTTTTTGAGTTTCCGAAAATGGGCACCTGGATTCTGATAAACTTTTATAATAATAACTTTGGACCAAAAATGCATATGGTCGCAAATGAGGTTAGCACCTCAATTGAGGAGATATCTAAATGCAATAAGAGAGATGAGGTATTTACTATAATCTGGATGGGAGATTTTAACATCCATCCATGTAAATATAATCAAAACAAACCATGCGGTTTGGTTGATTTGATGGGTAATACTGCCTCCCATTTCGCCCATAGCATTTATGGCAATTGCCTTAATAGGATCTTGTCTATTAGAAATTTGGCCATTTTGAACATTGGGGGTAATACAGTGGGTTCCTCCATGAAAACTTTCACACAGGAAGCCTATGAGTCAACGATTGATTTCATAATGGTTTCTTCTACGGTCGAGGGTAGTTTTAGTAGTACAGACGCCAATTTTAATAGTTTTAGTGATCATGCCATTTTAACTGGTACAATAACCTTGAACTTTAGTGAGAAGAACACCCATTCGGTAGTCGATCGCCTTGTATTGGCCAGAAAAAACGGTTACCAATTGAAATGGGCCCAAATTGATAGGTTTAAATTCATCCCTGAAATAATAAAAACCACTCAAACTAGTATTGAAAGGTGTCTGGACTTAAGCATAGCACCATCAACTCTGGTCCTCTCATTTACTGATCTCTTGATGCACATAAAGACGGCTCTTACCCGTAAAAGCAATGGAAAGGGCCTCATACAAAAGGGATGGTTTGACCCCATTTGCAGCAAGGCTAAGAAAGCCCTTACCATTGCTCTCAAAACTCGGCCACGCGATCAAACCCAGATCACCCTACTGCGCAATCAGTTTAAATTGGCTAGAAGAAAAAGGGAGCGAACACTAAGGGAGGAACTTTGGGAAAGGCTTGCTCAAGCAACTAAATCAGGAGACAGTAGAGAGTTCTGGGGCATAATTAACTCTCCATATTTTAAGACCCATAAGGACCCTTCGCTGGATATAAATGTTGGTGAGGAGGAGTGGATAGAGCATTATTCGAATATATTCTCGCCGGCTGCGCCCCCTGTTCTCTGCCCACCCGACCCTCTGAACAAAAGAAAGGCATCTTTATCATTTTCACTTACTGAGGTTA
This sequence comes from Calotriton arnoldi, assembly GCA_963921515.1. Lineage (NCBI taxonomy): Eukaryota > Metazoa > Chordata > Amphibia > Caudata > Salamandridae > Calotriton > Calotriton arnoldi. Next base: position 1,465,523 of record CAWUFW010003776.1, read on the forward strand.
GGAGGGCCCTATCGTCATGCAGTACACGAAGAGCCCCTGGCCCGGACGGGGTCCCAATAGACTTCTTCCAGGACAACTACGACCTCTGGGTTCCCTTACTGACTAATGTTTTTAATAATATAGCAATTGTAGGCCCCCCTCCTCATGAAAGACAAGTATAATAGTTCCTATCTACAAAAAGGGGGATAAGAGTAGTCCTAAAAATTATAGGCCTATCTCCCTTCTAGATACCACCGCGAAACTCATGGGCAGTCTGCTCTTAGAAAGATTAGAGACTTGGGCAGACGATCGGAACATATTAATGCAGGCCCAGTATGGGTTCCGACAGGGTAGAGGAACTGTAGATCAGTGCCTCAATCTCTCACTGATTATCGATAAATATACCAGGGCTAAGGGTGGGAAAATCTATCTTGCCTTTATGGATCTTTCAGCAGCGTTTGACTGCATTTCCCACCCAAAGCTCTGGTATATTATGGGAGAGATGGGGATCGAACCTCCAATAATTGATTTTATCCGGCAACTATACTCGGAGGCATCAGCATCGGTCAGATACGGATAAAACGGGGAATGTACCCACCCTTTTAAGATCTTAAGGGGGGTAAGACACGGTTGTGTCCTCGCGCCGTTCCTCTTCTCCATCTGTACGAACGGCGTGGGGAACGCCCTTTTGGGTGTAACCCCTGATCTCCCCGAGTCTGAGTCTATCCAGCTCCCAATTCTGGCATATGCAGATATGCAGACGACGCAGTCCTTGTTGCTAGAACAGGGATAGGGCTGCGCCGTCTAATTACCACTTATGCCGCCTTCATGGACTCTTGACATGAAGGTTAACCAGTCAAAATCGTATGTAATTGTTGCCGGGGGGGTGGGGGGGGTGTTCGAGGAAATCTATCCCACCTCCATACAGAAGTGGGGAAAATCGAGGTGGTGGAGTCCTTTCCCTATCTTGGGGTACTCTTTGACAAGAATCAAACGTGGCCTAGATTAATTGAAGCAAGTGCCATGGAAATGGAGAGGAGTTTGGGAGCATTAAAAGCATTTATTTCCAGGATGGGCATGAAACCTTTGGCCACTGTTAAGCATATTTACCAGGCTAAAACGAAATCTGCGGCCATATTTGGAGCGGGTGTTTGGGGTTTGGCACACTCCGAACAACTACAAATCATTGAAGATAAGTTTTTTAAATCTGTGGTTTCTCTTACCCCGTCAATATCAAATTATGTACTCCATTTGGAGCTGAGCTTACCCCACATCCTGCGGTTCTCAATTTGGGGAAGGAAAACTCTCCCCTTAACTCAGAGTATAATAAAAGGTTGCCTTAGCCTAGACAACTACAAGAAAATCAGATGGATTAACTACATCGAGCCAGAACTGAGGGGGTTGGGGTTGAATGCACCGTTTACAGACCCGATGTCTTGTAGGTTAATGTCCAAGCAAAGACTGGTCGACACTTATGTTGAAAGCGCAGTACACTCGTAGGGAGAAGAATTACAGGAAACAGTCTATTTTGGCTTATCAACCGCACCTACCTATTTGGGAAGGTGGCCTCCCCTATTTAGAGGAGGTCACAATACCACACCATAAATTTATATTATTGCGGTTTCGGCTAAATTTGATCCCACTAATGCTGGGGTTTTCCATCGAAAACTTTTAACCCTTCGGACCTGACTAACTGCCCTTGTGACAACTCCTCTGCCCAAACTGACCTTCATATTCTGTTCTTTTGTGGTTATTACATTAAAGAAAGGAAAAAGTACACTGTACCGATTTTAAAGAGCCATCATTTTGTCCAATGTAGGGTTGCACTATTCTTTTTTAAATTTTTACCAGACCACCTAGTGTGCTTCCCGCTAGCCTCATTTCTTTGGGCTTGAAGCAAAAGACGGAAGTCTTTGAGATTATAAATTTTTTTTAGGGATACTTATTTAATCATATATACTGTATTTTTATTCATATCTGACTTCACAGTTTTTAGTATTTATAAATTGAAATCTTGCATGAATTTAAAACCCTTTTTCTTAAGAATCTAGTTGAAATGATTATTATATTTTATTCATGAGAATTGTTTCCTTTTAACTATATTGCTGTTTCTGTACTTTTATGATCGTACTTAATAATGATCGAATAAAGTTGAAATACGACAGTCTATAGAAATACTGATAAAAAAAGATGTATGATGACAGACACAAAAGAATAAAATATATTGAAATATATGTAGAATATATAAAATACATAGAAATGCAATATATACACAGTATATTGAAACCTACCCAAGAAGGGTACATAGAAACGTGCACAACAGTGGGCACTGGCCGAGATGTGATAGTGGAAGATATCACACCCCCCAGAAAAAGAAAAGCAATTGGAAATAAAACAACACTACTGACTGATTGGCGAAAATCAGGCGGCGGAGAGATGAGCGAAAGGGAAAACAGCAGGTGAAAAAACCACCCGCTAGAATAAAGCAACGAAGACCACTATCTGGGACTGTAAAAGAGCAAGTTGAACAAAGGCCAACACAGGTGAGGCCTATTCAGACAACCAGTCTCCAACTTAGAAGAAAAAATATCAGACAGAAAAAATGGGGGTTGGGGTCCTGGTTGAAGCCGTGGAGTAACAGACGGAGTGGCAGCACACACAGCATAACAAGTGTGGTGGCCACAAAAGAAATGTGTTCATAGGAGACAGGACCCATAAGAGGGTTGGAAGGAATAATTGAAATAGCAAGAAACCCATAGTATACCACGACTATGGAGGAGAAAGAACCTCACTTCTTACAGAGGAAGAGAAGGGAGAAAAAGAGAAACTTCCACATGCAGCAAAGCAAGAAGACACCTAATGCCTTGGCCCCAGCCCTACCGCCCTGTCTCCTGCTTCAAGAGCCTGCGACTTTCAAGAACCCCAGGAAGACTGTCACTCTTCGATAAAGACCAGATCTCCGGAGGACAGCGGCCCTGTCCAGAAGCATCCACTCCAAGGACTTCGGATCCAGGCAGATCCACGCTTCCTGCACCACTCTGCACCCGACACCCACGGCCCGATTGGCTCCCTCATCCTGTGAAGTCTCCCCAGCGATCCTGACCTCGTCTCCATCTGTGGCTGACCTCTCCGGACTCCACAAAGTAACCTGCAGCCTCTTCATGAAAGGTTCCCCTGACTGCCTCCAGTGAAGAAAATCAGACATCAAAAGGCATCCCTGCATCCTCAGCCTCTGACTTAGGGGAGCCCCGCCGACAGTGCCCAGGTGTCCAGCAACTTACCTGCCCAGCCGTTGGTCACCATCGTTGAGCCTCCTGGTCCGAGTCTGTAGCCTCTTTGTGCGACCGAGATTCCCTATTGAAAAGCATTGGGCATCCGATGCTGATTTGCACCCTGCACCCAGCCGCCCGTGCTGCTGGTGGTGTAGCTTTAGTGCTGCTTTGTGCCCCCCCCTTTTCTTGCCTCAACACCTGGGGCCTGTGCCCTGAACCCACGGGTACCTACCTGCAATCTGCACCTTCTTCGGTGCCCCCATCTCCATTGACTAATATTGGGCTCAGTGACCTCTGCACCCGGCTGCCCCAGTACCGGTGGTGATGCAGTACCTACCTTAAACTGAACCTTGACCAGTGTTGGTTTAAACACCCGAAGACTGGGAGAGTAAGTCGTGTATTTACCTGTTAATGCATGTACCCATTTTCCTCCCATAGGATTGCATTGCATTTCTCCTATTGCATCCAAAAGTCTGTCATTTACAATTGCAAAGTTCTATTGTTTCAGATTGAAAATACTAAAGTATTTCTATTACTGAAAAGCATTCTTACTGCCTTGCAAAACAATTCCTACTGCATCTTGAAAAGTATTATTGCTATTCTTGAAACTGTTACTTAAATGCAACCGAGTTATTCTTGGTTATTAGAATAAAATGAAGGAATAACTTTCTATACAAAACAATTGGTCTTGGATTCAGTCTTTGAGTGTGTGTAATCATTTCTTGCCTGAGTGTGTACAACAAATGCTTAACACAGCCCTCTGATAAGCTTAACTGCTCGACCACACTACCACAAATAGAGCTTTTAGTATTATCTACTTAAGCCTCTGGGAATCCACTGGACTCTCTGCACACTATACCTTACTTTGGTATAGTATATACAGAGCCTGCTTCCTACAAAGGATCATGGAAATATTTCCAACAAAGCACAAAAACATTGCCCAAAAGCGAAAAGCAATAACAGCTTCACGCAGTGCAGAAGCAGAGTAAAAACAGATCACGCAATGGCACAGAAGAGAGTCGGAAGAGTAGACCACCCCTGCCAAGAAACAGACAAGGTACAGCCACAAGGAAACTTGAGAGAATGAGAAATGACAAGAGTCTTTTGTACCCGTGCACAACGGGAACTAGCACAAAGAGGCACTAAGCCAGAAAGAAAAAAAGAAAGAACATTGCCTAGGGCAGTCAATCAATAAATTCGGATTTGTAGAGCGTAACTTATCACCCCCGGGGGTATCCAGGCGCTGAGGATGAGCCGATTAGTTGAACAGCCAGATCGAGTGCTCTCCTGAAATCAGTGAGGATGGTGGAGGTCCAGAGGTGGAGGGGCAGGTTGTTCCAGGATTGGCAGCGAGGTAGAAAAAGGATTGGCCCCACCCTTTGGTCCGCCGGATGCGCAGGACGTGTGCGAGGGCTAGATGGGCTGAGCGGAGTTGTCAGGTGGGCTGGTAGAAGGTCAGTCTGTGGTTGATGTAGGCTGGTTCTTTGTTGTGGAGTGCCTTGAACGTATGGGTGAGTAGTTTGTAGTGGCATCTCTTCTTGTTTGTGAGCCAGTGGATATACATGTTGAAGAGGGTGGGGCTGCGAGAAGAGCAGGAGCGGACAATATACCCTAGGTCAAGAAGTATGCCCTCTTTCCTTGTGTCTGCTAGGAAAGAAGGGCACCAGATAAAGTGTAGGGATAACAGCAGGGAGAAGCCCCAAGCACCCAATGTGCCATCTTCTATAAGGGGTACCAAAGTGCCAGAAACATATGGAAGAATGCCCATAGGGCTTACCGACGAAGTACCTGGGGGGACAGGGAACAAAGCAATAGTGCATCCGCACAAAAAAAGCAGAATACCCCAACGGAACCTGGGTAGGAAAAACAAAAAAACAGCTTGCATCACAGGTGTGTAAGCCAATAGGGCCATAAAACAAAATGTGCCTCAATACTGCAACAACCTCAGACCTATCACAAACCTTCCCTTCCTAGCCAAAACACTGGATAAATGTGTCCTCCTTCAACTAAACCAACACATCGAGGAATTCAACCTCCACAACACTTTCCAATCAGGACTCGGGTAAGATTGTAGCCCCGAAACCACTATGCTCAATATTTTGGATGACATTCACAGAAACTTGGACGCAGGTGATGCATCCCTCCAAATCCTACTCGACTTATCAGCGGCTTCCAATACAGTAAATCACCCAGCTTTACTTGAAACTCTCAGATATCACACAGGTGTCAATGGCAGTCCTGAAATGGTTTACGTCCTATCTGCAACATCGCTGTTAGCAAATTAAAATCCACAACTATCTCTCCAACCCGACTCCTGTGACACAAGGCGTACCCCAAGGCTCTAACCTCTTCCCAGCCCAATTTAATCTCTTCATGGAACCCCTCAGCGCCATTTTGAACCAAGCAGAGGTCAAATTCCACCTATAGGCCGACAACATACATCTCTACTGCTAAATCAAATCACCCGGTGACTTCCGACAACTAAACACCACAATTATTATTATACAATCATGGCTCAAAACCAACCATCTTAAACTGAACCCTAAAAAGACAGAACTACTTCTCTTCTCCCCCAGAACTAATCCTTTACCTATCCTAGATCGGATCAAGAATCTGGATGCTCTTGACTGCTCTTTATCTCGCTCTTACTCCGTTAAGTGACTGGGCATCACCCTGGACAAAAACGTCCATGTAGGAGCAATTCAACAACTCCACCAAAGGAGCGTTCTGCACACTCAGACTATTCCAAGAAAGTAAAGCGGTTTATACCCCCAGACGATCTTAAGGCAGAACTGCAATCTATTGCCATCTCAAAACTGGATTACGGTAATTCCCGCCTAACAGGAACTCATAAATGTCACCTGGCGCCCCTTAAAGCTGCTCACAACGCGGCTGCCAGACTCCTCACAGGTACTAAAAAATTTGACGACATCTCTCCTGCCCTTAGTAGTCTTAAATGGCTTCCCATCTAAGGAAGATGTTTTTTTCCAAAACACCCTGCATCACCCATAAAGTGTTTCATACAACCCCCCCCCCAAATACTTAGAAACCAGAATTTCTAGAGCCGGAAGAGCCCGAACACATTCCTCCCAACTTCAAGAAGAAATCTCAGTCTTGTTCCTTCTCAGGTAATGCTCTGAAGATTTGGAACTCGCTTCCCAACGATCTCCGCTGAACTCCTCCTTCCAACAGGACCTCAGATCTCTACTCCTCAACAGCAACACACAATCTGTTCTTCATTTTCCTAGTTGATTAACGCCTTCTAGATGGTCACACGACTTTCTCAATCGCCTCTTTGTACCTGATGCCTTTCTCCTCTATGTGCCCTGTGCTATACTTTGGGACTATATAACCTCTTAGTGCTGTACTACTTTGCGACCTTCACACTACGAATTCCCTCATTTACCTTTTTGTAAACGTATTTAAGTATTCTCAAAACCTGTAAAGCGCTCTGATACCCTCGGGTCCAGCTAGCGCTATATAAAACTCCAAAAATAAAAATAGTCATTGACAGGTCAGGAAGCAATTAAAAAAGACCTGAGGACGCAGGAGCACCTCACTGGACCCACTCATAGGTGAAGTGTGAAAGAAAAAGCCAACGGCACAGTCCCAAAACGGCTCACATGTAAAAGAAAAACCAGGTGACCATAACCTGTACAAGCTCAGTACAGGGGGTGAAAAAGGAACAGATGGTATAGAAAGCAGGGCTTAAGATTTCGCTCCTCCCAGACTATCCCAAAAACGGTGTAAAGCGGAGTCAGCTTGAGCACCAAACAGATGTTGACCATCGAAAGGCATGTTCACCAATGTGGATTGAACAGCCTCTGAAAAACCAGAGGTGCGTAGACAGGCATGCCAGCTACGAGCTACCGAGAGAGCCATGGCTCGCCCAACAGAATCTGTGGTATCCATGCCACAGCGAATCAGCAATTTAGCTGTCTGACAGCCATCCTGGAGCAGCTCAGTAGCAGTGTCCCGGGTGTCATCAGGGACGGAGGGGAGAAGGCGTGAGACCAAATCTCACAACACGTGAGAAAAACGGCCCAGAACACAAGCGGTATGAAGGGACCGCAAAGAGGAACTGATGGCAGAAAAGATCTATCGACCAAGAGAATCTAGACTTTTAGACTCCCTTTCTGGAGGGACGTCAGTCAGGGGGCAGATGTCGGTGGAGGCTGTAGCAGCCTGAACCAAACAGTGGCGCGGAGTAGGCTGTCCAAAACGGCAGATCAGGTCTCCAGGGGCAGGACAGCGCCTGTGAGCTATAGTACGGTACACGGAGGCCCTTGAAACGGGTTTAGCCCAAAAGCTCAACAGAATATCCAAGAGTGCTTCACTGAAGGGAAGCACAGGCTCAGCCCCCATCTGGCCCTGATTAAGCACCTCAAATTAAGAGGATAAATGGCCACCTCTACAGAAGTGACCTGTAGCTACAGAACAGCAACCCTCCGAAGCTCAGGAACAGCAGAGATAGCCTCAGTAGCAAGGCTAGGAGGAGAAAACAAGCCAGAAGATGGGGGAAGAGTCGAGGCCACTAGCCTCACCAAGGTCAGACACCCAATGAAACACTAGAGGAGGCTGAGTAGTGTCACTTATGCCATCACCAAAATACTGGTCTCCCAAGTGGAAAATAGCAGGGGGCTCCCCTGAAGGCAGAGGAAGGTATCCCTAAAAGAACTGTGCTGCCAACCCTGCTCCGAGCGGCGTCAGAGGCGATACCTCGGCATCGGGGAGGAGAGACATAGTAGCGGCGATCTGCAAAGTTAATGACGCTAGTGGATCAAACACTGGCATCACAGGTGGGAGCCCCGAAAGCTGTGCACTGGAGCCGACACGGATTCAATCACGGATCCAGACGGCCCCACTGACACCGAGGGAGGGACCGCCAGCTACGAGTCAGTCAAAGCTTCTCCAGCCTCCTTGGGGCAGAGATACGCACCAGAGCGAGGCGGAGAACCAAAAATAGCACGAAGGGAGAAATAGTATTCCCTCATCTGATCCAGTCTCGCCTCGGCACCTGTGGAATACTGGAAGGCGCAGGCCAGACTCTTGCTCCAACTCCACAACCGGAGTAATGTCAGAGACACAGCACGTATGCGGAAAGGTCAGGGAAGACCGCAACTCCGACCACCTGCGGCTTGACTTACCAGTCACACACACATTTTTGACTTACCAGTCGACATCGAAGACGAAGGACTTTGGGAGCTGGCCCTCGAGTGGCCCTTGGAGGGAGAAGACCAACAACCAACGAGGGACCTTTGACCACCGCACCGCTAACAGTGTCATGCGGCACTCCTGCAATGCCGATGACTGAAGATGAAGAAATGAGCCGCACCATTCAGAGTCACAGTGCTCGCCCAGACACCATATGCAAATAGAATGAGGGTGCGGGGTTGACATCATAGTGCACAAGACCCTGAAAACATCCAAAAAAGGCACACAGTGTTGTTGACAAATGGCAAGATAGGTCAAAAATGGCCAGAGGTACAGCCCTCCAGATCTGTGTGGAATGGAAGAAAATGACGTCAATGCGTCAGGGGAAGTCCATTGTGGACTCTGTCAACGTCACATCCAGTGGACGACGTTGCTACGGAGTCGCTCGACAACCTTAATCGACGCGCAGAGGTTCTGCTGTAGAAAGTTTTCTGAATCCTGGGGATAATTTAAAGGTAAGGAATCTGCAGCTAGATGTCTCATTCAGATTTTTCTTTTACTCACTTCAAAGTGAGAGAAATTATTTGACAATCTTGCTGGATACTAGGGGTTGGAAAGGAAAGGTTTTTTTCCTAGCACAAAACAAAATTTAAATGTCTGTAAATCAAATGTGAAAATATTTCAGGATATATCAGAATTAGGCAAGCACAAATGAAACACTTTTTTTGTAATTCTTAAGTGTGGTGGAAAAAATATTTTAATACGATCAAAACAAATCAAAAAACTAGTTGATACCATTTCCACACATTTTCGTTTGTGCACTGTATAGTTTTAATCAGTAAAACTGTATGTGTAAATGTAAAAGTCATTTCAATTGATAATGTACTGTGTAATGGCAGAGCACTACCACACCATGTATACTCCTGAAGCCACTCCACGACACACTAGCCCACTCCACGACACTCCAGTTTAAACCATTTAACTCTACGCCACTCTCAAAACTTTACTCCACAACAATCTATGCCCCTCCAGTTCACAACTCTTTCTATTCCACTTCATGACTATACATCACTCCACTACACTTTGCTCCACTCTACGCCACTCCACTTTATGCCAATCTACCCCCACTCAACACCACTCCCCTCTACAACACTATACCACTCCAGTCTGACACTTTAGTCCACTGCTCTATGCCACTCCACACACACACAAACCCCTCTATGTCACTCCACGACACACTACTCCAAGCCACTAACTTTTAGCCATGAAGAACAGCAGCCACGCTGTTGTACAACATGGCTAAAACACATTGGCAAAGCCAATAGCTCTTGCATAAACAAGACCTATTGGCTTTGTCAATGCTAGTCTCTGGGTATTTCCCAGAACAGCTGGAACCATTGGAGGCCGCTTTTCGAAGGTCAACAGAAGCGACCCCAGTCACTGTCTCCCGCTCCCCAGTGTTTATGGCAACAGGCTCTGTGGGGCCTAAAATGAGAGTGAGATAGTGGAAGAGAAAGAGAGCGTTTTTGAACATCTTCCCAGGGCTGTTTTTGGTTCCCAAGCCCGGCCCTTCATTAGGAAGGTCAGAAAAACTGTCAGGGCTGGGTGGCTTAGATTTTTCAAATCATACTGAGGACTTTCATTCCAACACATGAGGTAACTACAGCAACTCCAAAGAATTATATAGCAATTCATTTATAGTAATATATTATGCTTTAACTGTACTTCTCTTTTTAGGACACCCTGCAGCAATGTATTGTTTTGAAATTTTTTAAATAGTAATATTGAACTGTAATCTGCTTTTCCTAGGTTACTGTGGCTAATAACTGCATCAACATTCCTAGCTTTCTAATCATTGAGAGAATACTTTTTTTTGTATTGATAAACAATGCGGGACTGACAATCGTACTCCCTTGAGAAACCTGGGAACAGGTCACTTAGTTAAATGAAAGATACTTTGAGGAGTTTGAGACACAGGAGTAGGCCAACATTAAAGTCTCGCAGCACTGTACACTGGGGCTTTAGGAAACTGCCCGTAGAAGGCCCTGAACGTCAGGATTGGGTGTTATAAGACTGTGACTTGACACTATGCATACACTGTTTAAGGCTTAGAAGCAGAGTGAAATGAGTGGCTCAAGAGATCCGCTTCAACTTCAATCACATCCATGACAGGATATGGGCTAGTTTTGCTCCCTTCTTTCCATACTCTTTGAGCATGACCTCTGCATCCCAAAACCCACTAATAACTGCAGGATCAGATGCTGGAGTGCTTTTTCTGCTTTCCCCACTAAATCTTTCTGTCAATATCTCTTGGTCCCAAAGATCTTAAGTAAAGAGTATAGTATCAAATGGAAGAATAAAAACAGCTAGGAGTACTTTATAACATGGTGGTTATTTATTGATACGTTTATTGAATCACATTTTAGAAACTTAAATACTTTATGCAGCAGGGTGCATTGTTAAAAATTACAATGTGCTGCAGTATACACAGGAATGGTTCACTTTTTTCCAATAGTAGCCTTTTATAATTTGAGCCCAACAAATGGGCGAACGTTTATCGAAGGTACAATTCATTTATCAAAATGTTTGACTTCTATTCAAATACAGCTGTATTTCCATAAATATTAAGCCCAATATTAGCCAATCTGATGCCAAGAAAAGAAAAACAAAATGACAATCAAATCCAAAATACATTAATTTTTATTAGTTAGGCACTTTTAATTTATCAATTCTTTATTATGTCTGCATCCAACACAGAGTTAACAGTTGATATTCCTTTGAGGCACACTTGTCAGGATATTACATACTTTAGATAGTGTTTTGTTTGCATCAAACACAACATGGCCCCTGGCAAAGTATTCAAAATCCCAAAGAAAATTATCAGCCAGAAAAGGAGGCACTTCGATAAGTTCTGTGAAATCGTTTTAGTATATTTTAATCCCCTTCATTCTCGGTTAAAGGGTTAAGCGGCCGAGGGGTATATCGTCTGCGGAGATACTGTAGGCTGGCAGAGTCAGCATCGCAAGAGAGCTCTATCAAAGGAGGAAGAGGAGGAAGGAGCTGGGCATAACTGGACCCTCTCAATCCAGCCCGTGGCGGATCCAGAGGGGGAAAGAAATACCTGAAACAAGCAAGAAAGGAACAAAAACACCAAAAAAGGAAAGAAAAACAGAAGAAAAGGAGAAGTAGTAAATATTACAAGAACTAAAAGAGGGAAAAGACATGCTAGGGAAAAAAAGCTTTAGCATACTCATGCTGGACAAAAGCTACAGCAGAAATTAAGATCCAGTTGGAAACAGCCAAGTTGTCATCGTGTAAGCGGAAAGTGTCAATAGAAGCACCATTATCTGCAAAATAAATGGCCACATATACTAGATTTAAAAACTATGTTTTTTAAAGCTGAATCATCGGCAGCTCTCAGTAGTCCTGCTGGAACATCATGACAAAATGAAAACGCCATTAGTGCTTCATTTACATCATTAAACAACACATGCTTAATGATACGTAGATACACATACAAGATCCTTGCAATACTTTTCAAACTAATGACAATTACGTCAATTCAGATGCTAGGGCATAAGAAGACCTGTTTTACAACTCGGTTAATTGTGAAAATAAAAACACATTGAATCACTGGGAGGTTAGAGAAACACTTTCAATTTGAGACATGCACATGGACTTTGCAGGTTTGAAAATTCCCCTATGCAATTTCGTACAAAGTGCAAAGGCCTGCAGATCCGTCAACTGGTCGTTTGCTAACCTTTGAGGCACAGCCTATGCTCTCATTTCAATATGCTTGATGTAGCTGCTCACTTTCTGCGGCTCTTTATTTTTCCTAATAGGCAGTCTAGACTCTGCCAACACCCAATATCCTCGCGAGTAAAGAAGGCAGAGGTGTACTTCAGCGAGTGAGACATGGCTGGAGGTGGGTGGGTACAGTCTTGCACAGACCAATCATATTTTCAGGAGCCTTGGCCACATTATTTAATTCAACATGTACAGGAGAAAAACAGTGTGCATATAAATCCCCTATCACCATTACACATACTACAAGTTTATTACAAATACAAATTATAAAAGTCCAAATATGCATACAGTCCTACACAATGCAAACAGAAACAAACTGAGAAAAGGGAAAAAAGGCAGCTTACTAAAAATGCTTCTGTTTCCCACCCACCATGGCTGCGACAAAAGACAACCCCATTTTCCCTCTGTTAGCTGTGACGAATTATACAAACACAACGGAAGCTGTTGAGGTGAAGGTGCGTCAGAGAGCTGCCTTTCGTTTGGCGGCTTCAATGCTGCACGCTGGCTTGTACAAAACAAAGGAATACTGGGCACTGACAGAATAAAGACAGGTGCTTTGTGTTTAGTAGTAAGCAGGTTGCTGATGTGTCTTGGGAGAGGTCAAACGGCGTTGGGAAGGGGATAAAGGAGCTTGCTTTCCATTCCTGTGCATGCAACAAGCAGCAAAACAGCAAAGTTACTCCAGTTAGCTTGGTATCAGCTGTGCTTTCTGTTAAAGGACATAATACAAACGAAGAAGGGAAATGCATCACGATCTAAGCAACATTGTTGTAGTCAACAATACAATATTTACACTGCTAAATAGTCGATTTACTCATTAAAAGATTAAATTAAAAAAAATACAAATTAGACTGTAAACTCCTTCCTTCCCCTTAATATTCTATGGCCACCCACATACTCTATTAATTAAGAAGACATTTGATATCAGCTGCAGTATTTAAGATATCATACATATTATCAAGGCTCATTCACTTCATGCCATGTTATATTTTAAGCGTTGCAGGACCAAAACCCCCAAAACATGTAAGTGTGTGCAATACAATTGCTGGTAAACAACAAAATGAACACAGAAAATACATCACTGCTCTTAAATGGCCTCCTTGGAACGACTTTTCAAACGTATTAGGAAGCAAAACAAAGGGGGGACTCACAACAGCAACTTACTACAGAAATGTCATACATGTTAGGGATCTGCAAATAAATCTCTGTAAAGCTAGGCTACACTAGGTGTACTTGCCACTTCAACTATGATGAAACGTCTCAAATTATGCACAAAGTATTCAACAACCGCTCTATAATCAAAAACATCATTTTTTGGTCTGCAAACAAAAGATACAGAACTTTTCATTTTATAAGGCATAAAAGACCATCACTGTTATGGGTAATAGAAACAAACCTTTAAATTAAACAAGTTAGAAATCCTTTTGTATTCATACCGATATATTGGTAGTCCAAAATATCATGAAAGGATTATGCTACTTACTCTGTAAGCATCTGTTCTTGGCATGTGGTGCTGTAGATTCACATGTTTTGCTTACTCCTGCCATCTAGAGTTGAATCTGGATGTGTGCAATTTGTTTATCTTCGAAGAAGTGTTTCGATTCACGAGGTAAAGCGACTCCTCCTCTTGGTAATAGTGCACATGGGCATCGACTCCATTTTTAGATTGTTTTCCCACAATCGGGTGAGAATGGAGTATAGGTAAGTATTAGTAAAAAGATGTCTATGCATATGAAAGTATAGATAATAACTGCAACGACCATAGGTGTCCGGGGCGAGAGTGGGCGCTTGTGAATCTACAGCACGACATGCCAAGAACAGTTGCTTACAGGATAAGTAACAATCAGTTCGAGGCATGTGTGGCTGTAGATACACGTTTTGCATAGACTGTATAGCAGTCTTCCAGAAGCGGTGGCTAACCAGTGGAGGTTGCAGTTGTTTGAGAAAGTGTACGTAGCACTGCATGTTCTACATTAGCTTGTTGGCGCGCTAGAACATCCCCACAATAGTGCTTAGTGAAAGTGTGTGGTGTAGACCATTTAGCTGCTTTACAAATATCAGCTATGGGGATGTTGCCCAAGAAAGCCATGGATGCCCCCATTCTAGGAGTAGAAGGTGCTCTGGGGGTATAGTTGACGTTAGTTTGGCTTTGATATGACATGTTTGAGTACATTTAACAATCCATCTGGAAATGTCAGATTTTGAAATGGGCTTCCCTTTAAGAGGGGGCACAAAAGCAACAAAGATATGTTTTGCAAAAGTCTTTTGTCCTGTCAATATAATACATTAATGCTCTTTTGACATCTAGTGTATGAAGAGCTCTTTCTGCCACAGAATCTGGTTGTGGGAAGAAAACAGGCAGTTCAACCGATTGGTTAATGTGGAAAGGGGACACTAACTTTGGAAGGAATTTTGGGTTGCTACAAAGAATCAACCATCCCTATGCATTTGGAAAAATGGTTCTTCTAAAGTTAGTGCCTGGAGCTCACTGACACGCCTTAGTGAAGTGAAGGCAATTAAGAAAGCAACCTTCCAAGATTGAAATTAGAGGGGGCAATTGTGTAATGGTTCAAAGGGTGGACCCATAAGTCTTGTGAGAACAATATTGAGATTCCTAGCAGGTGCAGGTGGGACTCCATAAAAGCCTTAATAACGGACACTTTGAACAAGGGTAAGTGTTGCTTGTTATGTAGATAGGCAGCTACTGCTGCTAGATGTAGACATATGGAAGTATAAGCAAGGCTAGAGCGCTTTAAATGCAAGAGGTAACAAATAATGTTTTGCACAGATGCATTGAGTGGATCAATTTTTCGGTTACAACACTAAAAAACATATCTTTTCCATTTGGCTGCATAACAAGCTCTAGTGGTAGGTTTACGTGCTTCCTTAAGAACAGTCATGTATTCCAGTGGCAAATTTAGATGCCTGAATTCTATGATTTCAGGAACCAAATCGAAAGGTTTAGCTCCTTTGGGTTTGCATGTCTGATTTGGCCATGGTTCTGAGTGAGAAGGTCTAGGTTGAGGTGGAGTTTCTCGTGTGCAACTACTGAAAGTTTGAGTAGTGTGGTGAATCTCGGTTGATGAGCCCATGTGGGAGCTACCCAAATGAGGGTGAGAGACGTTTGCCTGAGCTTCCGAACCAGAAATGGAAGAAGAGGGAGAGGCGGTAAAGTGTAGGCAAATATACCTGATCAATTTATCCATAGGGCATTGCTTTTGGATAGAGGATGTGGGAAACTGGAGATGAAGTTTGGGCATTTTGCGTTCTCTGCGGTCGCAAAGAGGTCTATCTGTGGAAACCCCCACTTGTGGAAGTATGGGAGGAGGACTTAGGAGTGGAGTTCCCACTCATGGGCTTCAACTGCATCTTGCTGAGGAGGTCGGCAAAATCGTTGTCCGTGCCCGGAAGATGTTCCCCATACAGATGGATTTTGTGATGTATTGCATAACGCCAAATGGTCTGAGAGAGGCATGACAACTGTAGAGTGTCCCCTCCCCTTGTTTTTGTACATGGCTCTCATTGTCTGCCCAGACTAAGACAACTTTGTCTATGAGGTGAGGTAGAAATGCTTCCAATACTAGGTGAACAACTTGAAGCTCTAGGTAGTTGACGTGGAGATTCTGGTGTTTAGTGTACCAGAGACCATGAACTGTCAGATCTTGTAGGAGAGCACACCAATCTGTGAGGGATGCGTCTGCTGCTAGCATGACCTGTGAAACAGGGTCGATGAACGGCCGCCCTTTTAACAAGTTTTGACATGTTCCACCACTGCAGAGTATGATCAGTGCGGCTGTCTACTAACAATAGATCATCCAGTGGACCCTGTGACTGAGTCCACTGTCGTGCCAAACATTCTTGTAGAGGACGCATGTTTAGTCTTGCATGAGGCACTATGGCAATGCATGATGCCATCATTCCCAAAAAATGCATGAAAGTTTTGACTGTCGGGTATTGATTGGCTTGAAATTGTGGTAGCAGTGTTTGAAAATTTTGAATTCTGGCTGCATATGGATAGGCTAAACCTAAATGAGTGTTGAGCATAGCCCCTAGATATAGTTGAAGCTGTGAAGGTTGAAGATGGAACTTTTAAACCTTGACAGTGAACCCCAGTTGATGTAGGAGGTTTATGGTAATCTGAGTGTGTTGCAACCACAGATGGTGTGTACAGGCTTTGATAAGCCAGTCATCTAGATATGGGAAGACATGAATGTTTTGTCTGCGTAAATGAGCTGCTACCATTGCTAAGCACTTGGTGAACACACTAGGTGCAGTGGTGACTCCGAATGGAAGGACTTTGAATTGGCAATGTTTTCCTGCAATCACAAACCGGAGGTATTTGCGATGTGCTGGGTGAATGGGGATGTGAAAGTATGCGTCCTTTAAGTCTAGTGCGGACATGAAGTCGCCGTGCTGTAGAAATGGAAAGCACCTGATGAAATGTGACCATATGGAAGTGCTCCGATAGTATGTAGTAATTCAGAGGCCGTACATCTAAAATGGGCCGTAGGGAGCCGTCCTTTTTGGGAATAAGGAAGTACAGGGAATAAACCCCTGACCCTTGATGTTGTAGAGGAACTGTCTCTATAGCTCCTTTGAGTAAGAGGGCTTGCACTTCCTGTTTGAGCTTTGATGTTTCAGAGAGAGTCGTGGGTGCGAGGTGGAATATTGAAAGGAGTGCTAATGAGCTCCAGGCAATAACCATGCTGGATAATGTCCAACACCCACCGGTCCGATGTTAAGGACTGTCAGGTGGGCAGAAACTGCTGTAATCGACCCCTGACAGGTGTAGAATGATTGGGGGAAGGATAAGTGAGTCACTGTTCGTTGCTGGATGGGGCATTACAGGTTGTGTACCTTTATCCCGACCTTTAAAGTAGTTACCCCTGTAGTTGCCTCTGAGATATCCTCCAGATGGAGATGATTGGATTTGTGACCTGTAGGAGGATGTGGAGGCATATGTGGAGGTGGCTTTGGAACCTCCTCTATAAGAGGAGCGACGAAAGGAGCGCAGAGGAGTGGGTGTTTGAAGTGCTCCATAGGTCTGGCAACCTCAATATCTTTTTTCATCTTTTCCAAGGCCTCATCTACTTGTGGGTCGAAGAGATCCTCCTTACAGAACGTTTAGTAAAGTTTGCTGGACTTCTGGCTTAAATCCAGAGATACGCAGCCAGACATGCCTTCGTCGGAGGACACTTGTATTGATGCCTCTGGCCAGTGCGCATCTAATGGAGGAGCTGGAATTTAACTTTCCTTCCTGAACCAGTTTTTGGCCTTTCTTTTTATGTTCCTCTGGGAGATATTGGAGGAGTTCCTCCATCTCATCCCAGTGAGCTCTGTCATATCTGGCCAACAGGCCCTGTGTATTTGCAATTTGCCAATGATTGGCGGAGGCACAGCAACACGTTTGCCTGACTAGGTTTGGATTCCTTATCAGGAGGTGGTGCGTGTACTGTAGTTTGTGAGCTTGCATGTTAACGGGCATTTGAAACAACTAGGGAGTCTGGTGGAAGCTGGCCTCGAATAAAAATTGGGTCAGATGGTGCAGCCTTATATTTTATATCTAGGGGTGATAATGCGAGCCCGTGCAGGATCCTTAAAAATATCATTTGCTTGGCACATCATGCCTTTCAGCATTAGAAGAGATTGAGACGACCTATGTGTGGTGCATATTGTCTCAAATAAGAAAATAATCTTACATGGATTCCTTATGTAGTGTAACTCCATGGTATGCTGCTGCCCTAGCAATGAGTTCCTGATATGATGAAGTATCATCAGGAGGTGAGGGCATGGCAGGGCATAGGTCTAGATCTGTATCCCCTGGCGGTGTCAATGTCATAATACTGTCAGGGGTCTGGTGATGGTGCACCATAAGTGTCATCATTCACCGTCATCTGCATCTGGGTCTGTATGTGGCGATCCCGGAGGTGTAATATTTAAGGGATTCAGTGGTCAGTGTGGTACAGGCGGTACAGGTGGTGGTAGGTTAGATGGAGGAGGAGCAACAGGGTGCAGTGGACTGATAGCCTTGTCCCTTTTCTTTATCTTCACAGGTATTGACAAATCAAGGTCTTCTTGGAAAGAGGTTTGCCGCTCGGTAGAAGGCACTAATGCAGTCTTTGTGATAATGCGGCCAGTCTCTGGACGTAAATGGATCAGTTTTTGTTTCGGATCGAGTCTTTCCTGCATGGTCTCTAAAATGGGCTCTGGGAGTGTAGTGGGAGCAGATTTTGGTGCCCAAGGTTTCAAGCCCAGAACCCGTTTTGACTTTCGGAACCGAAGCGGTCAGAGCAGAAGAGGTGGAATCTCAAAACAGAACCAGAAGACTTCACATGTGCTTTCAGGGCCGAGCCCGAGGGCGGGGCAACTGATGCCAAATCTCAGTGCCGACCATGGGCAGATGGCAGTGGTGGCCCGGAAGCATTTAGTTTTGTGGAAGCCCAAAGTTTCAGTGTGGACTGGTGAGGGGTTTGAGTACTCATGGCACCTTGACCCGGCAGCAGATCATGTGACTCCAAATAGATCTCCAAATCGGAGTTCGAATCTTGAACTGAAAAGGCCCCTTCTTCGGCCGCAGAAGCCGCAAGATCTTTCTCTTCTGGTTCGATATATTCTTCTCCGAAGATATTGGGCCTGTGTTCGATTTCACGTCTCTGCATTGCTCCGGGTTGTGCCGGACAGTCCCGCAGGGTCTTTTTCGATCGAAACGACCAACAGGCCTCCCAATCTTCTTCTCTGTACTCGGGGGATAAGCACAGATTGCAGACCTCATGCAGGTCGGTCCGCAGGAACTTGGAAAGGCACTGGGGGCAGAATTGAAACGGAGTACATTCCATCAGCAGAGTAGAAACAATGGAGTCAAATGAGAGTAAGGTTGCCCAGACGGGCGAGGCCCGAAGGCCACGATCAGAACGTTCCGACCTGACAAATGAGGCTATTGAATTCTGATAAGTGAGAGAGGGAAATACGTTTGAAACAATACAGACTAGGGTAGAGTGGATTACGCACTGAAAAGATCCCAAAAACGGTCTTGAAACGGAGCGCCTTAATACACGCCCAAACCCGACGGCTGAAAGAAAACAATCTAACAATGGAGCAGATGCCCATGCACACTATTACCAAGAGGAGTTACCTTACCGCGTTACTCGAAACACTTCTTCGAAGAAAAACAACTTGCACACATGCGGACCCAACACTAGATGGCAGGAGTATGCAAAGCATGTGTATCTACAGCCACACATGCCTCAAACATAATATTTAGGTTTTCATGGTGAATGAATTAGAGCATACTTTTTCATATTCATGTACGCACTTTAAAAGGCCAGTGAAGACCAATCCAAATCACTAAAATGAGCTCCACAGCCTTCAGAAATGTTAGATATGACAATTACATGATGCGCTACTTCCGGCTCCAAACTCCCAGACCTAGATAGATAGCTAGATTGATAGTCAGACCCTCAGCTTTAGTTTGCCCAAGACCTGAAAAACTGCCAGGCACTGAACAGGTTGGGAAAAAGTGTAAGATTGTGATAATTATGATCCGAATCCAACTGTTGCAAGAATTGGTTATCTGCGTTATTGGAAATTTGAATTCCTAATAATTACAAAAAGCAAGTAAAGAGCAAATAAAAAAAGAGAACTGAAAAAGTACCAAACGAGAAAATGTTTAATGAAGAAACAATGCCATATAACAAACACAGGTTTAAATGTCTTGACTTAAAGGTAAACATATCATCACCCAATCAAACACAGACTACTACCCGAAGATCATCTCTGCAGGCAATAACTAAAGTAGGGCTCTAGATCAGGCAGTCCACAACCCTATGAACCCATTACAAACACCTGTATCCACCTCCATCCCGCTCACTCTCAAATAAAGTCTAGTCCTCATTTTATCTTCAAAATAAACACCATTAGTCAAAGCTGACCTTTGCAACAACCCTGACACTTCCATAGATAACATATGCAAAGATCCTAACTTCATTTCACCATCAATCTCCCAAACACCAACTCAATAAATCCCACCATATGTAAAGACATCACCCACCCTCCATAATCAAGTTATGACACATGTTGAACTTTTCAACTCTTCACTCAAAACAGTTACATTACCATCTACTTCAAAACAGGCCAATATTGTATCACTTACTCAAGAAATGTGAACTTGCTCACAATTTTGTTTTTTCATTTACGAGGTTACTACCGGTCAGGAATGCTAATGCCATAGCGAAGGAGAAAATATTGAATCCTGCAGAAAGGCAGTTCTGAAACTGGCAACATGAAGGACATGGTGAGAGAACCGCGCACAGCAGTCTAGTCTTTTTCTGGCTCTGTGCGAGCAGCTCCAGAAACATCAACGCACAAGCGTGGGCTTGAAGCCGCGCACTTCAACTGAATCCTGTCAAGGACAGCAATGTCTTGTTGTCGCGCCTATTCTGTGAAGAGAAATTTTGTCACAGTTTTGACCCCCTCAAGAGAATTCCTTATTTTTGTGTTTGCACAAACTGGGATATTCCCCTTTTTCAAAGACAAATTTTTTCTAGGTCTGTTAACTAACTTCAAGGAGGAAGAAAGCCAGAGGAGTCAAGTCTCAATTAGCATTTTATTATTTGTCAAGAAAAGACAATTAAAAAGAAAATATTCTGGAGCATCAGAACGTTCGCCAAGACAGAGAAATTAATTTAAATGTTTATAGTTAAAGAAAATCACGAGCAATTTTACAGAGACAATGTCAGTCAGTCAGTTCCTCAAGAATTTTAACCAGAGAGAAGCCAAAGCTCATAGAGAACTAGATAGTGTGTACAAGAGAAATAGATGTTTGAGTATTAATATGTATCTAGATATAATGTTTGACTAGATATGTGATATGTCAGAGATACGAGAGATAGTAGTATCTTTTATGTTTTAGTAGATGTAGATTGACATCAATTCTCCAAATTCCCAGATGACAATGTAGAGAAATA
Organism: Calotriton arnoldi; assembly: GCA_963921515.1. NCBI lineage: Eukaryota > Metazoa > Chordata > Amphibia > Caudata > Salamandridae > Calotriton > Calotriton arnoldi. Next base: position 1,486,698 of record CAWUFW010003776.1, read on the forward strand.
ACAGCGTGAGGTAACGAGGGGAGGAGAAACAGAACAGCTATACGGTAGGCATCACATCTTCGGAGGTACTCTCTCCCCCACTCCGGGAGGTATGTAGTATTAGAGTCTTTTGTGATTCTGGCGCACGTAGCAGAAGAGAGGCATTGGGAGAAACTCAACTGCTCCTGTGGAATTTACTGCCACAAGGTTAGTTTACTGACACCACCCAACTCCAAATCCACATACCTCAGGTCTACCGAGCATCTGTCTCTATTGCTGTACAAAGACCACAACCACACAGATGATTAATTGGGACTGTCAGATGAGACAGATCCAATATTATTCTTCAGCTATGAACTTGAACAGTTCTCCCAACACTTGCCTACCCCACTGTGACTGCTGAAAACACTTTGGATTCTACGTTTAATTGCAGCTGCAGTTCAAAAAGCCCTTTGCCTCTTCCAAAATGATCGGCTTAACACCCTACTCTGTGGACTTCGGAATTAGTGGTACTCAGATTGTTGCTTCTCCATTTAAATGTTAAAAAATAGCAGAAATCATATCTTCTTTAGATAAATATCGACTGCATCAATCAACAATGGATTTTCGCTCTAAGGACTTATAATTTATCTTTCCCCCCACTCTACCCATGACTATATAACACCAACTGCTGACAATGTGTACATTCTCACTGCTATGCTACATAAAAGTATGTGTTTTGTACCATCTCTACTTTCCAGGGTTTAGTCAACATTACAGGAATAATCTATATAAAATAAAGTCTGCAACTGTTCCTTTTTGGCTTTTCCCCTTCCTCTATGTGCAGCCTCACTAAGAGGCATGAAACTGACAAAGTAACCAAGTACTGCAGGGAGTCAGGAACAGGATGCAGTGACACACTGAAGCAAACCAGAACCTTAAATGTACACAAAACAAATTGGTGTCTTATGCTATAGGGTTCGCACGTCAGATACGTGGTCGAAATAGAAGGAAATGAAGTAAAGCAGATGAGGACTGTCCCAATGGTCCCAAAATCTTAAATGTTTTTGTAACCAAGTTTCATCTTCTTTCTGGGTGAGAGTCAAGGTAGTGCTATGGGAAATGAAAACAGTACCCATGGCTAAACAGCTTGAAAGAGCAATTTTATTTTTCAAATGCTTAATGCACATAAAACGTTGATTACCTTGTCTCGAGTAAAATTCTAAAGATAACAAAAGGGAACAGAAAAACTACCTTTCCATAGTTGCCTCATCCAGAATAACTTCCAGATTATAACTGGATCTAAAAACGTTTCAGCAAGTCACACATTATAGTAGGCAATAATAAACTCAATCAGTGTCAAGAATGGTGCGAAAACACCACAAAATCAACACCTGTGCTGGAGGCACTTTTTACATTTAATTTACCTATTCAACAGTGGCCAAAAACAGATCCAACTTGTACACACAGTTATTAAAAAAGTTTAAACAAATACTTCCTCTGAAGAAGGGAGACTGGAAGACAAATCTGTAGTAAGGTACTTATCTTGTATACTTTTGAGGGATCAACAAAGAAACTTAAAGTTTTCTTGAGGTTAAGCTGAGACACAGCCTGCTCTCCTCCACCTTGTAAGAACGTGAAACTGAACAGAAAGTAGATATAACCATCTGCAATGAGACATTAAATTATGGCATACCCTTCAGCAGGAAAGAAAGGTGAACGCTGAACCAAACTTTACCAAATAAAAAAATACTAGATTTAACTGCCCGTTTCATACACGCCAATCTTCCTGGCTAACGTATAATGGTGTGAGAACAAACATCTGAAATGTAATATAGAGATTTAACAGGGGCCCTCCAAGAGTACCAAATTAAGGTCCTAAGCTGGTGCAATCACAGGCATATGTGGAACAGAGATCTATGAACCCTTCAGGAAATGGGTAAGAATTGACAACTGAAAGATTAAAGCCTTCCATCCCTCTCCCTAGGAATGGGGGAATGCAGAAATAGCTGCATTACATAATTTGCAGTAACCACAGTAAGCCTGTCCCTACACAGGGTAGGGCAAACTGCAGAACTGTGAAAGGTTCAGCTTTTCAAATGGATTATATCTCACTGGAAAAAACTAAGAAAATCTTTTCCGCCTTCCAGAAATATGTTTGCAAGAGTCAAGTAAAAAGGAAAATGCTCCTTATCCTGTAACTATCTGTGTGTAGCATGTTGTGATATAGAATCACATGGTCTGCATCTTCCTATCCTCCAATGCAGGTGCTGACATTTGCAAGTTGCTTTTCTTGGTAGTTGTTTTCAAGTCACAAAATCTGTTGTGACTCAGCCTTTACCCCACAATGCACCCAGACTCCACCTGCAATTGCTTTTCACTCAACAGGTGAGTAGTGTAAGTGGAGTGCAGTGTTAATGACAAAATATTCTAGACGGGGCATTATGAAATATAACCAGGGAAAAGGCATCTGTAATCATCATCTGCTTCTGGGAAAGAGGAAGGAAACATACAAAGCTACATCAATACATGCTATAGATGGTCACAGAATAAAACTTTCCATTTGTAGCATGTGCAGCTGTTGATACATGTGCTCTGCATAGACTGTAAAGCAGTTCATCCCATAAGTGATGGCTAGCAAACAAATGATGCAGACGTTTGAAGGAAAATGTTACTTGCCTGTATGCATCTTCTCGTAGCATCTGCATCAACTGTAAAGCGGTGCCCTCCATAAGCAGTCCCTAGCAAGTAGAGGATGAAGATGTCTGGAAGTCCTTAAAACTGTCTGGCCAACCATAGCCTGTTGGCGGGCTAAGATGTCCATGCAGTAGTGCCAGCTAAATATCTGTGGTGATGATCTGGTGGTCACTTTGCAGATCACAGCTAGTAGAATGTTCCCTAAGAAAGTCAAAGTTGCCCTTTTCTTACAGGTGAAGTGTGCCGTGGGCGGAAGGGATGGGGCTCTCAGCTTTTTGGCAGCAGGTTTGGATGCACTTAACTATCCATACTGTTATACCTGCCTTGTAGATGTGTTGACCCTAGTGGGGTTATGCAAAGACTACAAAGAACTGGTGAAACTTACAAAAGAGCTTGGTCCTGTTGATGTAATACACAAGAACTCTTCTCTTTCCGCTAAAGAGTCTGGCTGCAGAAACAAGATTGAGAGCTCTATCGTCTGATTGAGGTGAAAAGGTGGAAGCACAATTAAGGAGAAGAGAAGGCTATGACACCGTACGTTCCTTCGCATAACATCTAACACAACATAAGTGTACAGTGACAATTGTTATCAAAAAATTAAAGCACAGTGTACTCAGTGCTGCAAAAGTATTGGCTCTGACACGTATATAGACTGAACAAAACTTAAACCTTAGATTACTGTCGGTGGAAAGTCATCCTTAATGGAAGAGAAAACCTCACACACTTTTTAGTGTCATGCTTCATCATAGGAATCCTCTCCCCACCCTGGTAGGACAGTACCACCAAGGCGGACTCAACCTCCTCGAAGATTGACTAGATAGGGAGTTCTTACGTAAATCTTACTGGACACCACCACAAGACAGGGGATACAGATGAATATTTAAAAATACCTAAGTGTGCCTAGGGAAATACCTTTATTCAGTGGAACACAACAGATATGGTTAAAAAGTAAAAATTGGTTGGGTAATGGAGTACAGGGACTCACACTCAACTGCTACCTGCCAACATGTTTCTGCCCATCATTAATAGCCTGTAAGGTCTGGGGCATTCGTCAGGGCGTGTGGATCCCTATAGGTGAAGTATTCCTAACTAGTCTCCTGTTCAGACTGATTAGGTTGGTCAGGGATGTCTCCTAATTTTAGGCCCTACCACACTATACTACCTGTTAGTAGGTTAGTTGAAACTTGAAACCTACCTTAGAGAAATATAAAAGAGAAACAAAACAAGATACACGGATTACCAAGGTGACCTGATGGTACATTAGAAAAAAACCAGGTAATCAGATTACTAAAGACATCTAAGGTCGTGCTCATACAAGTGCTCATTAAAAACCCTCTTCAAAATATGGAGTCTCCTATGTGAACTATAGTGCTATGGCTAATAGCCTGTGTTAATCTATTTACATAGTTTATAGCGTTGTGGACATTACATCACCTATAGGGATCCACACGCCCTGACGAATGCTCCAGACCTTACAGGCTATTAATGATGGGCAGAAACATGTTGGCAGGTAGCAGTTGGGTGTGAGTCGTATTCCATTACCCAACCAATTTCAATTTTTTAACCATACCTAGTGTTCCACTGAATAAAGGTATTTCCTCTAGGCACACTAAGGTATTTTTAAATATTCATCTGGATCCCCTGTCTTGTGGTGTTGTCCAGTAAGATTTACGTAAGAACTCCCTCCTATCTAGTCAGTCTTCGAGGAGGTTGAGTCCGCCTTGGCGGTACTGTCCTACCAGGGTGGGGAGAGGATTCCTATGATGAAGCATGACACTAAAAAGTGTGTGAAGTTTCCTCTTCCATTAAGGATGACTTTCCATAGACAGTAATCTAAGGTTTAAGTTTTCCTCTGTGTATATACGTGTCAGAGCCAATAATTTAGGAGAACAGAGTACACAGTACTTTAATTTTTTGATAACAATTGTCACCGTACACTTATGTTGCGTTAGATGAGGTGAAAAGGTGACTCCACCTTGGGGAGAAATTTAGGATTGCCCTGAGAACGACCCGGTCTTTGTGAACATGAATGAATGGTTCTTGCAAGCGGAGTGCTTGCAGCTCACTAATAGGTCTGAGGGAAGTTACGGCCACTAGGATGCCCACTTTCCACAACAGGGACTGTAAGCTAGGTTTAGGTGAGGCCTGACTTCTGCAGATGTAAGAGATAGGAGACAATGTCCTGTCCACATTTTTGGAAATGCTGTAGTCTGCAAAGCTCTTCCACTTTTCAACGTAACAGGCCCGTGTAGTGGGCCTATGCACTTCCCACATAATGGCCATGGATTCCTGGGGAGGCCAAATTCTAGGACCTCGGATGCCAGCTTGCTAGGTTGAACTGTCTGGAGTCTGGGCGCCTGAACGGACATTGACTCTGTGTGAGAAGGTCCAGCCTGAGTTGCGGCATTACCCGGGGGCAGATGGACATCTCCAGGGGCAGACATCTCCAGGGGCAAAGAGTCCAAGGACTGCCTGGCCCAAGCGGGAGTCACCAGGATGAGTGCCATGGAAGCTTGTCACATCTTACTCATGACAAAGCAATGATGTTAGCCATGTACTTTAACTGAAGAGACATGATCATCAGTTTTGACAAGTTAAAGTAAGGCTGTCTTCTTGGCATGTTCTCAGGCCTGCCTGTTCGTGCAGACACCATATATGGTATTTGTTCCACACATGAAGAGTGAGTGGAAGGCCATTAAGAATCACTAAATATGTTCATGCTGCTATCTGCCAGATTCAGGTGGCATTACTGCAAGAACTAATGGGCCAGGAAGTCAAGCTTAGGAACTGAAGACTGGTGTGCAGGATCTTGCAAAAAAGTGCTGGAGAGGTCTTGACTGCACAGATGTCTCTTGTGAGGCTGAAGCAACAGATTGGGCATTTCAGAGTAGCACCATTAACCTAGGCAGTATGAGGCAATCGCCATCATTTTAATTTCGCGTTGCATTTTCTGGGCAATCAACTTGGGACAATATTTCACTCTGAGGTAAAGCATAGGTACATTTCTTCTTCTAAGAGAACATTACCCACTAATATGGGCTCTGGGGCAGAAAGGCATGGCAGTCTGCATTTCTTCTTACTGAAAATAGGTTGATCTGAGAGGTGTCACAAGGGTGAAAGATGTTTTGTAGGACAACATGGTTTAGTACCAAATTGTTTTCTTCTATGAGATGCTTGCCAAGTCTGTCGCTAAACTGCTATGAAAATCAGCAAGGTGAACTACTTAGAGGGAAATGTTTGCTGTCAGAGCCCAATGCCAAACTGACTGTACTCTGGTTAATGGAACTGTTGATCAAGACCCTAGCTGCGTATTTAGATAATGAATTGTTTTTTTTCTGGCTACATGAGGACAGCTGTTGATGGGGACAGACGGAACAAATTATTTCATGGTCAGATTAACTGCTCTTAATTAAAGTGGCTCAATTTCTTCTTTGAAGACAGTCTGCCTTCAGCCTTTCATGGAGACATCTGTTAATATTGTATTTCCTGAATTTGGCTAGGGCATTGTTGTAATTTCAGCACTGGACGTGAATTTACTAGTCAGCTGCCCAAGTACAAGCAGCCAAAAACAATTTCCGCTGCAACCAGATCCATGTTGTTTCAAGAAAAAAAAGTGTGGGCCAGACCTCAAGCCAAAATGCAGAACTTAGTATCAGTAGTAAGAGACTTCCATCTAAAATCACAGCCATTTTCTGGTGAGTCATGCAAGATGATGTATGGAAGTACTCTCTTGTAGGTGTACTTCCGCCATCTGGTCTTTTGAAGATGCATAAAACGCATTTTCTGACATATTTAAAGTCCACAATGTGACAATAATCAGACATGGAATTTTCTTCCTAAGAAACAGATAGATGCTCTTGTCTAACAACCTTTTCTGTTGCATAACATAATCTGAACCTCCCAAGTCAAACCTCCTGAGGTAAAACAACTTCGATACCCTCAGAGGAACTGAAGGTGAAGAAGATCAGATTTCAATTTCAAATCCATTCTTGGCAATATTGAGCACCAGACTGTCTTTTGTTATCTTCTGCCACAAGTGGTAATGGTTGGAAATGGGTGCAGGACACAAGTGGCAGAAAGAGGGAGTTGCTGCTGATATGTGAAGACTTTCCCACAGTGGTAGATGGCTGCTGATGGTCATTTCCGTTTTGGGATTTTTGTTTGTGAAAGAACTCCTTGTGCTTCAACTGTTATTGAGTTACAGATTTTCCAAAATCTGTTGAACTATACATTGAGGAACAGTGGTCTCTTTTTGCTGCCAGGTTTTGAGGTCTTGAAGTCTGTTTCCATGCCAAGTTGTTAACACAAAAACTGAAAAGAAAGATTCTTCTGCTGTCCATGATGAGTCAAGCGGGTGAGTTAAAAAAAGACCATGGTATATGTCACAGGCAGCCATATCCGCATTGTCCTCAGCTGCACTGAAACCCCTTCTGAGTAAATGGTCAAAGTATTTTTAACAGTTCCACAGCTCTCAATTTTAACATCCCAGCAAAGCAGTATAGCTAGCAGACAGTTTTCTTGCTACAGACAACTAAAGAATCATGTAGCAGCACTAAATGAGCTGGCCATTGTTGAAGGGTGCTACAGTCTGAGGAAGAGGACGTGGCCCTTAGATATATAAAAGATCTTTATGACTCTTCCAGAGTGGAGTTGCTATTCAGGTTCTTATTCTGTAGAATGAGGTCTGTGCTTCCAAGGATCATTCTTCTCAGTAGCGAAGGAGGACAAGGAATTGAATCAGAAGAGAGGCACAGAGTTGTACTACAGGCACTGCAACGTCATAGGAAAAATTGCGGGGGGGGGGGGGAAGGCTATTTGAGGTGGCATTGGTGTCGAAACGCATGGTGTTGATTGACACAATGCCGTTCTCAACACAGGTTAATTCTTTTGAATGCTGGGTTGTTGCGAGTTGTCCTCCAGTACTGGCAATGAAAGACAAGTTAATTACCTTTGGTAAAGCCTTATCTTGACATAATCTAGCCGCAGATTGCCTACCTTTCAATTTCCAGGCGTCAGACTGGATTCAGAAGACTTTTCTTCGAGCAATACTCCTGCGCGCCGGCAGATGGCGTCGGTCGGCTCCATGTGACATTGTCTACGTTGTCCGCGTCACCTGGGTCTGAACTGGGGTGGCGAAGCGAGCTAAAGAACGATGATGGATTCAACCCAGATCTGTGACTGGGGGGTGAGGGTCTGAAAAGTTTCAGCACTCCGTCCATCATCTCCTTGTGTTTGCTTTGTTCGCCCTAAGGTGGCAGGGTATGCCGAGACGTGGGTCCCTTGCTCACTTTGCCACTGGATTCAAGCTAGCCTGGCTGATGAGGAGTAACACCCCGAAACCGGTCCCAGGATGCTTGTTTCCGGTCCAGGGAAGACCTGGCTTGGCAGTTCGGGCTGGACTGTTCCCATGAGGCACAGGGTCAAGACTGATTTGGATATGGCTGGGTGTGAACTGTGGTGGCGAAGTGAGCTAATGAACGATGATGGATTCAACTCAGATCTGGGAGTGGGGGTAAGTGTCTGAAAAGTTTCAGCGCTCCGTCAATCATCTCTTTGTTTTGGCTTAGATCATGTCTCTACCAGATAAAGCATTACCGAAGGTAGGTTACTTGTCCATCTGAAAAAGACATCTAGCCGCAGATTCCTTACCTTTGAATAGATACCCAAGTAATGCCATCCCCAGAGGAGGGACTGTGGACAAATATACACTAGAAAGTCCTGCAGGACTGAGCGGCCAAAATGACCAACCCTGCGGACTTGACAATCCAGGCAGTAATGTTTGGTGAATGTGTGCAGGGATGCCCATGTTGCTACATGACGGATGTCCAGGACTGGGACTCCACGTTGCAAAGCAGTGGTAGCAGCATTAGCTCTGGTGGAATGAGCCTATAAGCTTTCAGGGGGCTGCTTCTTGGCCAGAGAATAGCAAATTTTGAAGCAGAGGATGACCCACCAGGAGATGGTCCTTTTCTGTACTGCACAAACTTTCTTCGCTCCAACGTACCCCATGAAGAGTTGGTTATTCACCCGGAACTCTCTTGTGCTGTCAAGGTAGAACTACAATGCTCTTTTTGGGTCTAGGTGGTGACGTCGCTCCTCTTCTTCGGAGGGACGCGGAGGAGCGTAGAAACTGGGCAAGGAGACAGATTGCACCACATGAAATAGAGTCACCACTTTCGGATGGAAAGAGGCCCTAGTGCGAAGCACCAATTTGTCAGGGAATATCGACAGAAAGGGGGCGATAAAGCCTGCAGCTCGCTCACCCTTCTGGCAGATATAATTGCCACGAAGGCTGCTTTGATGGTAAGCAGTCAGAGGAGTAAATTAGGCAGGGGCTCGAAAGGAGCGCACATTAGGAAAGTGAGAATCAAATTAAGGTCCTACTGAGGCATAATGAAAGGGGAAAGAGAGAACATATGTACAAGGCCTTTAGGGAATCTATGTCCAAGTGGAGATTTAAATAGGGCGGGTTGGTCTGGCAGCTTCAGAAAGGCAGACAAAGCTGTAAGCTACCCTCTCAAGGTACCCAGAGCAGAGCCCTGCTGGGCAAGGGACAAAATAAAAAGCAAAATATCAGAAAGGAAAGCAGAAAGGATCAATAGACTTTTCTGTACAATCTATTACAAATTTCTTCCACCGGCAGGCATATACAGTCATAGTAAATGGATGCCTTGCTGACAGAATAACATCGCAGACTTCGGGAGGAAGGTCGAAAGCTATCAACTGCCACAGCTTAATCTCCATGTAAGAAGGTGCAGAGTTGACAGGTTCGGGTGGAGGACCCTCCCCTACTGCTGCGACAGAAGATCCTTGCCAGGGGGCAGACTGATCGGAGGATCAATGCTCATCTGTAGAAGCTCAGGATACCAGACTCCACGTGCCCAGTCCAGAGCCACAGGGATGAATTTGGCCCAGTCGTTCCTGGTATTCTTGAGAACTCTGAGCTCCACTCAAGACGAAAAGCGCCTGAGCGAGAGCTGCCTTGAAAACTCCAGCGTGCAAAACTGCTGACACTGCGTTTTCTGACGAGGTGAACAAATCTAACCACGGCTCTCCCCACTGCTAAAAGAGACCTTGCGCCACCTCCGGATGGAGATACCACTCATGATCCGCTAGGCATCGACAGCTGAGTTAGTCCGCCCTAGCGTCGAGGGAACCAGCCAGGTGTTGAACCACCAGGGATATGCCCTGCTGTTCCAGCCATTTTCAGAGACGGAGAGACTATTGACGAAGAGTCCATGACCCCACTCCGCACTGTTTGTTGCAAGTTGGAGAAGGTAGAGGGTTCTGCCTTTGACCCCAATCGCGGTTCGTCAGCCACCACTGCAGTTCTAGTGCAGTTACCTCCGAGATATGGACCATGTTGGAGAGAGATTCCCCTAATGCATTGCCCACTGGAACTTCAGGTCCTACTTCAGAGCCCGCATATGCCATCTGGCATATGTCACTAGCAGGATGCATGAGGCCCTGCAGCCTCAGTCATTCTCACCGAAATCCAGGCTAGAGGCTGAAACATCAGTATCATAGCCTGAATATCCTGGACTCACCGTTCGGGATAAGCCCGAAACTGCACTGTATCCAGAATGACTCCGATGAAAGGGAGATTCAGAGAGGGAGTCAGGTGTGACTTCGGCATGTTGATAGTGAACCCCAGCGAATGCAGGAGGCTCGTCGTAGCATAGAGGTGGGAGACAGCCTGGGGCGAGCCCACATACTTAAGCCAGTCGTCGAGATGGGGGACGACTGGCACCCCTGATCTGCGCAGATTAGCTGCGACCACCGCCATCACCTTGGTGAACACCTGAAGGACGCTGGTAAGACCAAGAGGGAGCATGGTGAACTAAAAAAGCTCATGGCCTTCTGTAAACCGCAGGCAGGATGGGAATGTGGAAAAAGGCGTCCTGCAAGTCCAAAGCTACCATCCAGTCTCCTGGGTCCAGGGCAAACAGGACCCGATCTAGTGTGAGCATCTTGAATTTTTTCTTTTTGATAAAGTAATTGGGGGCTCGTAGGTTTAGGATAGGACGAAGGCCCGTGTCCTTTTTCGGGACCAGAAAGTAGCAGGAATATCAACCACAGCTTACTTCTGGATCCAGAACCCTCTCTATGGCTCCCTTGGCCAAGAGAGTCATGACTTCCTCCTGGAGTAAAATCAAATGATCCTCTGTCAGCCGGTCATAGGATGGAGGCTTCACAGCTTTGTGAGCTAGGAAAAGATGGTGTTCCGAAATTATTTGTAGAATTTTGATGTAGTTAGGGGGTTTCAGGTTGCATTCCAACTGCTCATCCTGAAGAAAGTTCATGACTATCAAAAATGCCTTAAATCAACACAGTGCACAAGAACCAGATCCAGAGTCTGGAGAAGACTGCCCAGTGGTGGAATTGTCAGCAGAAGTTATCTACCCTCTGCTGTGTGCGTAGAGCTCATTGGCACTGCACAGGTCCAAGAGGGCATTGAAGGCTGCTGGTGCACAGTGGGCAAGAAGGCTGGCCAAGGCCAGAGGGCTGCTTCTGAACCAGACTGGAGAAAGTAGGTTGGAAACACAACTCTGACTCGGCAAGACTTCGGAGGGTAAGGTGCAGTTGCGGCCCATGGGACTTCATGAGGCTCTGCAAGCCGACCTAAACAAACCGGGGGAAGGCCCAGCACACTGGCAGTATGGGGGAAAAGGCGGATTGAAGGAACAGGAACCACCAGGCCCAAGTAAGAGGTCTCCACGGGGCAGCCTGCAACGATGGATGTAGCGAAGGACCCCCAGGGTGTGATGCAGAGGTGTGATCAGCCATCCGAGATCCCCAGAGAAAGGGGTCTTTTTTTGGCTGTAGACCGCTGCATCAGGGCTCAAATCCTTCAGTAGCCTGGGGCCTTGCCACTTAGAAAGTGGTTGGGTTAGTTTGGTATTCAACAATATATTATACAAGAAGATGAAGCAAGGATAAACGGTCTAGAAGATATTTAGAGCCGTGTTGCACATTATGCCAGTTGGGCACCAGGGACCACACTCTAGGTTAGGCCTAAACACTACCACTGTGACACCCATAGCAAACCTACTGATGGAGGAGTCAGCATGCCAACTTTTATGCATTATCTGTGACCTAGCACAGGTTGGCTACCTTGTCCTGGCTTATCAGATGCTGTGTTATGGAACTCTCATGCATAGGACAGAAGAACCAAGCCATGTTTTAACTCTGAGAGCACTCATTAGAAGCAGGAACTGGTTCTTTGATGAAACTGCTATCCATATGCTCATCCAGAACATTACTTTTGAAAACTCTACTCCTTCAGTGAAAGCAGTGGATGGGTTGTATTAAATGTCAAACTGTGCTTGGTGGAATATTTTAAGAATCCAATGGACAATATCAAAGCCTTACATCCTTCAAGGATGTTTTGATACAATTTTACTGCTGGGGTGGCATTTTCGTTCTCCTCTTCTTTTTGCTAAGGTGGCTACTACTATAGAATTTGTTTGGAAGAATCTAACCGGGTGCCAAGACGATTCCGGGAATAGCAGAAGACACCCCTTTAGATTTCTGTTTGGAAAATGTTCACATTTACTATATTTTGTGGAAATTTATGTAGGTCCTTGGCAGTGTCCGAAAAGACATTAGGATCTACGAACTGATCTCTGTCTTTGCATAGCTCTGTAACATTATCTCCCTTGCAGAGGAAATCAAGAGGATATGTGCTGCTGCAGGGCAAAGTAAAAGTGTGACATGCCAAGGACTAATAAACTAATTACGAGGATCTTTTAATGAGGTCATTTAAAATCTAGAAAAACACCAAGTATCATGTCAGCTGAAACTATGATTGCTAGCTCAGTTCATTCTACGACGCTACCTCAAAGTCTGATTTCCTACTGCTCTATTAGACATGGGAATCGGAGGGCAAAGGCAAAATAAGGAAGAGTTATTGCTAACAGACATACACCCATATGCTACTATTTGCCTCACTAACAAATCAGGTTACTAGATAACCTTTAATAGAATAAATGTTGTGTCCTAAAACCAACAGGTAAGTTGCCACCTTTATTTTGTTATAAAATATTTTACTAGCATTCACCACTTACAGTGAGTTCTACTTATTTACTAACATCTACCAATTATATACAAATACATTATTTTTCAGAGGAAGAGTACACTTCAGCCTGATTCAGGCCGGCTGCTTTCAACACACTGAAAATTTAGATTTCTTTTCTCAGAAACAGTAAAAATGGATTGCAATATTTGTCAAACAGACTATAAGCTGCTGCAACAAATGGAGTAATGCAGGCTGTTTATCTGCTCCAAGGAAGCTGGGTGTGAGGCCCAAAAAGACACCAGGTAAATGATGCAACATTACATGCAACCTACCGGCTTACTGAAGATCCATTTATTAGCGAATTCTGTTGACTTTGGTTTGCAGACCCAAGAGAGGTATTAAAAACACCTTGCTGAATAGAGGCTCCATTTACTGGACTCCCATCTCCTTTCAGGATCCCTGTGCACTTCCAACTATCCATGTAGTTAGCTGTGAAAATGTTATTGAAAAAATATGTTTTACAGAAAGACACATTCTCATTACATCGTACTCTCAATGTCACAAACGTTTTTAGAAAAACACCAAACGCAAAAGTTTCTGATTCAGTTTGCTCCCCCTCCTCAAGCAATCTGTTTAGACGTAGTCTAGAGACAGCTTATGACGTCTGATCAGCCTCATGTAATAAAACAAGCACTGGGAAAGCCAACAGGTCTGCCTTTGACCACAAGCCTTTAAGCATTGTTAATGCTGGTTAAGCACAGCTTAATGACCAACCCCCCTCCTTTCTGAATAGCCTTAAAAAACAAATAAAAAAATAAAAATAAAAAAAAAGAAGCAGGAAGCGTTGTCTTTCTGTTCCAAGACAATAAAAGACCCAAGCCCTGATTACACAACAGGCACACTGCCTCGGTCTGCACCAGGTGCACCTTTCAAAAGGGGTCTGTGGCACAGACCAGGTTGATGAGCCCCATTATCATGAATGCGCTGCCTTCCCGGCCCCCCTCTGGCCCCCCGCAAGCTCTCGGCTGCCCTGTGAGCAGCACATTCAGTTAAAGACTGAGCAGCTGCTTACATGCCACTCTGTACTTCACAGTGCAGGCAGCAGCTGCTTATGCTTTAAATGAGCACAGAGGTCCCCCTGCACGCTAGTGCAGTTACTCACTGCACCAAACTGCAGGGGGGTGCCTGGGTGGGTTCCATGGGCCCTCCTTTCCCCTCTCCAGAGGGCTGTCCTCAGAGGGCGTACTTACAGTGCGTCACCTCATTGTGGCACACTGTCAGTGTCTCTCCTAAGGGCCTGTTTGAGTCTGCACCAGTGTCTAATAGGTTGTGGGCGCAAAGGCAAAGCGACTCCCTCATTTGATAGAGGCCACACCCCTCATACAAATGAGGGAATGCCTTCTCAAGATAGTGCTGGCACTACCTAAGCGCCAGTGCTATTAGTAGTACAGAGGGCCGCACAAGAACTCCTTGTTCATGGTCATGAAGGAGGTGGTTTAGTTCTAGGTTGTCATGAGGTTGTTGAATCACCACCTTTACCAAGATCTTCCTGAAGAAAGGGCGTTTGGAAATTTACCAGAACTGCGGTGTCTGTGTTAAGCTTCTTTGCGCACTGCATTAAGACTTAAGTCTCAGGGCAAAGAAGGCAAGGAACTGTTTAAGGCACAGTACATGACCCAGTCTAAGGATCTTCTGGGACGATAAGGCTTTAAAGGCAGTGAACACATTTAGCAATATAAGCAGGTTGAGTTGTAAGGGAGATGAATCTCATAAGCATGAGGAAAAGACACAGATTTTTGGATACAAAAAATTCAAACCAATTTTGGCAATATTTGTTTTTGCATTGTCAACTGGCTGTTGGGATAGGAATATTCCCTGCATGGCGTACAGTTGAGAGCCCTGCCCAGAGTACCCTCCTGTGAGCATCTGGTAACCCTTATTTTTTATTTTGGTTCTAGCTACACATTAATCCAGTGTGTGCGCAGAGGCATAGGGCTGCCCCTTGACATGAGGGAAGACCTGGTCCTGTCCTGTGACTCCAAGGAGCATTCCAAGCGTCCCTCAAGAGACCGTGGACTACTATTTCGGTCATGGGTTTAGCACACAGAGTGGTGGTGGCAGTGTACCGAGTTTTATGAATATTTAGTTGTGCCCAAACCTTTTTTTATCTGCCTCACTGGAGTGGAGGCCTACTGGCCCACTCATGTATAATTCTGCTTCTATTACTTATCCAGGTCCTAGCACGGATATCTCAAGTATATGTCGTGAGCATATGTGGCAGATGTGATACATTCATGGTGTGTGAATTATCCAGAGTAATGGAGGTCTGTTGGATCAGTTTTTGATACCCCTGGCCTGTTGCACAAGAAAGTGATGGGGTTGTCTTTCCAGACAGCAGAAGTGTATTGCTGACATTACTGGAGCTGGAGGGAGGCGCAAAGGCACTTAAATGAGTGAAGAGGAGGCAGAGCTCCTGCAGAAATTCGATTAGGCCGTTTGATGAACAAGAAGCTGCTGATTAGCCCCCAGAAGCAGTGCCTTATGGTAGATGGCAGGGGTGAAGGGTGGGACTAGATTCTGTTGTGCAAGGTGAAGGGGGCCCTTTAGTTTGCCTTTCCCTGATCACACTTCTCAGTTAGTCTATGGCATCAGTGTAAAAACCTCACATTTATTTGTGCCTCTATTGTCGGAGCTGCAGGATGGAGACAATCCTGGTCTGAGAAGTATCACTGGTCCTTAGACCAGTTTGGAAAGAGCACTTGAAAGTGACGTAAAGACTAAGGCCCGACTCCATTTTAAGGAGGCAGAGGCTCCATTTTCTGTATTTCTGCAGAATCATCAACATGTCTGCCTTTGACACCGATGTTGTCTGTTTTCATCTTTCCAAGAACATGTGAAAGTGTCAAGTCAGAGGAGGTGAGGAGTACACATCTAGGTGCAGACGTGGAAGACACACCACGGAACACGTTTTGACCACAGGGGTCTTCCTCCCTCACCCTCCTATGGGGCATACCGGTCCCCTGTCTAGGGCTTGAACGCATAAGCCGCCCAATAGTGGAGCGTGATCTAGATCACCCCACACAGTGGAACCCTCTCACCAAAAGCCTGGTAAGAGTGGAGCCCGCTATCTTTCCTTTAGGTCCCGATGAATGCCATGGACCCTACTGGGCCAACCGGCAGAAACATGTTGATCACACTCACCACGGTGGGGGGACAATAAAATCCCCAACACACCGATCACTTATTTTAATTACCATATAGATGCCGGTTATATTAAAATTGTTTTGACATCTATAATGGCCTTTTAAATCCCACTGTTTTTCTTTAAGGGCCCCCACTTGGTTTAGAAGTGCATCCCTGTCGTCAGGTGTATGCCCGCCCTCTATCAAACCAAGTTTTTAGAAGGCGAGGACTGGTCAATGATGAAGCATGTCACCAGGTGGTGTGTGAGACCAGTCCTTCACTTTTTGTGAGATGCCTGCACTCACAAAATAACACTGTAGCACCTTGGTTCTCTAACTAGGAGCGGCCCCATTTGTGCTGAACATTTTATGTTGGAGGCTGCCTGCTCCTAGTACCCCGCGCCTCTGGTTCCCTTCCCCAGAGATAGATATATATATATATATATGCGCAACATCAGTCTGGAATAAGTGCCTTGTTATCTCAATTTCAAGGTCAAACAAGAACAGTAACAAAAACAGTGTAGTCTGAATTGTTGCATTTTTACCTTATTTGTTTAAAAGAATGTGTCTCAAGACTAGCATCTTGATGCTCATTGGTTATACCAGAGATTCCTACCGTGATGCTGGAAATTCATTTTAGATAAGATATAGTATAAAAGAACTGCCACTTGACAACTTGTTAGGAGAGGTCTTTCACCCCAGTTTATCATGCAAGATACTGCCAGAGACTATCTTGACTGCCAGAGATGCTGCTGTATCGCCCTGTCGACTGAAAGCAGATATGAAGCTGCCGAGACTCATTTGCCTTTCACAGGTAACATGGCCTCCCTGACTCCTAATAATTACAGCGTTTGGCTGCAAACATGTAAGAAGTGCACTCACTCTCCCTAAGAAAATGTAGATGCAAGTTATGCAACTCCATGCTTTCTTAGCGTAATGGACACAAGTAAATATTAGGCTTTTAAGTTTATTTGATGACATCTTAACCAGGGTAGAAATTTTCATTTTATTCTCGCTGGTCGCAACATGCTTTTGTGCTTTTTCAACTACCTGCCCCCGCCAGGTCCCGCATATCCTTACCCGCTGACCACCTCACCAGCCACTGGAGCTGCGCCAACAGAAAGCAGCTTTCCATGTCAGGAACATCAAAACCACCACTTATAGTAGCCTGGCGCAGCTTGGCAAGGAACACGCAGTTCCATCCGCCATCCCAAATTAACTCCCGGGTCACGGCATCAAGAGGCTGAAATCAACTCCGGGGTATCTAATCTGGGAGGTTGGCAAAATGATACAATGCCCTTTGGAGGATCACCATCTAGGTAAGTGACTGCCAGAGCTTCACGTTTCCTTTGAGGCCCGGGAGCGCAGCACCCCCAGGTTAGCTTCTCTCGTGTCCTCCCCATCATGGAACACCCGAACCCCTAGATATTTCAACTGTGTCAGTGCCCATTGGATGTGGTAATCCATCACATAGCGAGGTGCATCTATCCAACCCGGGCACAAGGAGAAAGCATACATCTTCTCCTAGTTGTGATTCCAGACGCTGCACCTAGGTCCTCCAGCATGGACATGCACCATTGCATTCCCAAACCAGAGCGCCAGAGAGAAATTAACATGTCTGCGTACAACGTGTACCTCAGTGTGCAATGGGATCTCCGAGGCCCACCCTCGGTCCTCATTGTGCTAGCAAGGGTTCCACTGCCAACGTAAAAAGCAATGGGGAAAAGAGGTAATTCCTGCCGCGTACCCTGGTACACCCCAAAGGACTCCGAGATGCCACCTCCCACTAGGAAATGAGCCCTGGTCTCCATAAAGAGGAGGGAAACCCGCCTGCACTAGCAGGGGGCCAGTTTATTCACCTCATCACTTCCTGAAGGTATGACCAGCCCAACATGTCAAAGGCCTTCCGTATGTCCACTAAGAGAGCCAGGGCTGTCTCAGCGCATACCTCCGAAAGACACCGCAGCTTGAGCGTAGCAATCTGCCCACCTGTTCCACATGCAATGTAGACTTCTGCAGACTGCCCACCTGCCTGCGAAATTGCCCATTGGAGACGTGAAGCAGCAACCTGCCTGAAATCGGGCACCAGCATCCTCAGAAGAGGCAATGTCAGAGCAGATGGTTCACATGCACTTCCAGAGCAGGAGAAAGGGCGCTCAAAAGAAAAGAACATGAGGCGGGGTGTGGCCAGCAACCTAAGATGGCGTACACGATCTACAGCGGCTCCTCATGGCGGCCCAGCTTATCCACCGGCATCCGTGAGAGAATGACAAAGCTTTCCTCCCGCCACCAAGCCTGCAGGGACACTAGGAGGCACCCGCCGGTGCTTTTTATGAACGCCGGCGTCCGGCAGGAGAGAAGCGGGATGTGAGCAGCAACTGCGTCAACTCTCCCAAACTTGGCGGCCACAAGCTGATTGCGCCTGAGCCGCCTCTTTGAGAATGGCAGCCCGGCAGGCACTGGAGCCCTGGGTCGATATGCCTGGAGCGATCGGATACCCTCCGCATCCTCACATCACCTGGACCCTCTGTGCTGACTCCCCTGTCTGGCAGGCCTGGGCTGGCCTACCCTCACCCCCCCTATTCTGCTTTACCACCGGAGTGGTCCATACCCAGGAGTCTATGGCGATCCCCTTAAAAGGACTAAGGGATGGCTGATCAGTGGCCCTGGAGTCGTTGGCAGCTCTTCGGGACCCAGTCCTATCTATCTCAACGGATGATTCAGTGGACGCTCCAGGGAACACTAGCTCCAAGCAGAACTAGGGGGGACATACGGTGGTAACACCACAAGCAACAAATGAATTCTCTGACGCACACCGTTCGTCAATGGGCATTGCTGTCGTCTCACCCATACTATTACCCCACAACGCACATTGTGCTGGAGGGACAGCTAAGTATAGAGCCACGAGAACGGTCTCTCAGTCACACATGAATGACTACACTATTATGCGAAGCAATCGCTGGGCGGCATTTGGAGTCCGCCTATACCTTCAGATATGGAGCTAGTCAGACACCCTACCTATGGTAATTGCCCTGCTATAGTACGAATGCCCCAGTGTCAAGGTTTCCAGTTAGATGTTATACACTGGGGCTATCAAGTTGTTGGTCGAAGCGCCCATTCGTGCCTGACCAGGAGTTGGGGGGAGATGTTTTTGATATTGTGGGAGCACGACATTCTGGAACACTCACTATCCCAGCCAGATCCACCAGGTACAGCTTCACTTGTACACTACAGAGGTACATTAAGGCACAGTGGGTTCACCCTTGCACAGCCCTGCCTCATTTATTTAAATGCTGCAACGTGTAGTACAGCAACACAAGGGTTAATACCAATTCACCACCTGGAACGCCAAAGGCTTGGGCTCCCTGCAAAAGCATTATAAGATCTAGCGCAGCTTACGCGACGTGGCACTCTTGCAAGAGAAGCACTTAACAGAGTCCGAAATCAAAAAGCTTCAACATAAATAGAGGAAGCGCCTGTTCAGTGAAGTGTGCGCGACCTTTGCCCGAAGAAGCGCAGCAGTCTTGTTACAGCCTGGAGGGCCTTACGAGTTTGAAGAACACACTAGTGGACCCAAATGAACGTTATGTGCTGCTCAGGGGGAAAACTTGATGGTCAGCCCTAAGTGATTGGCAGCATCTATTCACCTGTTCCTTGAGGCAGTGTCAGGCGTGCTCGCGGACTGGGCGTCACTCCTTTGGATACTTGTGGTGGATTTAAATGCTGTCCTGGACACTCACAACCATTCCTCCCTAGTGCCCCCTCGGTGCGTAATGCCAAAGATCTGTCGGCATAGCTCCAGGTTTGGGAGCGGGCAGACTTTTGTCGAGCAAAGAACCCAGGTATGAGGGAAAATGTATTCTGCTCACCTCCCCACAACTTGCACATTAGACTAGACCACACTGTCTGTACCCTGGCCTTAAAACAGCAGATATACCACATCACCTATCTGGGTAAGACCCTATCCGATCATAATCTGTTGGAGATGGGCATGGATCCCCGGAACCCAATTCTGAATTGGAAATTTCAGCCTCAATGGTTAGAAGACCCAGCGTTTAGAGAGGAACTTAGACAGTCAGTGACTACTTCCAAAATATTGAGAACACTGCCTCTTCGCCGCTCCCCGAGTGGGTAGCCTTTAAAGGCAGTACTCTGGGGAACCGCATCAATGCCACTGTGGGAGCCCGAGGTGCCATCCGTAACGAGCTTAAGGGTGTTGAGGGCTACCTTCTCTTCCTTGAGCGCCCAGCTGTGAATGATCCTGCGCAGATCCTCCACGTGCTAGAAGCCCGTAAAAAACATGCATTCTTAATGTAAAGACTGCCATGTTTGTACCGAGTGGCCTATGCAGAATGCTCATGAGGAGGGGAACAAATCAGGATGCCTATTAGCTTGGCTCACCGACCAGCCCAATCGCAGCATCCTACCACAGCAATAGAAACCCAGGGGGAGCGGCTAGTGCACACACAGAATAAAATCAACCCCCCACCACAGCTGAGGCCATGGTCACCTTCATCCCTCAGCCCGACGTGACCAGATGTGATTGAATTCATACAGACCACTCTACATATTCAACACCAATTATAAAACTGGAGCAAAATACACCCGACAGACTTATCCCATTGCTTCCAGGGTTGATTTATACTCAGACAGTATTACCATGACCTACCGACCACTGGTCGAGGAGCACGGGCTGGGTGTGGGTCAATCTGTAACATATGGTAAAATAATAAAAGTGCTGAAGACGTGCAGGAACGTTGATATGACCGAGCCAGATAGGCATGCAGTACTGCACTCTATCCACACAACGGGGACTGGCGCAGGTTAATCACATGGCTGTACAGGAATATACTGGAGAGTAGCTGACCCCACTGAGGGACCACTGTGAGGAAGACTTGCAGCATGCGGTTGCCCAACTGTACTGAATCCACCACTAACTGAATCACAAAGCCTTACCCGGGGAGAGCTGCAAAAGACTGAGCATGCATTACTATAGTGGGGGTGAACGGCACTTTAGCCTAACCACACTATCACTTTGACACAGTGGCAGGGGGTGGACTAACACGATCTATCCCAGGGACAGGGAAGTAGTGGGTAAAGGCACCACCCGACCTCAGCTTCTAAGACACTATATTGAATCTTGCCTATTTTGCATGTGCAGTTTTTTGGTCTAGTTTGCATTAAAATATCTTCCTACTTGAAAGTAAAGCTGTGGGTTGGACAACCGGTTACTGCGCTACAGTGTGTTTGTGGAGTCCTGAATTCAAGCAACCCCACACTACCTCCCAGAGAAGACTGGGCCTACTCTCCATGGCTACAACTGACAGTCAAGTGCTGGAAGGGTTGTACTTATCAGAG
Source organism: Calotriton arnoldi (assembly GCA_963921515.1). NCBI lineage: Eukaryota > Metazoa > Chordata > Amphibia > Caudata > Salamandridae > Calotriton > Calotriton arnoldi. The sequence continues at coordinate 1,507,911 of CAWUFW010003776.1, forward strand.
CCATCGTAGGATGGTCCCCGGGACATAAGCAGCTAATAACCTTAACCTCTGTGGTAGAGGCTCAGTAGTCATACCCCCCACATACACTTCCCCAGCACCACCCAAATTTGGCCTGACATACTGGGAACGCATCTTTGAGACCCTGACCATGTTGATTAAAACCCCACTTGAGTGCTCCCCTTTAGTGGCCCTGCTAGGATATGTGCGCAGCATAGCCGCAGTACATAGAAAACTTGTGGCAATGTTGTTGCTTTTAGCTAAGAGACGGGTGGCATTTTGCTGGGGCCGAAAGCGCAGTCCGAAGATAGAGGATTGGCTTAAGGATGCAGCATTCTGCCACAATCAACTGACTGACTACTGGGAGTTAATGCCTGCACGTTCCCAGCCTAGGGATATCTGGGCGCCTCTGCTTAGCTACCTCGAATCTCGCTCCCACCACAGCGCAGATGAAGCGGAGGAGGTCGCTTAGCCACCGCGCGCTTGCTGTATGACTTGGTCACGGCCCATTCAGCATCCTGAGCACGACCGGACTAATACACCCTGGTCAGAACACGTGGGGGATGTCTTCCCTTCTTTCCCTCTATTGTCTTTTTTCTCTGCTCTTTCTCTCTTGTGTGTCTTCAATTTGTTTGTTTGGTTCCGGGTTGGGAACCGGTTTTGCCTTCTGGAAGATTGCTGTTTTGAGATACAGACAGCACCTGAAGGGGATGGACATTTTGTACGGACTTATTCCTTCGATCCATGTCTTCATGACACCAGAGTTTATTCGGTTTTCACTAAGTATGCCAAATATCAGATGTTGACCGATATGCTATCAATGTCCATGTTTCTCTGTATTCGTCTTTTTTCTTAAACTCAATAAAAAGAACCTTTAAATAAAAAAATAAATAAAAAAATGTGGCCTGACATGGACGGGCCTCGCAACTCCCCCCAACAATGGTTTACAAAAATCCATACAAAACAAGTAGTGGCAACACCAAAAAGTTTCCAGCCAACACCAGTCCTAGTGGCTTTGTCAATGCTGGTTTCTTTTTATTATCTCACTTCAACAGAACTCTTCCTTCTGTCCCGTCTCACTAGCCATGCATTTTTAACACCAACCTACATAATTTAATTAGTTCTGTGAACGCTGGGCATTATTTATATCTATTGTTCTAAATAAATCCCAAATCATTCAAGATTAAAAGGTACTGCCTAGATGAATGTAACATTATACTAACTGCAACTTTCCTTGACCTTTCCAATAGTCCATAGAATATGAGTGACTTTAAATGTACAAACATGAAAGGTAAACATATAGGTCTTTATTCAAGGTGAAGTTTTTACCCTTCCAAAGCCTCACGCATCCATCATCGCCCGAGGATGCTAAAACTGTTCCAGTGATATTCCAGCTTACACGCCAAACTTGGGAATTGTGATTATCAAACTGAGCCACTGTTTGAATTTCAAACTTCGTTGTTCCACCAGAGGAAGTCATTTCTCGCCTGTGTAAAAAATAATTTGTTTGTGGTTTATACACTGTTGATCATGTGCTAAATTTCCCCCAAAAGTTTTTTAATTGACACATACAGTGTACTTAACCTGAGAAAGTCGGGGAAATACCAGTTTAAGTGGCATTAACCTGAACCATCAAGAAAGATGGTGATTTGATCAAGTAAAATTGTTCAACAGCGCATCAATGACAGGCAGTATGTTAAATACAGAGAACCTTCAAACAATAATGCAGTGGTGTACAACTGCAAGAATAGACATGTCATGCCAGTGTTTTATCTTCAGAGTCAATCTGTATGGTTGGGATCAAAGACACATCCAACTAAGACCTTACCACACACACAATCTCAAGCCAATGACATTACTCAGACTCTTGGGCTTAAAGTGATGGCTAGAGAAAAGTTGGTTAACAGAAGAAGTATACTGGATTTAAACGTGTGAAAAATTTCCCTCAAGTATGACTTAAAACTAATGAGACATGGATTTACATCTGTGAAAACAAAATCACCAATGAATAAATGCAAAGGCAACACAGAGATTTATCATAAAACAAGACCACAGGAAAATACAAAAACAAGAAGCAAGGCCACCACAGGCAAATAAGTCAACCAAACTTTTGGCTGTGCACGGCAAGAGTCCGCTCCAATATTCCTTCATGTATGAGACAATCAGTAATCTTAATAATTCAAATTTGACTCCCAGCCTTGAATCACGTTATTAACGACTGAAAACCCAATTTGTTTAGTCCTGGGATTCCTTTCTTTCACAAAGAATGGGGCATCTTTCTCCATGATGCATCAAGCATGAGCAAGGGCCATGGCACAACACTAAAAGCAAAGTATGTTCTGTATCCAAGGCCAAACTCCCTACCACCTTGTCTGCACTACCTCAGTTCCATTTCGCTATCCTTACACTGAGTAAACAGCAACAGATAGGTTGGCTTGTGTGCCATTAGGAAATTAACCGGTCTGGGCCTATTTGTCTTACAGGCACCACAATAAGAGAATGTTAATTCTAATCCTAGTTTTGCATTTACGAATCTTCACTGAAGTTATAAACCTAGAATATCCCCACCAGGGTGCAGGCATCCCACAACATTTCAAATTCAAACTTAGAATATGTATTCATAGGGAGTAAAACTGCCATACCCATTGCAGGCTATATTTTTCTTCCAGAAACGTTTCTTTTTTATTTTATATAATATATAAGACAGCATTTTAGCATGAATCTTCCATGTGCTGCTACCAAAAGCAAACCTAAACTCACAGATGAGAGAAAGCACTAAACATATGCAGTGTTCCTTTAAGGAGCTAGCAGCTTTCATCTGCCAGCATGCCTCGTACTGGCAGTTGACTCCAAGGCTCTGTTCTTTTTGAGGAATTCATGGCAAACTGTAATTTTACTTGAATATGAATTTATCGTTGAAAATTTGAGGAGGCGAGATGATTATTTTTGACTACAGTGAAGAGTCCTACAATGGGAAAACTAGGACTGCAATGTATTAACATTTCCCTCTGCATCATAGGATCTTCACTGATAGAAAAGCAAGCTCATCCTTTAAAAAAATGAGGCCACCAATCTAAAACCGCAAAATAATCAAGAAAGCCCAAAAGACAAGAACCATGTCATCCAGAGAGCCTCCTTACAGTAGCTTGACAAACTATAACTACCCTGTATTCTGCCTAGACAATGCTTATTGAAAGTATAAATAGACTTCCATGTAGCTGTTCTACAAATATCTAGAACTGGGAGGTTTCTTAACTAAGCAGCTGCCACTTTTTCTCCAGTACAGTGAGATTTGCTTTTCCAGTAAGATGTTTGTTGGCACTTTGACAGCAGAAAGAAATACAAGAACTTATCCATTTGGAAATGAAGCAAAACGAGTTCACACCTGCCCATCGTTAACAAAGAGATGATTAGTCTTCCTTACATCTTTCGTTCTGTATAAATAAAAACACAAGGACTCTTCGCATCTAAGAAATGATGGAATCTTTCAAAAAGAGATGTAGGTTTACTGAAGAAAAGTTTCAGAGATATTGTTTTATTGATGTGTATAAGAAATTGGGTTATTAGTTGACAGGGGTGACAGCCCCGCTCAAATAAAAAACACAATCCTTGCCAGTGTGAATCACAAAAGTCACTAAATTAATCTGCACTTAACCAGAGGTAGCTTGGCACAGAAGCAGACGGGCATAATTTCGAGGCAATGTGTAAAGTATTTATGCAGCACACAAACAGCAATAAAGTGAAAACACAACACAGAAAAAATCTCAAACCAGTTTAGTATCAACTTTAAAAAAATAAAACGACATCAAAATGTCAAAAATCCAATAAGTAGACCAACGTTTTGATTGTTAAAGTTTTAAGAAAAAATAGCACTAAGAAGCACCAAGTGCCAATAATAGTTATCTGGTTGTGCTGGCCAAGGTCAAGTCAAAAGTTCAGGCAAATCGTGATGGAGCATTGGTCAGACACAGGGACCAGATTTGTTGTGTGGAAAGGACCCATAAATGGCATGTTTCTTAAGTTTCAGGCCCTGGTCGGACCTTCAAGTTGGCAATGCACCTGTCGTTGGAGAAAAGAGCTGGTTTATTTTCGGAACATCGCGTTGGCAGTAATGCAGGGTAGTTGTTGTTAATGCAAAGTGCTCCGAGCGATGAAGTCCAGGGATCTGTATCCGGGAAAGTCGTGTTGGCAGCCTGATGCACATTCTGCATTTGCCTCTGTGAAGGCCGCTCACATTTGCAAGGAGACCGGGGAAATTTGTTTTTGATGCCAAAAGCCCAGAACCTCTGGCTTTTCACCTAGAGTTCAGCTCTTGAAGGTTAAGGATTGGAGGAGTACACCCTAACACCGACCAAGGATCCAGGACCTGAAAGGGCACCCCTTGAGGGTTAGGACTCACTCCAGCAGAGGCCATTAGCAGGGTTCAGGGAGGTCAAGCTGCTACTGGTCAGCTGGGTAGTTGCAGGGAAGACCTCTGGAAGCTTCTTGTGTTCCTGTAGCACAAGCAGGTGGTCAGCCAACTTTCCCTTGAAGTCACTTCTGTAGTCCTGGGTTCAAGGCAAGCAGGTCCAGTCTTCCTCAGGCATCAGCCAGAAGGGCAGTCCTTCTTCTGAGTCCCCACAGATCCAGGAATGTTTGGATGAGAGGTTCTGAGGGTGCCTCTTGTATACCCAGTGCCAGCCTGTGTGTGTGGGGGGGTCCCTCTCTTTGACTAACCTTACACTGGTTCCAGTCAGTTCTTCCCTTTTCCCTGGATTAAGATCAATTTTGTCTAAGGGAACAAAGGGCAGACAGGCCCAGGTGAGAGCTGCATTTGTCAGTGACAGGGCAGGCATCTTCAGAAGTGAGAAAGAAGGTGTGTATAGCCCTCAGGCTACCCTTTGAAGTACAGGAAGGGCTGAGTACACCCCCCAGGCCATCCTTCTCAGAAGAGGAACACCTTTCCCCACACCCAAGACCCTTTTTATCCCCTTCCAGGCAGGGGAACCCACACACAGGCTGGCACTGGGTATAAAAGAGGCGCAAGCACTTTACCAGTGGATAGCAGAAGTGTGAAGAGTCCTGATGCCAACAAAAACGAGATTCAGCAAAAAAATCAAGACAGATGGCAAACATCTGGGGGAATACCACATAAAAGAGGGTCATTTCCAACAATGTGGAAGCCAAAAACCTATTTCAGAAAAAAAAGGATGTCTCCTCTTAACAACCCTGCTTCAATGAAAGACCATGCAAGTTTCAGCCGCAGATTGAGGCTGAAGTTCACTGACCCTATGTGGCGATGTAAAAGCTACTACAAAAATAACCTTCCAAGTGAGCGCCTTATACTTAGTCTTAAAAGAAGTCATAAATTTTCACAGGACCAAATCGGACTCCCATGGAGGAGAGGGCTGCTATCTAGCAGGGTAAGTTTTACTTAATCCCTCCAGAAATGCTTTATGACCGGACCACGAACAGATGATTTGGAGCACAGCCTTTCCAGTATTCTGTGACAACCCCCAAATGCACTTTATTGCAGTAAAACTGGAACTTTGATTGCACAAGATGAAGTAGATATGGAATGATCACTTCTCTTGGCTGGCCACCAGTTCATGTTAATGAATGACACCATAGATTGAAATGTTTCAATTTAAAGGCACAGGGTGCCCCTGTTGATGGGCTATTTGCTTCTTGCAGGATGTTCAAGCATTCTTGTGGTATAATTTGAGGAGCTATGCTGCCAAATTCAAGGACATTATACTGGGATGGTGAAATTCTCCATGCTCCTGGTCAGCAAAATCGGTTTGCCTGCAGCCTCCTCCTATATGGCCTTACAGACAGGTAAAGATGCACTTGACAACCCCAAGATCTTAGCCATTCTTGGAGCAATAAGAATCCTCTTCACACTGGCATATATGAATTACACTACCCCTGAAGGAATCGGAAATTTTTCCGACTAGTCTATCAAAAGGACATGTTCAATAATCCTGGTTTTCACACACTGGAGGAAAAGCTTGGACATTTTACATTTTCAGATGTTTTAAGCAGCTCAATCTGAGAAATGGCAGTTAACAATGTTGCTATTGAGAACTCATTCATGGTTTTCTACAAAGAATCTGCTGAGCAAGTATGCTTGGGAATTTGTGAAGGCCTAGAATCTGAACTGCCTTTCTGGTCAGGTTTCTCACCAAAAGTCAATGCCGGCACGACTGGGCTTCCAAAGAGCTGGATCTGGTGCCCCGTTGATGTAGTGCATTGTGGTTGTGTTGTCCACCTGGATTAGAATCTTGTTCATTGTCCGAGACAAATGGACACATGGACTGTTCTCTGCTCAAATACATTAATATGGTACAAGCATTTCTTGTCCGACCACATGCCCTGCTCTGTCATGTTCTAACAGAGGGCTCTCCAGCCCGCCAGAGAGGCAATAATTGAGCAGCGTCTTGCAATGGCTTTTTATTATGTACCGGGTATATAGCAATTAATTTGGGAAAATATATATAGTGAAAAATCAGGATGAAAGACACCCATGTATTTCTGAAATTGGAACAAAATATAGAGTTTAGAAAAAGTAGCTATTTGCACATTTCCGAAATTGTGAGTACCCATACTAGCATGAGAATTATAGGACATTTTTCAAAGTGACTTTTTTACACATTGTCTTTCATTTGGAAGGCAGAAATGCATCAAAAGTCAATAGGTAATAACAGTTGCTCTACAATTCGGTGTTACCCCAAGTCTCCCGATAAAAATGGTACCTCACTTGTGTGGGTAGGCCTAGTGCCCGCGACAGGAAACGGCCCAAAACGCAACGTGGACACACCACATTTTCACAGTGAAAACTGACCCTTTTTTTGCAAAGTGCCTAGCTGTACATTTTGAACCCTAGCTCTGCCGGCACTTAGGGAAACCTAGCAAACCTATACATTTTTGAAAACTAGACTCCCAGGGGAATCCAGGATGGGGTGACTTGTCTGGCTCTCACCAGGTTCTGTTACCCAGAATCCCTTGCAAACCTCAAACTTTGTCAAAAAAACACATTTTCCTCACATTTCTGTGGTGGAAAGTTCTGGAATCTCCATGGATCCACAATTTTCCCACCACCCAGCGTTTCCCCAGGTCTCCCGATAAAAATGGTACCTCACTCGCGTGGGTGGGTCAAGTACCCGCAACAGGCAAGGGCCCTAAACCTATTGAGGAGACATCAAAATTACCTATCACAAAACAACCTGGTTTTGCAAGGGGGGGGGAGGTCACCTGGGTTTTTGGCCCTGGGCTCGGCGGCCACCTTGGGAAACTACCGAACCCACACATTTCTGAAAACTAGACACCTATTTTTTTTGGGTGGGTGGGAACATTGGGATGCCCATTCTGGGCAGCCCCCACCCCTACGTATAAAAAAGCTAGCATTATCGCTGGCGCCTAGTGGGCTCTCTGCCCCCCCCAAGGGGCAGATCAGGGGCTACTGCCCCCATCTGCCTCTTGGGGGAGGGGGGGCAGAAAGACTGTGGCATCTTTTTTTTTGGGGGGGGGCATTGGCATACCCATTCTGGGCAGCCCCCACCCCTGAATTTTGAAAAAAATATACCCCTGGTGCCTAGAGGGATTCTGCCCCCCGAGGGGGCAGATAAGGGGCTATTGCCCCCATCTGCCTCCGGGGGGGCGGGGGCAAAAGGACTGTGGTAATTTTTTGAGGGTTGGGGCATTGGCATGCCCATCCTGGGCAACCCCCACCCCTACGTATAAAAAAAGCTAGCATTATTGCTGGCGCCTAGTGGGCTCTCTGCCCCCCCAGGGGGCAGATCAGGGGCTACATGCCCCCATCTGCCTCTTGGGGGGGGGGGGCAGAAAGACTGTGGCATATTTTTTAGGGGATGGGGGCATTGGCATACCCATTCTGGGTAGCCCCCACCCCTGAATTTTGAAAAAAATATACCCCTGGTGCCTAGTGGGATTCTGCCCCCCGAGGGGGCCTCCCGGGAGGGGGGGGGGAGAAGGACTGTGGTAATTTTATGAGGGTTGGGCCCCCACCCCTACGTATAAAAAAAACAACAAGCATTGGCATAGCCAATAGGTCTCGCCTTTGGGACCTTATAAGTCTTTAGCCAGAGATATTGACTTTGCCTATGTTTTTAAGCTGTGCTGTACATCAGTTTGCAGGATGCTGAAAAGTTATAATAAAGTGTCCAAAGCATTTTTGTTACCTTATATATGACCAAGAAAGCATTATGTATAAGTGAAATACCATATTAAAAAAGTATTACCCATAAATGTGTTGATTGAATTTTGTCCTTTGAATGCTGGCAACTTGTTTCTGCGTGTGCCAATGCTTTCTTGTTATGGTTTTTTTTGTTATGGGGCCACCGAGAGAATTATAAGTCTGATCACTGTCAGTAGTGCCCAATCAGGTGGCTTCTGAAGCTTTTCCCTGCAACACACCTTGGTCCGGTGTCTGTTGCGCACTGCACACTGCACTTGGGCCAAATATTTTGCTCAGGCTTGAGGTTCACAGGCTTTGTGGAGCCAGGAAATCAGGCTGGTTGTTTATACTTATTTTTAGGAAATGCCAGGTCTTTGCTACCCTTCTGAACTTCAGCTGGTATTCCACGCTTTGCGTCTTTGGTAGCAGTTGGTTCAAAAGCTGTGCAGTCTGAACTGACACTGCTCTTCAGCCAATGTTCTTCTTATAGCAGGGATTGTTGCACTTTGCCCGCCCTAGCCCTGAGTGGAGTGTTTTGTTGTGGGCAGCTCTGTGGAATTCAGCTTGCAGGTTAGGGACTGACGTCACTAAGCTCTCCTCGTCACTTCTGAGATGTGACTCTCATCAGCGTCCTTGTCGGCTTTGAGATACCAGCCCCAGGATCTGCCCTCAATGATGGCCTGTGAGCACATCTCAACAAACGCCCCCGCCCCTCCCCCGAATAATGAATGTCGGTGACCGGAAAGGCACCAGGGCGTGCACGTGAGCCACAACAGTGCCAACTTCCAGGCGCTGAAGCCTGCTTTCCCTCTAGGCCATGAGACGCCTATGTTCACCTACATCATGAACTCTGAATGTTCATAAGGAAACAGGTGCCCTCTTACTAACCAGCACTTTAATGAGAATAATACAAAAAAATACTAACAGTTCGTGTGTGATTCTTTCAGAGCGAAGACATCATGAAACCCGTCCTTCTTGGAACAAACCTTCCCCCTTTTCCCCCAGGATACACGCATAGCTGAAAAAGGAAGAGATTTAGCAATGGTGCCTACCTTTATAATGGAAGAGGCTGCAATGTGTGTGCCACAAACGCCCACGGAGGCCTGAAACCAGCCACATCACGATTTTGGTGTGTTAAAAGCTCCCAGGTGCAGTTTCAAACTCGGCCACTAGGTGGCAGAGTACCCACAGATTGGAAATATGAGAAAGCTAGGAAATAAAAGCTTGTGGTGATGCCAACCCAAATTTGCTTTAGCTAGGAAGCTTTTAAAGGATCAATATATTAATTTGAACAAAAGAGAACTATGTGCTCAGCACAATATGTTGTATTTTATTTGTGAATAAAAATGATTTTCTCCAAGTCTGTCATTTGGTTTATTTTATTATTGACGCAATGTTAAAAATGTTTTTTTTTCTAATGGATCGCAGCCTCCATCCTGGCGTCACTGTCTTGTGCACAAAACACTCTTCTCCTGAAACATACAATTTATAAGCGCCAATAGGCTTAATAAAATATGAAGACAGCCTGAACAAAGTAATGAGCATGTGAAAGGTTCGCATGCAACGTCTGCAGTGGTCACGAGTCCCTCATACTGGCAACCACCCTTTTCATACCTCATGATCAAGGACACAAGAATTATGCAGTGCTGTGCCCGCAAAGTTTTCGTCCTAAACACGGACTTATTGCACTTGATTGAATCATAAATCACAATTGCCCAGGAATATGCCCTATTATGCCATTTAATTTAGACTGAACGGAGAGAGGGAAACACCAGAAGCGCGAGCAAAAAGAAGACGGAGAAGGCGGAGCGAGTGAGTGGCCGGGAAGAGAGGCGCGCGCTTGGGAGAGCAGTCTGCTCATTTTCAAGCACTGCACTCGTGCTTGTGGCGTGCCCCTGCTCGCTCCCGCAAGGTGGATGCCGCCACAAGCACAAGTGTGTGCTTGAAAATGAGCAGACCGACGGCTAAAGGCCCTCCTATGCAGCGCATATGCGCTGCGTAGGCGAGACCTAAAAATCCCTGGTGCCTAGTAGGCTTTCTGCATCCCCGGGGGGCAGATCAGGGGCTACTGCCCAATCTGCCTCCTGGGGGGGGGGGGCAGAAAGACTGGCATTTTTTTTGGGTGGGGGTATTGGCATGCCCATTCTGGGCAGCCCCCACCCCGAACTTTGAGGGAATTAAATCCCTGGTGCCTAGGGGGCTTTCTGCCCCCGGGGGGGGGGGGGGGGGAGATAAGGGGCTACTGCCCGATCTGCCTTCCAGGAGGGGGGGCAAGAAAACCTGTAGCATTTTTTTTTTTGGGGTGAGGGCATTGGCATGCCAATTCTGGGCAGCCCCACCCCTAAGTATACAAAAAAAAAAAAAAAACCCTGGCGCATTGCGGGCTTTCTGCGGAGGGGGGAGGGGCAGAAAGACTGGCATTTTGGGGGCGGGGCATTGGCATGACTATTCTGGGCAGCCCCCCGGACTTTGGAGGAAAAAATCCCTGGTGCCTAGTGGGCTTTCTGCCCCCTCCCCCCCCCCGGTGGGCAGATAAGGGGCTATTGCCCCATCTGCCTCCCAGCGGGGGTATTAAGACTGTAAAAAAAAAAAATTGGCGTGGGGGCATTGGCATGCCCATTCTGGGCAGCCCCACCCCTGGCCTATATAAGAAAATCCCTGGCGTCTAGGGTGCTTTCTGCCGCCCCGTGGGGGGCAGATTGGGGGCTACTGTGTGAGAAAGTGCCATCTTTCTTGCATGGTATGCCCCCACTTTTTGCTGAATTGCTGATGTACTTTGACTGAGTGTGCCCTGGGCTCCTGGCAATCAGGTGCCCAGGGCCTGTGTTCCTTCCCTAAAACTGCATTGTAGCCTAAACCCAATTGGCATCTCTGGCCACATGTCAGCCCCTGGTAAATGGTACCCTAGGTACCCAGGGCACTGTGACCAGAGAAGGCCTCTAGGGGCTGCAGCACTTATTGTGCCACCCTTAGAGGCCCTGTACCCTGACACACACACACTGCCTTTGCAGGCGGAGTGTCTTGGTGCAGAACAAAACAGAGAGTCGACATGGCACACATCCCTGTGTGCCATGCCCACAAACACACTGCCCTGGCATACCTCAGTCACCCCTCTAACTGGGTGCACTATGCCAGTGGTTAGGCTACAGGTGCATGAGCCCTGTACCCCTACAGTACCTAGGTCCATTCCTGGGCACTGTAAGTGCAGTGCTGCCATTAAGAGTATATGGTGCTGGGAGGTCGTCATCACGAACTCCACAGCACCATGATGGCTACACTGAAGACTGAGAAGTTTGGTATCAAACTTCTCAGCACATTAAACCCACACTGATGCCAGTGTGGGATTTAATGTCAGATGCACGACAGAGGGCAACTTAGAGTTGCCCCCTGAACCTAACTTACAATCCACGTCCTGCCTGAGAGGCTGCCTAGGCTGCCACCCAGCAGACATGTTGCTGGACCCCTGGGTAGAGAGCCATCCGCTCTCCCGGGCCTGCAACAATGCACGTCCTGGGCGAGGTGCTAGGTCTCCTCCCCAGGATGGGCAGGGGAAGCTTCAAAGGCATGCCGCCTTGGTGAGCCTCCCCAGACCACTTGCTGTACTCAGCAACTGGTCCCCACCGGTTCTAGCCCCCACTCTGGCGGGAAGACTGGCGGGAAACCACAAGTGAGGAAAGGGGTGTGCCAGCCTCTGCTAACCCCACCCCTCAGGTGGGGGAGGCGAGGTGAAGCACATCTCCGGGCTCTCGCCATCTTGAAGATGGGGAGCCCTACCCAATCAGGACTAGGCTCCTGCCCCCTCCCACTGGAGAGTGGCAGGATAGGGGTGTACCCACCCCAAGGAAGGGACCCATTGGTCCCTGCCCTTTACCTACCTGTAACGCCTCTAAAGCACAAGTTACTAACTTGTGTAACGATATATCTGTAAGAGACAGTAGTTAGTGACAGATTCCTTACCTTAGAATATCCCCAGGCGTCAGGCTGGATCCGGAAAGTTTTTTGCGTAGCAGTACCCTTGCGCGTCGGTAGGCGGCGTCGTGCGGCTCCGCGTCCGTCGTCGGCGTCGTGATCGCCGGGATGACGTCGCGGGCAGTACTTAGGCGCCGCCCCTGCGCGCTGACGTCAGTTCTGTACACGACTTTCCGCGCCAGGAACGCAGAGCCATGCAAGAAGCTGACATAGGTGTCTGAAAAATACTAGGGCCCTGAAAGGGATGTCCTTAACCCTAGAAATCAGTTCGCAGTACGAGGAGGATGGGTGGGGCGGTAAGGAATCTTTCACTAACTACTGTCTCTTACAGATATATCGTTACACAAGTTAGTAACTTGTGCATCTGAAAGAGACACGTTAGTGACAGATTCCTTACCTTAGAATAGATACCCCAGCAATACCAACCCCGGTGGTGGGTCTGCGAACAAAGATCAGACAAGGAAGTCCTGGAGGACAGAACGGCCAAAGAAGCCGTCCCTCCGGACCTGACTGTCAAGGCAGTAATGCTTTGTAAACGTGTGCAGCGAGGCCCACGTAGCTGCCTGACAAATAACGGGCAGCGGAACACCGCGGCCCAAGGCCGTGGTAGCAGCCGTTGCCCTGGTGGAATGGGCACGCAGCCCAACAGGAGGCTCCTTCTTAGCCAAAGAATAGCAGGTCTTGATGCACAAGGTAACCCAGCGGGAGATGGTTCGTTTGTGCACCGCCCGACCTTTTTGGCGCCCACGTAGCCAACAAAGAGCTGGTCATCCACCCGGAAGTGTTTTGTGCGGTCGATATAGAAGGAGAGCGCACGTTTTGGGTCCAGACGGTGGAGCCTCTCTTCCTCTCTGGAAGGATGCGAAGGCGGAAAGAAGGTAGGCAAAGTGATGGTCTGCCCAATGTGAAAGGCAGTAACCACCTTTGGCAAGAAGGACGGACGCGTCCGAAGAACAACCTTGTCTGGATGAACAGACAGAAAGGGAGGTTTGTAAGATAAAGCCTGGAGCTCACTCACCCGCCGAGCGGAGGTGATGGCCACCAGAAAGGCTGTCTTTAGAGTCAGAAGACGAAGAGGACAGTTATGCAGAGGCTCAAAGGGAGCGCACATTAAAAAGGTAAGAACCAAGTTCAAGTCCCACTGAGGCATCACAAATGGAACAGGAGGAAAGAGGTGTGTAATGCCTTTTAAGAACCTGTTAACAACAGGGGACTTGAAAAGGGAGGGCTGATCAGGGAGCCTGAGGAAGGCCGAGATAGCACAGAGATAACCCTTGATGGTACCCAGGGCAGAACCCTGTTGGGCCAGAGAAAGAAGGAACAGAAGGACCTCAGAAAGAGGGGCAGAAAGGGGGTTCACAGCCTTTGCTGTGCACCATGCCACAAATTTGTTCCACCTGCAGGCGTATACCACCTTAGTGGAGGGACGCCTGGCTGCCAGAATCACATCACAAACTTCGGGAGGCAAGTCGAAAGGAATCAACTGCCGCCGCTCAATCTCCACGCAAGCAGGTGTAGACTGGACAGGTTCGGGTGGAGGACCGTCCCCTGCTGCTGCGACAGAAGATCCTCCCGAAGAGGCAGACGGATCGGGGGATCTACGCTCATACTGAGTAGCTCGGGATACCAAACTCTTCGAGCCCAGTCCGGAGCCACAAGAATGACTTGGGCCCGGTCGTGCCGAATCTTCTTCAACACTCTGGGTAGAAGTGGTATAGGCGGAAAGGCGTACAATAGACCGCAACTCCACTCGTGACGAAAAGCGTCGCCGAGCGAGTGCCGCCTTGGAAATTCCAACGCGCAAAACTGATGACATTGCGCGTTCTCTTCGGTGGCGAATAGATCTAACCAAGGCTCTCCCCACTGTAGAAAGAGTCCTTGCGCCACTTCCGAGTGAAGACGCCATTCGTGATCCATCATGCACCTGCGGCTGAGTTCGTCCGCCCTGGCGTTCAGGGAACCTGCCAGGTGTTGAACCATCAGGAACATGCCCTGATGTTCCAGCCATGTCCAGAGGCTCAGAGCCTCCTGACAAAGGGTCCACGACCCCACCCCGCCCTGTTTGTTGCAGTACCACATGGCGGTGGTGTTGTCGGTGAACACCTGCACTACCGTCCCTTTGACAGAGGGAAGGAATGCCTTGAGTGCAAGCCGGATCGCCCGGAGCTCCAGAAGGTTGATATGGAGCCGGGACTCCGCCGGAGACCAGAGGCCTCTGATCTCCGCCTCTCCCATGTGACCGCCCCATCCCAGAAGGGACGCGTCCGTCACAACTGTGTGCTCTGGCTGGGGAAGGGAGAGGGATCTGCCCATGACCCATTGCCGGTTCGAGAGCCACCACTGCAACTGTCTTGCAGTCCCCTCCGAGATCTGGACGTGATCGGACAGGTTGCCCTGGTGCTGCGCCCACTGGAACTTCAGGTCCCACTGCAGAGCCCGCATATGCCATCTGGCATGATTGACCAGCAGGATGCAGGAGGCCATGAGGCCCAGCAGCCTCAGGGTCATCCGTACCGAAACCCAGGATAAAGGCTGAAAGATCGGAATCATAGCCTGAATATCCCGGACTCGCCGTTCGGGAGGATAGGCCCGAAACTGCGTCGTGTCCAGAACTGCTCCGATGAAAAGGAGCTGTGGAGAAGGAATCAGATGCGACTTTGGCACATTGATGGAGAACCCCAGCGAGTGCAGGAGTTCGGCCGTAGTCTGGAGGTGGGAGACGACTGCCTGGGACGAGCCCGCCTTCAGCAGCCGGTCGTCGAGGTAGGGGAAGACTGAAACCCCTGCCCGGCGCAGATGAGCTGCGACCACCGCCATCACTTTCGTGAACACCCGAGGGGCACTGGTAAGGCCAAGGGGAGCACGGTGAACTGAAAATGCTGGAGGCCTACCGTGAACCGAAGGTAACGCCGGTGGGCCGGCAGGACGGGGATGTGGAAATAGGCGTCCTGCAAGTCCAACGCTACCAACCAGTCTCCGGGGTCGAGGGCAGTCAAGACCTGAGCTAGGGTGAGCATCTTGAACTTCTCCTTCCGGAGGAAGCGATTGACGTTCCGGAGGTCCAAGATAGGACGCATGTCCTCCTTGTCCTTTTTGGGCACCAGAAAGTAGTGGGAGTAGCAACCACGCCCTACTTCTGGGGTCGGAACATGCTCGATGGCCCTCTTGGCCAAGAGGGCCGTGACTTCCTTCTGTAGAAGCACCAAGTGATCCCCTGACATGCGGTGGAATTGAGGTGGCATGGCTGGGGGGTGGTCTCGAAGGGGAGGGAGTAGCCCCTTCGGACAATGTCCAAGACCCACCTGTCCGAGGTGATGGGACGCCAGCGGTGAAGGTGATGGCGGACCCTGCCCTCGACTGGCGTACTGTGCACCTGAAAGGAGGGACTAGGAGGGCTTGGAGGCCGCGGACGGGTTGGAGGTGGTGGCCTGACCCGCACGCTGGTTGCCCGAACCGCCACGGCGGTATCCACGTCCTCGGCCACGCGAAGGCGCTTGCTGCGCGGGCCGTTGGCCGGGCTGTGGACGTGACTGGGCGCCCCTTCCGTGGCCACGAAAGGGGCGAAAAGCAGACGTGAGCGGAGGGCGCACAACAGCAAGGCCCAGGGACTTAGCAGTAGCCCGCGAGTCCTTGAAACGCTCCAGCGCATGGTCTGCCTTCGAACCAAAAAGACCGACTCCATCAAAGGGCATGTCCATGAGTGTATTCTGGACATCCCCTGAAAAACCAGTGGTTCTCAGCCAGGCGTGGCGACGCAGCGCCACCGTCGTTGCAAGCGATCTGCCCAGCGAGTCGGCGGTATCAAGGCCACAGCGGATGGTATATTTAGCCGCATCACGCCCTTCCGCAATGGCGCGGGTAAGCAGTGTCTGGACCTCCTCAGAACACTGCGGCAAAACAGTTGCCACCGAATCCCACAGGGAGTGGGTGTATCGGCCCAAGAGGCAAGCGGTATTAACAGACCGCAAGCCAGCACTGGAGGAAGAGAAAGCCTTCTTCCCAAAGTGATCCAGGCGCTTGGATTCCCTATCCGGAGGGGCGGTAGGGAAGGCGGTTTGGGAGGCAGAGGCTTGGACAACCAAGCTCTCAGGGGTGGGGTGTTGGGAGAGAAACAGGGGGTCGCCCGGAGCAGGGCGATGGCGTCGGGCCACGTTCCTATCCACAGGAGCCCCTGTGGTGGGTTTGGACCAGGCACCCAAAAGAACGTCAGTCAGTGCCTCGTTGAACGGCAGCACAGTCTCCGCAGAGGAGGCCGCCGGCTGAAGCACTTCAGTCAGGATGTTAGACCTGACGACCACTGTAGGCAACTGGAGATTTAAGGCTCCAGCAGCTCTACGCAACACCGTTGCAAAATTAGCCCCCTCCTCCGTTGCCACGGGAGGAGACAGCATGCCAGAGTCAGGGAGGTATCCAGACCACTGGCATCCCCAAGTTCCTCAACCCAGTCCGGGTCAAACTCGCACTGTTGTGTGAGAGGGTCCTCAGACCCCTCCCAGCTCTCCTGGTCCTCCTCAGGTTGAAAATATGGAGGAGGAGGGACATCAGGGACCCAAGGTCTCATCGGCGCCGGAAACGGCGTCGGGCGACGCCGGTCCGGCTCCATGTCCGGACCCGGAGAGAACCGGGGAACGACGCCGCCCGGAGCCCCGGACGGCGTCGGAAACAGCACCGGGGACATCGGCGGAGGCGTGGTTAGGTCAACCGGCGTCGATGGGGGTTGCGGCACCACCGGAGCCGGGGTCGAGGCCGGGGCCGGAGCCGAGGCCGGAGCCGAGGCCGGGACGAAGGCTGGTGGGACAGGCGACGCCGGGACCGGAGTCGACGGCGACGCCGGAGCAACCCCATCAGGGCCCGCGGGGCCCGAAGGCGCACCGGAGGGACCTTGAGGCCCGAAGAGGCGGGCCATGGCCGACAGGAATTCCTGTATATCGGCCGGAGTCGCCCCCGAGCCCGGGTAGGGCGGGTACTGCGGGGGTAACTCGACAGGCACGTCCGGGGCCGCGGGGACGGTGCCGACAGGGACCTCAGCCGAGTCGCGAGACCGGCGAGGCGAAGTCTTAGAGCGATGACGCCGCTTAGACTTCTTGTGCTTCGACTTACCGGAGGAGCGCGAAGACTTTGAATCCGACGAACGGCGGGGACTCCGCGTCCGGCCCCTCGACCTCTCCCGGGACCGGGGCTTGGTGCGGCGCGGAGCCGAATGCCGGACTTCGAGGAGCTTTCGAGACCGCTCTCGCAAAGCCTTAGGATGAAGTTTCCGGCAGTCAGGACACGACTTCGTGTCGTGGTCTCGGCCGAGACAAAAGAGACACTCGAGGTGCGGGTCCGTGATCGACATCATGCGACCACATTCCTCGCAGGGCTTAAAGCCGGGCATCCCTACGACACCTTAGGAGTCGTGAAGACTCGTTGAAGAAACAGTGAAAAAATTCACCAAAAAAGATAGTCAAAAAGTGACTAGGGCACTGCTCTTCCCGGATCTGCGCTTACTGGCGCGGAAAAAGAAGAACTGACGTCAGCGCGCAGGGGCGGCGCCTAAGTACTGCCCGCGACGTCATCCCGGCGATCACGACGCCGACGACGGACGCGGAGCCGCACGACGCCGCCTACCGATGCGCAAGGGTACTGCTACGCAAAAAACTTTCCGGATCAAGCCTGACGCCTGGGGATATTCTAAGGTAAGGAATCTGTCACTAACTACTGTCTCTTACAGATATATCGTTACACAAGTTAGTAACTTGTGCTTTAGGGGCGTTACAGGTAGGTAAAGGGCAGGGACCAATGGGTCCCTTCCTTGGGGTGGGTACACCCCCTATCCAGCCACTTGGCACCCTGAACCTTCCTTCCTCAGATCCCGAATTCGAAACAAGCAAGAAGGACAAGAAGAAAGAAGACCTGCCGTGCAGCTGCTCACAAGAGGACGACACCAACTGATTTGGCCCCAGCCCTACAGGCCTGTCGACCCTCGAACCTGCTCCTGCTAAACCCGGCGTCTCCAGTGGTCAGCAACCCTGAAAACCCCGGAGGACTTGACTGCCTTGTGACTCTAAAAGAACTGGGACTCCCACGAGCAGTGGTACTGCTCAAAAGCAAGTAACAAACCCCTGGTGGCAGCCAGGAACCGCGACTCCTGCACCCGCCGAGCCCGGCCTGTGCCTGAGTGGACAAAGACCACGAGGACGTCCCCCCCGGCGACTGTGACCCAGAATCCAGCACCCAAGGACCCTCCTCGACGCTCCTGACGACGCCTGCAGCCTCAGAACCAGGGACCACTCCAACCGCGACCAGCAGAGGGTAAGATTTCCCGACGCGAAAAGACACCCCTGCACCCGGCGCCCTGCAGCCTCCTGTGCCCAACTCCGGGGTGCCTACCTATCCTCCAACTACCCAACTTACTTCTCGAAGTGGTGGTCGCACCTGAAGAATCTCCATCCCCGAGCTTGCAGCCTTTGTTCAACTTCCAGCTTCTCCATTGAAATACATTCAGCACCCGACGGCTCAAAAGCACCCTGCACCCAGCCGCCCGAGTGCCCCTGGGAGTGCATCACCTATCCTATTTTTCTTCCCCACTTGCCCTGGGTAAGTGACCAGGAGCCCAGCTCCCACACCCGCGTGGCCTGCCTGCCAGCAGCCACCAACCAAGGGCCCCCTGCCCGCCATAGGCTAACATTGGGCCTAACTCACTCTGCACCCGGCCGCCCCTGTGCCGCTGAGGGTGTACCAACTGTACCTACCTGACCCTGGGAGACCCCTGAGTCTATGCCCAGAACCTTAATTCTGCCAGTCGAGTACTTACCTGAAAACCGATAACCTACATTTTCTCCATAGGGTAACATTGACTGGTTTACACTGAAATTTCTTCTAAGTGTCGAGTTTTGAAACTTTAAAATATTTACTAAAAATCGTCCGATCAACGAAAACGAAATTACTCCCCTGTTATCAGGAGAGATCCCAGTGCTGGATCTTGGTGCCCAGCACTGACCCTGAAAAGCAATTACAACTGTACTTACCGATAACTTGATTTTCCTCCATAGGATAACATTGCCTGGTTTTCTCCAGAAATTCTTCTAAGTGTCGATTTTTGAAACAAACAAATATTCCTTAAAAATCGCATGTGTAACAAAAACGATTTCTTTCAACTGTTTACAGGAAATGCACCAGGGTTGAATCCAGGATCCAACCCGGAGTAAGAAAATCTTACGTAAAGTAACTGAAACTGCTTTTACTTAAAAACTCCCATTGAGCTCAATGTTATAATTGTGTTTGAATTGTGTTGCCTATTGCAACAACTGTAGCTATTGCATTCAACAGTCTATTGTGTATTGAAAGTATATAACTAAAGCATCTCATTCTGAGAAAGTATTTTTATACCTACCTGTGGTTCTAAAATAAAACAACAATATATTTTTATATACAAAACAATTGGCCTAGAGTTCAGTTCTCGAGTGTGTGAGACCATTTGCTGACTAAGTGTGTACAACAAATGCTTTACACTGTCCTCTGATACCGCCTTACTGCTCGACCAAGCTACCACTTTAGAGAGTAAGGTTATATCTAACTTTAGCCTCTGCCAAACCTCTGGGGACTGTGGACTCTGTGCACACTGAACCTTACTTTGGTTCAGTATATACAGAGCCACTTTCTTACATACTGCCCCCCAGGGGGGGCAGGAAGGCTGTCTGGCAATATTGTATGGGGGGGGGGGGGGGAGCAAAGACCCTTGCCCAAGGGGCTGCTCCCCCCTCCCTGGTGGGTAGTGGGGGGGATCCCCGTTGGGGATCGCCCTCCTGGGGCGAACCCCAAGGAGGGATCCACTAGGGAAGGGTACCATTGGAAAGGGGAGATTCTCCCCTTTCCAACGATACCTCTCCCATGTTGTTCGGTGCTCGGGGGCTGAGATAGCCCCAAAAGCACAGAATCTGTGAAACAAACTAAGTTTCAGTTTCGTTTTCATTGTAACGGCGACAGCGCGCCATGCGCGCGATCGTCATTGCAATGAAAACCCTAACCATACTTTGGGAGGTTGGGGAAGCACTTCCCCACCTCCCAAAGCAACAAAAAACAAACAAGCATTGGCATAGCCAATAGGTCTCGCCTTTGGGACCTTATAAGTGTTTAGCCATGCAACACTTGATGTTGTTGCACCAAGGATATTGTGCTGGATAACTAAACACTTATAAGGTCCCAAAGGCAAGACCTATTGGCTATGCCAATGCTTGTTTTATATCTTTGGGAAACAATTTAAGAAAGCTCGATTGTAATTTTCTTTCAAGATCAAATCAATATTATTTGTATCCGTTGTCGAGGGCCCCTAAAAGGAGTGGGGGCCATAGGCCGGTGCCTACTTTGCCTATTTGGCCATCCGGAACTGATGAAGTGATATCACACTACCAGGGCCTTGCTTATTGACTCCCACGCAGGTAACTTATGGTGTCACCACTGATGGCCACAAGAGGGTACCAGAATGTAATAAAGGAACTCGGAAATGGCCGTTGTTGATGAAGGGAGTGCCCGAAAGGCAAAACATAATTTTGCCTGGTGCTTTGAAAATCTTTGCACCTACCTTTAATGAATCAACAGCTTTTGTTTTCTAAAAAAAACTTTGCTGAAAAGGCATCAGTGGGCAGAGAAATAGTGATTTACCGGCTAATGAAAGTAAAGGCATCCTTATTCAGTAGTCAAATGGACAAATCATGCGACGCTGCGTCGTTTTCAGCATAATTATGTTTTTTTCTGCACTTCCAATGTAATCCTCACCGTCTGCATAATTTGTAGATTTACTAAAGAAACTTTTTTTTTTTTTTTTTTTTTTTTAAGAGCAAACGGTTCTAAATTTACCCAAAAAAATGCTTTTACGCATGTTGCCGCACAGAGGCAGGCCCTTTGTCCAGTTGAGTCTGGTTAGCTTTCTTTTGCTGTATTTAGGTGTTAAACTGGTATTAATGAAGTGAAACCTTTCCCGTGCTGTATTAACAAGTGTAAACATGGCAAAATAGTAAATAAATACTGCTTCCATTTGTACTGCGTTATGCAGCACAATTTGCCCTTTCTTGCCGCATAACGGCCCTCCCCAGCCGCATAATTCCCGAGGCCTTGCTCAAAGGTTTGCAAAGCAGTTAGGGACTGTACCTCCAGTTGCTACTCCCAAGGTCCAGCCGCCGTTAATAACGCCCCCTCCCCCATCCCCGGGGCACCCTTGCTTGAAGAGATCGTAGTAAATAAAACAGAACACCTCGTTGAGCAGTATTTAAGATTTTATTTGTCGGACGTGACTTGAAAATTCAGGAGGCAGCCCCTGTTTATGATTTTTTTCTAGGCCCCGACGCCGCGGGCCGTTTCCCGCCACCATCTAAAAAATCTCTGAAACAGCAAAAGAAACACACATTAATGACAAACAATTGCCGAGAAATACGACTTTGGGAGGGAAAACAAGCGTTCGAGCGCTCGCTAATATATTAGGAAATCAGACGTGAAACGCCGGGCCCTGCAGGGCCATAAAATAGAACCAGCGAGAAAGCACGGGAGATTTACTGCTCCGCTCCGGGAGGCAAAACGCAATAACAAAAACAGCAGTAAATTAAAAGCCGTGTGAGGAGCAGGTTGGCGGCGAGCCGGGGGACCGGAGCCGTTTAGTACAGGGGCGGTCACCGGCCCTGCCTCGGCCGCGCTGGGTCTGGGTAGGAGGCGGTAGGACGTGAGATTGTACAGACGGTCTGTCCTGTAGACAGGACCACTGGAGGTAGTTATGCGGCAATGCAGGCGGACCAAATGGGTTGAAAATTAATCCCACAGGCAAGTGGCACTTACAAATATGCAATTCCGTAGTCGCACCATTTTCCTCATAATTATGGTAAATCCAAGCTGGAGACACCCCCATCCCCCTTAACAAAAAAAACAAGTGAAACCGATCGCGCTAAGGGATGCGGAGAAAGCGAAAGCAGGGAAAAACAGACACATAGCGTTTCCCTTGCGGGAGCGAGCAGGGGCACCATCTGTTTGAAAGTTAATTACAAACAGATGTCACCAAAGCTCACTCCCGCAAGGGAATCGCCAAACGTGCACGCGTTGCCATTGAAAGCAATGCAATGCGTGCACATTTTTGGGCGAAAAAGCGAATCGATTTCAAGAGGTCTCCTCCTATGCAACGCATGCGCGAGGCGTAGGCGAGACCTAAAAAAGGGAAATCCCTCTGCTGTTTACAGCAGAGGGATTTTTTAAAAGTGTGCTCATGACGGAATGGTTCCGTCATGAGCACACTTGAACTTGTGCTCATGACGGAACCATTCCGTCATGAGCATGGAAGGGGTTAATAGGACTGGACTCCCTGCACCACCACTGCAGAGACTGCTTTGCAGATAGAAATAGGGGCACCATATCTTCCCAATTATATTTCCATTGAGACCATTTTTCTTCCAGGTACTGCTGAAAAGGTCACATATGGAGCCTTATGTTTGGGACAACGAAAATACAGGACAGCACTGCCCCTAGGAGTGAATACATCTGTTCAGCAGTCAAGGCTTTTTGAATTTGGAGACATTTCTGAAAAATGGTAGGCACACTCATCAAAAGGACATGCTTTTCTTCACATTGTATCCAAGGTCGGAGTCTGAACAGGGTACAATGTGGATTTTTTTTAAAGCGGACATGAAGGCCCTAATAACATCTTCCAGCACAATCCTTGGAGCAAATCTACTGTTCACGAAATTGTCTATCCCTTGAAAAACAATTCTTGTTAAAATTAATTGTGAACCAGAAAGTACCTTGTATATACTGCTAAGTGTGTTTGTTCTGCGCCGTTCCTCGCTGTGTCACTTGTCACTTGCGCCGCTCACCGTATGTCCCACGAGCACTCATGTGCACAAATCCTTTCAGGTTACGCCCACATTTATTGTAAACAGTGCTAATACAGTTCCCGTGCCTACAGTTTTTCCAAAATACAGATTGCTCCTTGCATATCCCACCAAACCCTTGAGTCTCTCTTTTCTTCCTTTGCAACTTGATGTGCATGTTTTATTTAACGGTCTTCTAAACATTACCTGTTGAGACATTGTTTTTGTTATACACAATTATCACCCAGGTCTCAACTGGGTATACGGGTGATCTCCTGTTGGTCGATTCCAGTTCATCCATAGGGCATTGCCTTTGGATAGATGTTGTGAGAATCTGGAGGCGAAGTTTGGGCATTTTGAGTTCTGTGCTGTGGCAAAGAGGTCTATTTGTGGGAATCCCCATTTCTGAAAGTATGGGAGGAGAACTTGGGGATGAATTTCCCATTCGTGTATTTGTTGCCTCATCCTGCTGAGGAGGTTGGCAAACTGGTTGTTTATTCCTGGAAGGTGTTCTGCCAGAAGATTAACTTTGTGATGTATCGCCCAACGCCAAATGGTCTGAGAGAGGCGTGACAACTGTAGAGTGTGTGTGCTCCCCCCCCCGTTTTTAAACATAGTACATTGCTGTCATATTGTCCGATCGGACTAAGACAACTTTCCCTACTAGGTGGGGCTGAAACGCTTTCAGTGCTTGTTGAACTGCTAGAAGTTCTAAGTAATTGATGTGGAAACTTTTGTGTTTGGTGTCCCATAAACCTTGAATTGTCATATGTTGGAGATGGGCACCCCAACCTGTGAGAGATGCATCTGATGTTAGTATGACTTGTGGAATAGGGTCGATTAACTGCTGCCCTTTTGATTGGTTTTGTGTGTTCCACCACTGCAGAGAGCGATGAGTGTGGCTGTCTACCAACACTAGATCTGTTAATTGACCCTGTGCTTGATTCCACTGTCGTGCTAGACATTCTTGAAGGGGGCGCATGTGTAACCTCGCATGAGGCACTATGTGAATGCATGATGCTATCATTCCTAATAATAACTGCATGAACATTTTCACTGACAGGTGCTGGTTTAACTGAAACTGCAGTAAGATCCTCTGGAAATTTTGAATTCTGGCTACATTGGGAGAAGCTAGAGCTGTATGAGTGTTGAGCGTTGCTCCTAGATAGGTCTGCAGTTGTGAGGGTTGAAGATGGGATTTTTGCGCATTTACTGTGAATCCCAATTGATGATGAAGGTTTATTGTAGATTGAGTCTGTTGTGAACACCTTTCCTGTGTTTTGGCTTTGATGAGCCAATTGTCTAGGCATGGGAAGACATGGATTTGCTGTCTTCGCAGATGAGCTGCTACTACTGCCAGAGATTTTGAATACTCTGGGTGCAGTAGTCACTCTGAATGGAAGTACCTTGAATTGGTAGTGCTTTCCTGCTATAACATATGTGAGGTATTTGCGATGCGCTGGATCGATGGGGATATGAAAGTATGTGTCTTTTAGGTCTAGTGTAGACATAAAGTCACCTCGCTGTATTAGTGGAAGCACTTGTCGGAGGGTGACCATGTGAAAGTGCTCTGATAGTATGTACAGATTTAGGGGTCTTAGATCTAGTATTGGTCGCAGAGACCCGTCCTTTTTGGTAATTAGGAAATACAGTGAATATACTCCTAAACCTTGATATTGTATTGGAACAAGTTCTTTAGCCCCTTTTGCTAATACAGATTGTATTTCCTGTTTGAGTAGCTGTGTTGTGATGATAGCTGATAATTGCGAGGTGGAATATTGTAAGGATCGCTGGTGAGTTCTAGGCAATAACCATGTTGGATAATGTCTAATACTCATCTGTCCGTGGTTATTGCTTGCCAATTGGGAAGAAATTACTTTAGTCTTCCCCCGACAGGTGTAAGATGATCCGGGGGAATTGTAGGCAAGTCACTGCTTATTGGGAGATGGAGCGGTACTTGATGGTGTACCTCTTACTCTGAAGTTGTTCCCTCTGTAGCTTCCCCTATAGAACTCCCTCGATGAATTGGGTTCCGTGTTTGTTTATAGGAGGAAGTATTGGGATCTGTGGAATTACTTTTGGATCCTCCCCTATAAAATGCCCGACGAAAGGAACCTCTGCTGGATGGTGACTGCAAGTCTCCCATGGATTTTGCCACTTCTGTGTCTTTTTTCAAGTGACACATCTACTTGAGGCCCAAAAAGGAGTTCCTTATCAAAAGGGACATTTAAAATAGACTATTGAACCTCAGGCTTAAAACCAGAAATCCTAAGCCATGCATGCCTATGGAGGAGAATGCTGGTATAAATCCCTCTTGCTGCAGTGTCAGCAGCATCTAGTGCACATCGAATAGAAGAATTCAATATTAATTTCGCTTCCTGCACTAGCTCCTGCCCCTTTTTTCTATGCTCTTCTGGGAGGTACTGTAGAATCTCTTCTATTTCATCCCTGTGGGCTCTATCATATCTAGCTAAAAGAACCTGTGCATTAGCAATGCGCCACTGGTTGGCAGATTGCGTCGCTATTCTCTTGCCTGATGCGTCAATTAATTTAGACTCCTTGTAAGGAGGAGGTGCATCTGCCATGGTTTGTGAATTAGCTCTTTTACGAGCATTTGACACTACAAGAGAATCTAAAGACAACTGCCTTTTGATATAAATTGGGTCAGATGGTGGAGGTCTGTACTTTTTTATTTTTTTATAATCGATCCGAGGTGTTAAAACAGGTGCGTACTGGATCCTTAAAAATGTCATCTATATGTCTCAACATACCCTTCAACATAGGTAAGCTTTGTGTGGTTCTATGTGTGGAACCTAATGTCTCAAATAAGAAATCTTCCTCTAGAGATTATTTATATAGCACAACTCCATGGTAAGATGCTGCTCTTGAAATGAACTCTTGGTAAGCTATGTTATCATCAGGAGGTGAAGGCCCGGATAAGGTAGAGATCAAGATCATTATCTACTGGTTGATCATAATCAATCCATGGATCTGTGGGTGGAGGACTATTATCATCTCCTTCATCAATGTCAGGTTGTGTGTGAGGAGAACCTTGTGGTGTAATCTGAAGGGGATTTGACCCTGGTGATGGTAGAAGTGGAGGAGGGGACTGAGGGAGAGGATAGATAGGGCTTGTAGCCATTTACTTCTTTTTCTTCAAAGGAATTGTAGGACTTGTATCCTCAATTGCAGTTCTTTTCTTGGATGGTTTATCAACTTTGGCTACAATGTGTCCAGTATCTGGATTAATGTAGAGACGTTTCTGTTTAGGATCCAATTTCTCTTTCATAATGTCCAAAATCAGTTCCGGTGGTTTTAGGAGGGGATCTTTATCTTTCGGCATCAAAGGTTTCGGTGCCGAACCTGACCGATGTTTATCTTTCGGAGTCGAAGATTTTGGCTCCGAAGGTGGCTCGTCTAGACTCCAGCCCAAGCCGGAAGGCTTGATCTGTTGTTTCGGTGGTGAGTCCGAAGGCGGGGAGTTGGAAACAGTCTCTCGGTGCCGACCATGGCCCAAAGGCAGTGATAGCCCGAAGCCTTGGGTTTAATGAGAACAGGTTTGGTGGGCAAAGAGGCTTTTTTACTCACGGCCCCCTGACCCACTGGAAGTTCTTCGGATTGTAGGTCGATCTCGAGCTCAGAGTCCGATTCACGAATGGAGAGGGCTTCTTCCTCTTCCGCTGCTTCCATCTTCTCTTGATCGGTACCTTCTCCGAAGATATCCGGGGTGTACTCTATGTTCTGTCTCTGCATGTCCCTTCGTCGAGGCCGACGATCCCGCAAAGTCTTTTTCGACCGAAATGATCGACAAGCATCACAGTCTTCCTCCTTGTGCTCCGGTGAACGGCACAAGTTGCAGACTTTGTGCAGGTCGGTGTGCGGATACTTGGCGTGGCACCGGGGACAGAATTGAAACGGAGTCCATTCCATCAGCGGTACACTCGACGAGTATGACGGAGTGGAAGTTGAAAGAAATGGCTAGGCCCGATGGCCGCCCACGACGTATTCTGGATCGAAGATTAAGTTCTCTCGCCTTTGTTTCGACACACAGGAATAAAGGAACACGTACAAAACAATACTGACGAAGGTACAGTGGGTTGAGCACCGAGGGATACTGAAAAACGGTCTTGGAGCGCCACGAAGTACGTCTGAACCCGATGGCGTAAAGAAAACAATCTAACAATGGAGTTGATGCCCATACGCATTATCACCGAAAGGAAGAGTCACCTTATCTCGTGACTGGGAAAGACTTCTTCGAAGAAAAACAACTTGCAAACATCCGGACCTAACAATAGATGGCAGGAGTATGCAAAGCATGTGTATCTACAGCACACATGCATCAAACACATATATATATATATATATATATATATATATATATATATATATATATATATGATACCCGTTATTTTTCTAAATTGGTGTGGATCTCCTTTTTGAGTGTTTGTATCATTCACTGACTCTGTGTGTGCTGTACATGTCTAACACTCCTCTCTGATAAGCCTTAGGCTGCTTGACCACACTACCCTAGATAGAGCAGCTTGGGATTGCTAGAGCAAGCCCCGGTCCACTTGTAAAGATATCTGGACTCTTTACACAGCATACCTTTTTTGGTATACTATATAAAGAGCCAGCATCCTACACAAACAATATTTACAACAAATATTGGTGAAGCACTAGCAAAGAATTGGACAAAAACAAGGTCTTATTAATCAAATAATTACTCAAATCTCTACCTTTGTGGCTTGAGTGTGAAAATGCGGACATCTTTAGTAGCTACAGCAAGAATATGAAAAGATCTTCCCAAGTTTGGAGCAAAAGCAATATCATGCACAGGATCCGTCACAGTCATAAATGTTTCTGCTTTTCCATATTTCCTGTGAAAAACAAAGACAGAGGCAATTAGTTTCAAGATCATAAAACACCTAAATCCATTACAAGATAGCAAATGCTGTTTTGCTTGGATACAGTCAAAAGTTCCGGAACAGCGCTTATTGATTCGGCTTATTAGCGAATCACTACACCAATAAACAACCTGCTTAAAGTGAAGAAATATTAAAAACATATAACTAAATATTTAATGTGCTGTAGGAAAGGGATCCCATAAAACAATAATACATGATCATGGTGCCTCTATTCCCTTAGACTGTAGACTCTTTCTATTATCAACATTGTGGACCATAATCTGCTAGAAAGGTTCATGTACACCTCATGCTGCCCATATACGTGCAGATCATTGTCAACTGTTTGCATATTTTGAATGTTATGTGTAAATAATGTGTTTCCATTTTGTTGTGATTTTGACATCTGGAGAAACACGCAGCATTAGTAGCAAGCCAATCAGACTCTCCTATTTGAAATCTGCCCAACGCTTTAACAAGACCATCTTTGATGACCACTTCACTTTGTTTGTCACTCTTGAAATTGCGTCTCCAGTCACCTACTACATAGGCCAGGCACAGCTACTTTAGGGAATTGGCATATACTTTGGTGCACTTAACGTTATTCTGCTAAATTTCATTTTAATTCAAGTAAACTAAATGCTGCTTGATTTGTCAACTGTTTGCACAATTCTTATTTGAGCGATAATTAAAAATTTTACTCTATGGACTCTGAATTAGACTCCCTTATTTGAAATGCAATAAAAGCTTTTTAGCACCACCTTAGGTGCCCAATCCCCAAACAGAATATTTTTGTGCCAGGCAGTAAACTTTTTCACTCTTGGAGACACACATCCAAAACGTATTTTTGAAAAAACACGTTTTAGCTGAAATTGGAAGGTATGACTTTCTCAGTCAGGCCTGGCTTTTAAAACCAACAGCAACTCTGCATAATGTAATTTTGGATTAACTTCCGCTATGGTTACAAGCCCACCAGTCACAGAACAGAAAGTGCTGATAGCAAAATACTAACAGAGGCTGAAAGTAAAAGACACAATATATGGAGACTTGGCAGAAATGTACACAAGTCACAAAATATTTTAAGACTATATTTACCCACTTTTGTTTTAAATCCATGACCCTCTTTGTGATTCTCTTTAACAAACTTTCAGTTATTTTCAACATGTGCACATTTGGCTAGAGACTAGAAACAGACATGGATGTGTCCACAATCATGCATTGAATGGTACTTATTGCTACCTTAAAATTCGTGTTCAAGTAGGACACAGTTTTGCTACAGCAGTACTCATGACTGGTGAGATCGGTCTGAATTCTGCATACAAGTTAATTACATGAGGTGCATAGTGGGTATAATACTCTCCAGTCACGTACATAAATGCAGAGCTGACTAACAGCCAGCTGTTAGACAGTGCCAAGAAACCCTGAGTGAAAGGGCACTTTAAAAATACATATGTTAATTCCCCCTCAGTTCTGCAGCCCTTTTTGAACTTCCCGTTCAAAAGCACAAAGCTTATTCGAGAGTCAGAGTGAGTATTTCGCTCTCTCTCTGGGCCAGATGAAGCATTCCACAGAGGAACCCCATACCCCAGTCCTAGCTTTCAATTCACATCTTACTCTTTGCAGGATTGTTCAACCAATCAACATGAACCAAGACTACAACTCTAGGAAAGCACTGGGTTGTTAAACAGTATCCCTTGGTTACAGAACCTGGATGGCTGAGACCAAGAGCATCAGTCTTAATACTCATCATTGAAGGTTCACTTCATCTCATCAAGCAATGCCCACCCCATGGCCCTCTGCAACTGACAAACAAACATTTAGACACCGCAGCTAAGGAGGGGCTGAAGATCATGGTACCAGAGGCTAATGCTAGTAAGGGAGCATTAAGTCTCTCAGTGCTCCAATGTGTAAGGCATTCTGGGACTTGTAGCCCTGGTTCGCTGCTGTAAAACATACACACACTCTAAAAACAATATGTAAAGGGAAAGCACAGGATTGGTTCTTCGCATCACTGGTGACCTGAAGTCGTCTGGAAGCCTTTCGAGAGGCATGTCTCAGCTCTGGCGTGTTCACCCCTTCAAAATGTGGTTCTAGCTGGAGAAGAAAGCGTCAAGGGCTCTCCACAAGCTGCACCCCTAAATACTTCACAACGCTCAAGAATAAAGCAGGGATAAGCTATTTACAGGCGCCAAGAGGTTGGTTTCGCTATTAACTTACCATGAAAATACGAGTTGGAAATGGAAACCTAGGCACATAGCCCCACAAAGTGACTACATCTTACATTGCTGCCAAGGCGGATTATGCCATATGACACTTAACAAGTCAGTCTCAGTTTTTAAACTTTAGAACACAGCATTCTGGGACTTGTAGTTTAGCTTTTTTGTGATAAAATTCCAGCATATAATGCCTGGGGTAGCTGAACGCATGACAGAGATGGCATGGAAGCCTCCTTCAACTAACACCGATCCTACAATAGCGCCATACCTCATACCACACTGACAACACTGCCTAAAGAACCAATTTATACAGTGCGTGCAAAGTTTATTTATAGCCGCTCTGAACACAGTGACAATACCAGCAGGCATGATGGTGGGGGCAGGTTTCATCACTATTAAAACAGTCTCTCAAACCGGTGCCAATCCAGCCAATGTTCATTAAATGTATAGCCTAGCTACATTGTACACCATTTCCAAAAAGTACAAAGAGGGCAGGTTTCTAAGAAATATGGTTTGTTTTTTGCAGCTTTATATAGAACGAACTCCACCCGAAGGTATTGAAGTGCTCTACATGAGCCCCAGTTACATTATACAAAGATAGATCAATTTTTGTTAAGCACCGGGGGATTAAGTGATTTGTACAGACTCACATATGTTGAGCCGACGTGAAACTCAAAAACAGGTGCCCCAGTTCTAAAGCCAAAGACTCACAGATGATGGACGGAATGTAGAGCAAATCAAACATTAACCCCCAATCAATAGATCTGGGTTAAATCCATCGCTCTTTTGCTCACCATGCCACCCCAGTTTAGACCCAGCCATATGCAAATCAGTCTTTTTGCATTTGTCACCCTGAGTGGGACGGGTATGCCCAGATGTGGGTCCCGTGCTCTCCATGCCACTGGAGTCAAGCCATCCTGGCTGATGATAATAATATTATCATCTGAGTTTATAAAGCGCGGGGCTACCCCAGCAGAGGTGTCCCGGCGCTAGGTTGCAGATTCGCAGTGAGGGGTAAAAGAGGGTCGATCCAAGACAGGCTAAAGAGCCAGATTTTTTCGGGCCTTCCTAAAGGCCTGTTCTGACTCCATCATGCGGAGTTGGGCCCCATATCCTGGCCTTAAAAAAGCGGGGAACCCTTAGCAGTAGCAGGTGGTTTGATCTCAGGGCCCGGTCATGTTGGTATATTTGCAATCTCTGCCTCAAGCCCTGATCTCTGGTGGCTCTGTAGGCCAAGGTGAGTGCCTTGATCCTCCTATTGACAGGTAGCCAATGGCGGCGCTATAAATGAGGGGAAATATGATGGCGAAACGGTCCCAGGATGCTTTTTTACGGTCCAGGGAAGACCTGGCCTGGCAATTCAGGCTGTACTATTTCCTTTGGGAACAGGGTCAAGGCCAATTTGCCCATGGCTTGGTTTAAACTGGAATGGCATGGGGAGCAAAAAAACGATGGATGTAGGCCCAGATCTCTGTACTGGGGTGAATGTTTGACATTGATCAGCATTCTATCCAACAATTGTTCTTTTTGCATTTGTCACCCCGAGTGGGATGGGTATGCCCATACGTGGGGGGCCCGTGCTCTCCATGCCACTGGAGTCAAGCTAGCCTGGCTGATGAGGGGTGATGCCCTAAAATTGACCCCAAGATGCTTGTTTCCGGTCCAGGGAAGACCTGGCCTGGCAGTTCAGGCTGCACTGTTCCCTTGGGGAACAGGGTCAAGGTTGATTTGCACATGGCTTGGTTTAAACTGAAATGGCATGGTGAGCAAAAAAAACCGATGGATTTAGGCCCAGATCTCTGTACTGGGGTGAATGTTTGGCATTGATCAGCTTCTGTCCATCAATTGTTCTTTTTGCAGTTCTAAAGCCGGCAGCTCTGGCCTTTAAGCCACATCCGCTCCAATGCTGTATTTGAGTTATTCAGACTGCACAAATCAGACAGTAACTTAATTTCGGACAAAAATATTAGAATGGGGTATTGATTGGAGAAAAGACATTGCGGAGTAAACAATTTCTTGGTAAAGTATTTAAACCATATATACTTTCTTACTGCACACAATTTTTCACTGGGTAACAATTGTAAGAAAGTGCCCTCTTTTTGCATGGTTGCCCCCACTTTTTGCTAAACTCCTGATGTACTTTGACTGAGTGTGCCCTGGGCTCCTGCCAAACAGGTACCCAGGGCCTATGTTCTTTCCCTAAAACTGCATTGAAAACAAAACCTAATTGGCACTCTCTGGCCACAGGTCATCCCCTTGTAAATGGTACCACAGGTACCACGGGCAATGTGGCCAGGGAATGCCTCTAAGGGCTGCAGCACTTATTGTGCCACCCTTAGAGGCCCTGTACCTTTACACACATACACTGCCTTTGTAGGCTGCGTGTTTTGGTGCAGAACAAAGTGAAGAGTCGGCATGGCACACATCCCTGTGTGCCATGCCTACAACCCACTGCCCTGGCATAGATCAGCCACCCCTCTAGCTGGGTGCACTATACCAGTGGTGAGGGTACAGGTTCATGAGCCCTGCACCCCTACAGTGTCTAAGCCAATTCTTAGACATTGTAAGTGTAGTAATGCCATTAAGAGTATATGGTGCTGGGAGTTTGTCATTACGAACTCCACAGTACCATAATGGCTTTACTGAAAACTGGGAAGTTTGGTATCAAACTTCTCAGCACATTAAACCCACACTGATGCCAGTGTGGGATTGAATGAAAAATGCACACAGAGGGCATCTTCGAGATGCCCCCTGAAAAACGACATAACCCTAGTGTCCAGGCTGAGTGGCTGCTCACCGGCTGCCACCACCAGACATGTTTCTGGATCACTGGGTCGAGAGCCTGCTGCTCTCGGGGGTCTTAAACAATGCACATCCTGGGACGAGGTGCCAAGCCTCCTTCCTCAGGATGGGCAGGGTCCACGAAGAGGAAGCTTCAAAGGCTTGTCGCCTTTGTGAGCTTCCCCAGGCCTTTTGCTGCTTCCAGCAACTGGCCCCCACCCGTTCTGACCCCCACTTTGGGCAGGAGAATTGGCGGGAAAACCAAGTGAGGAAGGGAGGTGTGCCCACCTTTGCCAACCCCACCCCTCAGGTGGGGGAGGCGAGGTGAAGCACAACTCTCAGTCCCCGCCATCTTGCAGATGGGGGGACCCAGCCAACCAGAGTGAGGCATATGCCCCCTCCCACTGGAGAGTGGCATAAAAGGGGGTGTACCCACCCCAAGGAAGGGACCCATTGGTCCCAACGTTTACTTACCTGTAACGCCCCTAAATCTAAGTATTTAGGGGCACCCCTGAACCTTGCCTCCTCAGACAAGAACAGACTAAGAAAAGAAGATGGACCGAAGAAGCCGTGCCAAAGGTAAGTAGGAGGACGCCCACAGACTTGGCCCCAGCCCTACCGGCCTGTCCCTACCTCGAACCTGCAGAAGCAAAACCCTGGTGTGTCCTGCAGGCAGCAACCTCAAGAACCCCGAGGACCTGCCCTGCCTTCCACAAGAAAGACTTTGTCTCCCGTGAACACCGGATTTGTTCACGCACAGACTCTGGCTCCGGCCAAATTCGCGAGTCTGCATTACTCTGCACCCGACGCCCACAGCCTGAGTTAGAGTGGCCCAACACCACGAGGAGGTCTCCCTGGCAATCCTGATCTGAGATCTGGTGATCTCTGACCTGCCTGGACCTTCTCCACGATGCCTGCAGTCTCTTTCTGGAGGATCCCGACCGAGACCGGTGCTAATAAGAAAACCCAAAGCCTAAAGACACCCCTGCACCCGACGTCCCACGGCCTTGGGTGGCCCAACTCAAGGTGTCTCAGCATCCCAACTTACCTCTCCAGCCGGTGGTCACCGCCAGAAGATCTTCGTCCCCGAGCCTGCAGTCTTTGTCAAAACCGGAGAAACCCCATTGAAATCAACAGGGCACCCGACACCAAAACAGCACCTTGCACACAGCCGCTGCTGCGGGTGTACTTTGGGTGCCAACTCTGATCCCCCTTTGCCCTGAGCCTAACCCCAGGAGCTTTGCTCCCACAACCCTGTGGCCTGCTCGTGAGCAGCCACCAACCGGAGGCCCCCTATCCCCCATTGGATAACATTGGGCCTCAGCACTCTGCTCCCAGCCGCCCTAGTGCCGCTGAGGGTGCTTTGAGAGTGCTTTGAGAGTGCATCCTTGACCCTGGGGAACCCTTGTTCTAACTCCAGAAACTCAACCCCAAAGACCCATTACTTACCTGTTAACCGATAACTTCATTTCTCTCCATTAGGAATACATTGACTGTGTGGAGTTGATTTGTATGAAAACTTGACAAACTACAACTGTGCAAAACTGATTTTACTTACCTTTTCTCTAGGAAATGTCCCAGTGTGATATCTAGGCATATCACACTGAGTAAAAAAAGTAACTTAAAAAGTAATCTGAAAAGTCATTTTGACTTACCTGCATTTCAATCAACTGCATTTGAACCTGCATTCAATTGTAAAACACTGCATAAGATTTTGCAAAGCATTTATATCACTTACCAGTGCCAGGCTTGGTTCTAGAAATAAAATAACTTAATATTTTTATGCAAACAAAATTGGTCTGAGTTCAGTCTTTGAGTGTGTGACATCATTTGCTGATTGAGTGTGTACAACAAATGCTTAACACTACCCTCTGAAAAAGCCTTACTGCTCGCCCACACTACCACAAAGAGTGAGTAAGGTGCCATCTACTTTTACTTCTGCCTACCTTTGGGGTTCCACTTGACTCTGTGCACACTATACCAGATTTTGGTATAGTATATACAGAGTCAGCTTCCTACAACAATGTATCACGGAATATTTGACCTGTGGCACAAAACTATGTCTGCTGTACATCCAGCATTTGTTTTAGGGATATCACTTTTTTTCTGATGGGCACATGCTTGTATGCATTTGTTGCTATTTTACTGGCGTTTGTAAAGAACACCAGGCATGACAAGAGAAGATGGCAATGGGGAGGGGTATGGGTCTGGGGGTTACACACAGTCATCTGGATGGCACATTTTTGCACGTTAATGCATCCCAGCTAGAAACGAGACGCCAGGGGAGCCTGCCTCGGAGGGTGGACAAAGAAGCGGATCTCCATAAAGTCCCGCTGTGGCGGCCCCAAAAATAAAGCTCCAGCATATGTTGAAGTTTTGATTTAGTAGAGAACAAACAAGGGGAAAACAAGAAAGGGTAGAGGGTATATGGCATAATTTCAAGAGCGGTCTATTTTAGACCTGGGTAACCTGGTTTAAGTCTCAGGGTCGCAGCAACTTCTGCGATTCTGGGTAAATCACTAAAGCGCTCAAATACCTTCCGGGCGAGTTTGCGCTATATAAAACAGTTTTTTTTTTAAAGCGCTATGGAGGGAGCAGCAGGGAGGAAGAAATAGTACCTCAATCATGTCCGGAGCAGTGGACGGGCACTGATTAATAGTGCTTGGTTCGTGCTCCATAGAAATAATCGGAAAGGACTTTTGGGCTGCACTGGCCAAGTAAGGAGGCTGTAAAGAAGAGTGACAGTGCAGCCAACATACGGTAAGCAATGGGCAGGCTCTAAGCCCCTTTGGTAAACTATACGCATGCGCTAGTGCATGCACTTGTAGACTCAACCCTAAAAATGGTCACCAAGTCACACATCTACTTAAGATGTACTGGCTGCAATGGGGATTCCTCAAGTTGGTGCCTTGCGGTTTAAAAAATGTATGAAAGTAAAACCCTTTCTGAAAGAAGTGTCATAAAATATTGACAATTTGATCAAGTTTTGTCGCCGCTCTCTCCTTTCCCTACTTTGGGAAGTTGCTTGTCATAACTCTAGAGTTTTACTAATGGTAATAGACTAACTGATGCATTTTTAGCAGTTTTACACTGGCACAAATACGGAGTATCAGTTATTAGTGGCCCTGGAGGCTGGTTTTTCAGAAAGTGTGGTGGACTGATTCTCTTAAATCATCTGCGTGCAACACCATTTATCATGCAACTCTAGTTACCAGGGTGATGGCAGCACACCTCTCCAGGTGTATCCAAGCCTGGGTAAATATCTTCCTGGAGAATAGGTTGTAGGTGGTCTCCCACTGTTGCTTCAATTCTAGGCACCCATGCCTTGATTGTGGTTTTGTGCAAGAGTACATGCAGCCTCCTCCACACAATCAGCTAAGCTTCTATCAGAACTATGCATTTACATGTATGCAGAGGACATAAATCTTGATTCTCTCTCACCCCACCAGTTCTCATCCACTGGACCTCTTCAAGTGCCTCTAATAATAATAAAGATATTTGTTTAGCGCACAGCTACCCCAAATGGGGTGTCCCGGCGCTAGTACGGACAGAAGTAGAGATAGTGGTCAGTATACATTTAGTCATTGCGACTAAAGAGCCAGGTTTTCAAAGCCTTTCTAAATTCCTGTTCGGACTGCAATGCGCGCAATTGAGGAGGCAGGTTATTCCAGCATTTAGAGGTCC
Organism: Calotriton arnoldi; assembly: GCA_963921515.1. Lineage (NCBI taxonomy): Eukaryota > Metazoa > Chordata > Amphibia > Caudata > Salamandridae > Calotriton > Calotriton arnoldi. The sequence goes on from CAWUFW010003776.1 coordinate 1,544,464, forward strand.
CCACCTCGAAAGTCCTTCCCCCCCCATTCTGGCTTTTGCGAACCGGGGGGTGGCAAGGTATCGTTTGTGGTTAGACCTAAGGGATCTATTCTGCTGGTAAGGACGAAGTCTCTTCCTCAAGTAGTTGGGCCCTCTACCTTGAAATGCCCGAAAGGCAAACGTAAGGGCCTTAAATTCGATGCGCGTGGCCACAGGTAGCCAATGCAGCTGTCTCAGGTAAGGGGAAATACGTTTGCGAAGAGGTACCTTACAGACCAGTCTGGCTGCTGAGTTCTTCACTATCTGGAGCCTCCGGATCAGTCCAATTGGTAGACCCATGTAGAGACCGTTAGCATAATCAAGATGGGAGGTGATTAGGGCATGAACGACGGTTTTGCGTGCTGACTCAGGCAAGAAGTCAATACATTTTCTGATGATTTTTATCTTGCCAAAGCAGGCTGCGGATACCTGTTGGACATGGGTAGCAAGGGACAGATCTTTGTCCCACCTAACTCCAAGATTCTTAACTGAATCCTTAGGTGTAGGGGGGGGGGATCCTAAATCAGCTGGCCACCATTATGCTGAAGAGTGTACTATAGCTTGATTAAAAAACAGGACCTCCGTCTTGTCAGCATTAAGTTTTAGGAAATTAGTGCTCATCCAGGCAGAGATGCTTTTTAGGTACACTTTCATAGAGTCAAAGGAAGATGCAGACACTCCACTGAAAGTAAACATCAGTTGAGTGTCGTCGGCGTAAGATATCACCTTGATCCCAGTGTCGGCGATGAGCTCCGCAAGCAGAGTCAGATAGATGTTGAAAAGTAGCGGGCTCAAGGCCGATCCCTGTGGTACCCCCCACTTTAATGGTTTCGCGGGGGAGGTGAAAGGATGGATCGAGACCTGTTCTCTGCCATGTAGGTAAGACGCGATCCAGTCAAGCGCTGTCCCCTGGATGCCAATCCGCTTAAGGCGATCCAGTAAGATGGAATGGGACACCGTATCAAACGCTGCTGACAGGTCGAGAAGCACCAGCATGACCGCAGAGCCACCATCCACCGCCCATCGAATGGCATCTGCCATCTCAATCAGCGCTTTTTCTGTACTGAAGCCCGGGCGGAAGCCGGACTGGGATTCATGCAGTACGCCATTAGATTCAATGAAAGCTGCCAGCTGCTGGTGAGCTAGCTTCTCTAGTACTTTAGCAGGGGCAGGCAACAGAGAAATGGGCCTATAATTACAAGTGGCTGCAGGGTCAGCATTGACTTTCTTTAGAATGGGAAGGAGAAACGCATGTTTCCAGGCCGAAGGAAAGATCCCCTGTCTAAGCGAGGAATTCCAGATGGCGTTCAGGGGGGGGTTGAGCAACTCAGCCAAGGCACGATATTGTTTCGCTGGCCAGGGATCGCCAGGTGACCCGGATTTACATTTCTGGAGTTCCCCCAAGGAAGCCTCTAACGAGATAGTTGCAAATTCCGAGAACACTGACAGTGTCACAAGGGCTACTAAAAGTGCCCTCTCCAGGGTGAGGGTGTGCTACTGGGAAAGATGCGTAAATCTGAAATATTTTCTCCTCAAAGAAAGCCGAAATCTTATGACAAAACTCCTGTGAAGGGGTGATAGAGTGCGTGAGTGCTGTCGGGTTAGTGAAGGACTTCACAACCGTAAAAACCTCTCTGGAAGAGTTCTTAGCGCTGGCAATGCAATCAGTAAAAAAAATCTATTTTTGCTCCAATGAGAAGTTTACGATACTCTTTAAGTGCTGCTCGATAACCAATTTTGTCCTCCTGAGAGTACAATAATCTCCATTTGCGCTCCAGTCTTTTACATTCACTTTTTTTGGCTCTGATATTTGCTGAGAACCAAGGAGCGGAAGGTGAGGTTCTTGCGGAGGTAACAGGCCTCCGGGGCGCAATTATATCGAGGGCGTCACTGACCCAAGCATTAAGGTTCATGATGCCGTTATCGAGATTATTAGATAAGGAAGGCTCAGAATCTTTCAGGAATGGGGTAAGGGACTCTAAGGAGACCCTACTCCAATTCCTTCTTATGTCATTCGGCCGGGACGTGACCCTTAGCTCACCAATCAGGTGTACCTGGAAAGAGATCAGGAAATGGTCCGACCAGATGACCGGCTCAGGGGTATGAACAGAGATGTCAGTAATATTCGAACAAATAAGGTCTAATATATGACCAGCTTTATGAGTAGGGGAGGAGACTAGTTGGATCAAATTGCAGCCTGCGAGTACTGAAATAAAATTAGCGCTATGAGAGCAAGATGGATCGTCCACATGAAGGTTAAGATCGCCCAGGATGGTGAAATTAGAATAGCGCATGCTAGCCTGGGCAATGTGATCCACTAGGGAGAGGGAAGAGCTATGACAGCAATTCGGGGTCTATAGAGGAGGAGCCCCGAGTAGCAGATTGAGGCGGACAATTTAATACAGAAGGGGAGGCCTTCAATACTACCCATCCGGTCAAATTTGGAAGTTGCGATCTCCCAAGTGTCTTTATGGATAATCGCTAGCCCTCCACCTGGTCTATTGTCTTGTCTATTAGCGCAGACTATCCCATAGCCCTGGGAGATAGCTAATGCTATAGCTGGATTCGAATCTTCCCGAAGCCATGTCTCAGTCAGGAACATGAGGTCCCAGTTGTTATCGACTAGAGACTGATGAATGTCTAAGGCGTGTTTAGGTAGAGATCTGCAATTAATAAGGCAAGCTTTTAAATTAACGGACCTGGGAGGCTTTGGAAGGGTTGCATGTAGGACCTTGTCCTGCCTATAGTCAGCCTCTCTTTCATCCGTTGGTAGATGTCCAGTAACTTTCCTAACCTTGCCCCCCAAAGCACAGGGCAAGTAGGAGCCTAAAATGGCTTCGACGGAAGGGGCACTTTGGCGGTGTAATCCCGCGTCGTGTCCGAGCGGGGATTCCAACATGGCGCCGGATCCGCGGCGCGAGGAGAGAGGGAGCAGCACTCTATTGGCCAAGGACAGGATGACGCAGGCGCGTTGTAAGGAGGATCGGGAAGAGGAGGAGAGAACGCGGAAATCAGAAGAAGGGGACAAGGACGCGAGAGACCACGAGGAAGCTGAGAACAGAAAGGAGGCAGAAAGAGGGAGACTGCCAAAGCAGCAGAGGACAGGAGTCCTGCAGAAGCAGAACGAGAACCCAGGAGAAGGTAGCCCAGCTGAGAGCAGAGAAATACCGCCAAGAGGCACTGCGCTCCAGTCAAACCGTCCCGGAGAAGAGCAGGGCGGTGTGACTCCCACGGCCACGACCCCGGAGGGCCGTGGCTTCAGGCAAGTACCATTTTCACAGCTCTTTTCACTTACCAGGAGGTGGAGGAATAGGCACAAATAGGATTCTCCCCTAGGCACAGGTGTCAGGAGCGTGCCACACACAAAGGACGCATGAGAAACACCTGGGTGACGGTGAGAGTGAGCGTGCTTGAGTCACGAGACGCCTGACCTTATGTTATATTTGTTTTATTTTTGAGGGACATGCGCCACGTCGCTTCTCCCTCCGGGACCAAGAGCAGCCAAAGACTGGGCACACAGGAAAAGGACATACCCCGGTGTACAGTGGGGAAACGGACACCAGTAGGATTGTAATTGAACTCCTTTCATTTGGAAAAGACTGCCAAACTGCTCCCCTTTATACAAAAGGGAAAATCTTTTCCCAAAGACTGCCTTATTTTTCCTTGACGCTCAAACTATTAAAATATATCATAGATCATCCTACGCCTGAGTGTCTTAGATCCCAGAGTGACCACAGGCGGTCATCCTATAGTTCATCGACTGGAGAAGAAAGGTAATTAATGAGGAGATTCAGAAGAAAGTTTTGGAGTTGGATAAAGACAGACTCCAGTGTTTTGCCTAATTCGGATGACTTTGTTCAAAATGAAAGTGCTCCTAGAGATTCCTAAGACTATTGTGATAAAAAGCCCAACGCCCTCTGTTTTTGTGTCGAGGATGAAGGTAGAACCTCAAGGAAGAATACCTGTTCCAGCAAGCGGCATCTGCCAAAATCTTTATGCGGAGCTTGAACTTGGGAGCTGTATGATTTCATGATGCTGCAAATGCTGTGGAATCTGTAGGGATTCAGGGGCCAGGTTCAAATTGGGTTAGGGGTACCACTTCTCGAGTAAAGAGACAGGGGACACGGCAGTCAATGTTTAGTTCGGTTCTCGAAAAGTTTCTCTGTTCCCTCCCTGGCCAATAAGAGTTGTCTTACCTAGATATATTTATGGGAAGAAAGAACAAGTTACTTACCTTCGGTAATGCCTTTTCTGGTAGAGACTATCTAACTGCAGATTCTTCAACTTGTGAATTTCCCCAAGCACATTACTGGATCAGGAAACTTGTGCTAGCAATTCCCTCATGTGTCAGGAGGTAGCATTATGCGGCACCGCATCGGATCTGGCCTGCCCATAATGAGACATTGGTCCCCCATCAATGCACCACATCCACACCCGGATGTCAGTTTCTTTGTGATATCTGCCCGCACCGTCTAACACGGAGCCATTGAAATCGTAATATGGCAGTGTGCAGATTTTCAGATTTGGGATTTTATTAAATGACTGAATGAGAACATTCCACAGGGTGAAAGGATCGGTAGGCAATCAGCGGTTAGATAAATTATCTACCAGAAAAGGCGTTACTGAAGGTAGCTGACTTGTTCTTCCGATAGAGGCTTCTAACCGCAGATTACTCACGTTGTGAATAGCTACCAAAGCAGTACTTCCCAGGCGGTGGAACTGTGTAATGGTTCAGACCAGAAAATCCTGCAGGACACATCAAACTAAATGCCTGTCGTGCTGGATCTGCCTGGCAAATGTCCAGAACTGTAACACCAAGTGCTAGCGCAGTTGTAGCAGCCTTCGCTCTGGTGGACTGAGCATGCAATTCTTCTGGAAGTTGTTTTTTTTTTTACCAGCCCATAGCAGATCAAGAAGCATAACATAATCCATCGGGAGATTGTTCTCTTTTGCACTGCTTTTCCCTTTTTTCGCTCCAGAGAAAACAATGAGTAGGTGCTCATCTTGTTGGTATTCTCTGGTCCTGTCAATGTATAAACTAAGGGCCCTCTTGGGGTCCAGGCGGTGGAGCCTATCCTATTTCTTGGACGGATGGGGCAGTGAATAAAAAGTTGCCAAAGTGATGATTACCCTACATGGAAGTACGTGACTATCTTTAGTAGGAATAACACTTTCGTCTGAGGACAAGCTTGCCTGGGAAGAGTGAAGTGCATGATTGTCGCACAAACAATGCCTCAGTTCGATGACTCGCCTAGAAGATGTAATGGCGATGAGGAAAGCCAGCTTGATGGTTACGAGACAGAGGCCAGCTGTGCATTGACTTGAAGGGAGTGCACATCAGGAAATTGAGGACGAAATCAAGGTTCCACTGCGGCATAATACCTTGTGTTGCTGGGAATAAATAGCTGGATCAGCCACTTCAAAAAACACATCACAACCAGTGACTTGAAGAGGGATGGCTAATCTGGCAAATGTAAGAAGGCTGACAGATAACCCTTAACTGTTGCCACAGCAAGTCCTTGTTGGTCTAAAGAAAGACCGAGCATTAGCACATCCAACAACTGTGCATTCAAGGGTCGAATGTAGCGAGAGAAACACCAGACAACAAACTTCTCCCAGCATTCTGCATAAACAATTTTGGCAGACAAGACGCCTGGCCACTTCGGCGGGAAGGGAGATGGGCAGGGGGGTAACTTGAAGGTCCATATCTGTGGTCATCATTCAATCTCCCAACATGGAAGCGTAGGTTGCGCCGGCTCAGGTGCAAGGCCCAACCCTGCTGTTGTAACAGAAGATACTCCAGACGAGGCAGCAGGATTGAAGGACAGGTGCTCATGGCTAGGTGTTTTGGGTACCACACTCTCCTCGCACAGTACAGGGGCACTGAGATGACTTGGGCTCGTGCTTTCCTGATCTTTTTCAACAGTATTAGCAGGAGAGGCGAGGCAAAAAGGTGTATAGGAGCCCGAGCCCCAATTCAGAAACAAGGAGTCTCAGACGAAGAGCTGCCCTGGGAACTACAATGCACAAAGGTTTTGACACTGGGCGTTCTCTGCAGCGGCGAACAAATAGAGCCAGGGTTCCCACCATTCTTGGAAGGTGCCCTGTGCCACCTCAAAGTGCAGCTTTCATTCGTGATCTGCTAGGCAACGTCAGCTGAGTTAGTCTATCCTGGCGTTTGAAGATGCTGCCAGGTGCTGTGCAGTCAGGGAAATGCCCTGTGCATTCAGCCACTTCCAGAGACTTCGATGCCCTCCTGGCACAGGGCCCATGGCCCCACTCCACCCTGTTTGTTGCAATACCACATGGCCATCATTTTGATTTTGAGAACCTGCAACCCATTCCCCATTGATGGTTGGGAGGAATGCGTTCAGTGCCAAGCGAAATCGCTCGTAGCTCCAGCAGGTTGTGCTTCAGTCAGAGCCCAGAGTCTTCTGATCATCACCTCCTCCCACAAAACCATCAACGATGCATTCGTCACAATCGTTAGTTCTGGGTGGGCTAGTGCGAGAGGTCTGCCACTGCGGTCAGACATCCACTACTGCAGGTCTTTCACGGTCTCCTCTGACACCTGGATGGAATCCAATAAGTAGCCTTGGTGCTGAGCCTACTGGGACTTCAGATCCCACTGCAGAGCACACATATGTCCCCTAGCCTCAGAGCCGCTCTCACCGAGACCCAGGTCAAGGAAAGAAACATTGGGATCATAATCCGAATGTTTTTACTCGCTGAGGCGGGGAAGAACACTGTATTCATGATGGCCCTGGTGAAGGAGTCAGGCTGACTCAAGCGCGTTGATGGAAAATCCCAACAATGTGAATAGGTCAGCCATCGTCTGGAGGTGGCTTATGACTGCTTGAGATGACTTGCGACATGTTGAGGCGAGCCCATCTTCAGTACCCAGTCATCGGTGTATGGGAAAACTGGTATTCACAGTTTCCGGAGATGGGCTGTAGCCACCATCTACACCTTACTGTACACCCAAGGGGTACTAGTAAGGCCATAAGAAGGCACCAAGAACTGAAAAGGCTTGAAGACGGAAACATTTGCTTCACGGTTGCAGGTGGCATTACAATTCATTTTAGTGCAGCAGCCACTGAGCAGAGGCACCAGAGAAAGACATTGTGGGTGTCAGTCACTGACATTTGAAGATGACAGTCGCAATGCCACTTAAAGGCTGTTGATTTAGAGGAAGACACACTTGCTTTCCACTAAAACATGTCATTTTCAGTATGTCAGAATGACAGGACCTGAAAGCTTCAGATCTGCATCGTAAGGCATGAAAAGAAAGTAACTGACATCAGCGCATGGAAGTGGCGCATTTATAGGGGGCCTGATGTCACATCCAGAGCAGGACGGGGCAGACCGAGCCGCATGACGCCACCTGCTGACATGCGAGTAATTGCTAACATAAGTTTCCGAATCCAATCTGGCACCTGGGAAAATTCACAAGGTGAATAATCTGTGGTTAGAAGTCTCTATCAAAATGTAACTGTGTGTCTGTACAGAGTGTTATGAAATATTAAAAGGTTTGCTGCTATGGCATTTTGCAGTTCTTCTGAGTGCTTTATTTAACAATTTCTACTTTACAATAAAAAAGATTAAAGCACAAACCCTTCCAAGATGGATGTGTTTCTTACATCACTTGTTGTATCGAACCTAAAGTCTCTGGCCACAGGTCAGGCCAGCCACAAACTCTGGCAAAGTCAGTTCTCAACCCAATCTATATTGAGAGTTATAGGAGGTTAAAAACTCAGGCTACAAAGGCTGTGAGTGTTCGATTTCTTCAACTGAAAGCTCCCAAAAGATCTTTCTTGCACTAAGCCACAGTATCATATTCCTGTTGCAAATGCCTCGTTTATGACTGGACAATGGGAATGTGCATGGATCAGCTCATCACTCTACCAATCAGGTATACCCCTATGTCACAAAATTCAGACTTGCAAACCACTGAGATAAAACCTCCTGGTGCGCTGCTGCCAAATGTTGAAACGGTCTTCTTCTATGGTACACTGAATTGCATCTGCTAAAATTTAGCAAGCAACTTTGCAAATGTGCGCAATAATTTTAACAAAATAATCTGTCACCTTCCTTGCATGTACATTCTTTGCCAGTCTGCAATTTGGAATAAAAGAACCAATATCCACCATCCTTTTCAATCAAAATAACAAACTAACATGTTCACTTCTCAAATTTCATATTCCACTATACTAATTCACCCCTAATCCTTTATGGGTTCCAGAGTAGCGCGCTACTCGCCAATAAAGCGCTTCAACACCCCATCAGGGTTACAAGCGCTATATAAATTAAAACCTTTTTCACTTTTCTACCGCTCCCCAAACCTTATCAATCCAAATAACTGACTAACATATCCACCACTCAAATTACTTTCATATTTCACTATACTAATTCAACACTAATCCTTATGGGTTCCAGAGTAGCGTGCTACTCGCCAAAACGCTTCAAAACCCCATCAGGGGTAGCAAGCGCTCTATAAATACAAACCTCTTTCCCTATTCTATCTCGCCGCCTACCCTTCTCTATCCAAATAACTGAATAACATATCCACCACTCAAATTACTTCATATTTCACTATACTAATTTTCAACACACATCCTTTCTGGGTTCCGGAGTAGCGTGCTACTCGCCAGAAAAGCGCTTCAACACCCATCAGGGGTAACAGGTGCTATATGAATGCAAACCTTTCTTCCCCTTCTATCCTTCGCACGCCAAATAACTGACTAATATCCACCACTCAAATTACTTTCATATTTCACCATACTAATTCACCACTAATCCTTTATGAGTGTCCGGAGTCAGGTTTGTTACCCATCAGGGGTAATAAGCGCTATATAAATACAAACTTTTTTTCCTCTTCTATCCTTCTGCTATCCTTCCAAATCCAAATAACTGACTAACCTATCCACCACTTAAATTACTTTCATATTTCACTATACTAATTCAACACTAATCCTTTATGGGTCCCGGAGTTGCATGCTACTCGCCGAAAAAGCGCTTCAACGCCTCGTATGGGGTAGTAAGCGCTATATAAATGCAATTACAATACAATACAATATATGAGGAGAGGAAAAAAGTATGGACAAACAAACATTGAAGTTAATTTCATTCTTTTCGTACATGTAGGCTCATCCCATCACTTCACCTTGTAGGTACACAGGCTGCACAGAACTTTCTGACCACACTCAGCATCACTCCAGAAGGAAACCTTGGGAGCATTTCTTTGTCAACATATATGCGAGGCAGCCTATGCAGCCAACCGGCATGTCTCTGCAACATGTCTGGATCATGCCCGACACAAAGTAGAGGTTAGGCTTCAGGGCAAGCAGGAAAGGTGCAGCTGAAGATACTAACAATGGATGATATAGGATGTAAAATCTAGCAATGACTGCTTTACCACCCACCCAGGAAGCATCATAGCTTCCAGAAGTCACAAAAAGTAGGTGGGCACCTTGAAAATCCCTGGTTCTATCCAAGCAAAAGAGAAACACAAATTTGACGTAGAAGTCAAGGAATGCCTCCTAAGCTGAAGAGACTTGTGAACATGGAAAGAAAGAGGCGGAGACAACTTTGTTCAAATAGAATTCTGATCTGTGGAGCCAAAGTGAAATGAGTTCTCAGAACCATCATGTTCCAATGGGATTGCTGGCATTATAGCCAACAAGAAAGAAGTCTTCCATGAAAGAAACTACTCTCGCATGAGGCCACAGGCTCTTAATTTTTATGTATCAGTTTACCTTCTATTAGACCGAGGTTCTAAAGAGACGCTAGGGCATCAGATTTGAGAAAATTCATGCATCGGGCCAGTCATATTTCTTTTCATAGCTGCACTGGGTGTAGCAACATACTACCCGATCTGTCCCAATAGCACCCATGGCCACTTAGTAGGTCCTGTAGGTGCTACTCAGTACTCCTGTTTCTATCAGCTGACACAGAGTTCATCAGCATCACCCATCAAGCAAGCAAGCAAGCAAGCAAAATGATCTTGCAACAACCCAATGAGAGATCTTTGCTCCAGCACTAAGCACTGAAGGATACGCTTGCAGTCATCATGACATCCATGTCATTGGTGGAGAGAACAAAATCCACAAAAGCAACCTGATTCAAAGCCATGAACAAGCTGAGCCATAGAAAGGAGGGGTTTTGAATATGCCGTCCTTCCAAACACAGTAAGCCTCATATCTGAGGGCGTTCAAAGTGGTCTTTTCCTTAGTCGATGTAGCAGGCCACGCCTGAAGGGGTGTAGCTAAAGACACTAGAATGACTAGACAGGGTAGTCCCTTATATTCTGAAGGATCATTGGCATGAGAAAGGTCAGATCCATGCCATAGCCATACATTAAAACACCCTGCCAATCCAACTTGAGGCCAATACTGCAGGGACCAAGGCTACCAGTAAATCCTGATGATCAACTGGTCAAACTCTCAAATCATGTGGTTCACAAAGGCGTCATTTAGAGAATAGAGATGCTGGATTTGGTGGTCTGCTCTGGTATTGTGGATCGCTCGATATAGAAAACCAACAGAAATATGACCTGGTCTAACACCCCTTCTCATAGGTCTTTTACAAGCAAGAAGAGATGTGGGGAGGGGATGCCCTCGTTTCCCCTAACTAGAAGCTGTGTTGACGTCTGTGTGAACCATCACTACTCTGGATCTCACCATAGGTAAAAAATAAATTAAAAAAAGGCTAGAAAGACTGCCTTCACTACAACTCATTTATGTAGAGGGACAAATCTGTTTTTTTTACTGAGAGAACTCCCCACAGCGATCCCTTCCACAAACACTCCACAGAGTCAGAAGGTGCACCTTACCAAGTAGATGAGAACCTGTGCCCACCTCTCTTAAAAGGCTCTATGCTCTACAGAGATTCTTAGGGTGCTGACTGAGGCGTTCATATCCTGGATGAAGTAAACTGTGGGAGCTGTACAGCGTAGCTCCGCTCTTCACCACATAAAAGAATGAGTTCTAGTAATAGAATTGGAGTAAAAGGCCTTCCCCGTTTCAGTGAAGTTGCCTCTAGAAATGCACTGACATCGAGGAACAGGAAAGACCATGGCAGTTCTTGGAATCTGGAGTTCTCCCTCTGAAAGTTCACCTCCGACTGCTGTTTTTTTTTTTTTTTAACCTTAGATGACTGCTCCAGCCCTAGATTTGAGGGGAAAGGGCACCCTAGCCACGAAAGACTATAATGCCATTGACAGCTGAGAGAGGAGGCGGTCTCAGCAGTAGTGCCTGGATGGGACACAAGAGATTTGGCGGAGGGAAAAAAAAAAACTTGTTTTTTTTATTAGTGCAAGACCCAGCAAGGTGAGGGGATCAAACAATTTCTTACAGGTGAAAAGAAGATTATTACTTTTTGCTGGGCCTCTTATTTAATGCCTCAGGATTTAAGCAACAGCTGTAGTGCATGGACAGACCAAGCTCAGGTCTCTGGTGGCAATATCAATAAGGCCCAGGAACATCAGCAGTTTCAGCTCATTAGCTTGCTTGCCCACATTAGCTTTTTATGGTGGGCCATTAAAAGTTGGCAGGACGCATGGGAGTGCCTGCTACTGAAATGCAACCACTTCTAATTTAGGGCCCTCTGGGAAAATACCATCAGCAATCACTTCTCTTAAATTTAACATTCATCTTAAATATATTTTCGAAATGCAATCATTTCGCCCTCATGTATCAGGTTATACGTTTCTGAAATTACAAATCAAGTACACACTTTTCATTTTTGGTAAACATATTTAATACGATCGAACAAAAGCAATTCTAATCTATCAGATGAGCAAGGCTGATATATGAAAAGCAGTTTATAGTTGCTCCTACAAAGATAATCACCGCTATGTCAACAACATCTGGAACATACAGGCTACCACCTTTGTCCATAGACAGCACTGGTACAAATGTTGGCTATTACAGTGATATTCTCAAATACGTTGACCATAGTATCAATTAATCCACATATATAAAGAACACTTACAAATACAACCCTCTCTCATGGAACCCCCTTACTTCGTTATAGAGTTCCATACCACACTATTAAACAGTCAAGTTCTACTGAGACAGACTTATCACCTTGAAGAAGTCTCTAAGGGGACAAAACCGGTGTTATCTGATTGTCCTTTTGATTTTCTTTGCAGAAAGCCATTAACTGTTTTACACATGCCATTATCACCCTTACGCTTCTGATGGACTTGGATTTTGATTTAAAAACAACTTTTTCTTAAGAGAATAAATCTGGGTTTGGGGATTCAGTTAAAAAGCTGCAGACCCGCTGAGAGTGGCTGGATGTTGACGCCGACTCAGCTAAACGATGCTTATATTATGCAATGGCAGCACAATAAAACAAATTTAAATATAAGAATAAATCTGTAGATTAATATTTCTTGGAAAATGCACGACTGCTTCAATAGTAATATAGATGCACACCTGTTTAAGATGTTGTTAGCTTCCATCAACATTGTAATTGTGACACATGGTTGGAATTTTTTCTAACCATCTCATATTGGCACCCCTGATGGCAAGGTGCCAAATAGTTTAGCATCCCCAACTGCTACTAGTATTTGCCTTAGTAATCTGGACCTGTTTTGCTGATTCTGGATGTACAACAACATAATGTAGAATATTAGATTTTTAATTGAATGCCCAAAAATATGCCATGAAAGATCACCTGTACTCAAAGACTATGTGATTGGTGCCACTGGTGGACCCAAATGCCAGCGACTGACACCAGGGATGAACACTGTCTGCAGGGGAGAACTTGGAACATGTTTCTGAAACTACAGTGCTATTGCAAGAAATAAAGATGTGGTCTGTTAAAAATGTTTCTCCTGACAAATAGTGCAGCAGCAATAGGAACAGTAAATATAATGATGTAGGGAAAATCATTTGATTAGCAAGTGGTGTGATTTCCAAATATTTGGATAATATTCTCCAGAATGCTTTGAAGGTCAATGTTGGAGCCTAATCCTATGTTCAGAAATACAGCAGAAACCAAAGACAAAAATAAGCAAGAAGAAGACTTCATTTCTTTAGGCCCCACACTAAAGTTTTAGTATTTTGGATAATCTGGAAACCGGCTTAACACTTATGGCCTGATTTACATCTGTGACCGATATCTCGTTTGCCGAAATATAAATACCATATGATATAATGGAAATTATATTTCGGCAGACAGGATATCCGTCACCATTGTGATGGAGTAATCTGTCCGCCAAGATCAAAATCAGGCCCTCAGTTTGGTCCCGATAAATCACGCACGGTGTTGCTTGGGGAAAAAAAGTATTGAAGGCCTGAGCATTGTGTAGGAAAGTGCTTTTTGACAAGGTCACCCCCATTTTTAGGTCTCGCCTGAGCCAGCGCATGCGCTGGTCTGGCGAGACATTTAGTAGTGGCTTTCAGAAATGCGACCGCTTTTTTTTGTCCTGGCCTAGAGCATGCGAGTACGCGCACAGTAACGCGCGCATTCCTCGCATGCTCCAGGCCATCTGGCTTTTCTTTACAACCCTCCTCCCCCTCCTCACCACAGAGCGCGTCTAGCAGCCGCGCGGCCGTGTCACTTTCACGGCCGCGCGTCACTTGCTCTCCCGCTCCTCCCCCTCCCCCACCACAGCGCGCGGCCAATGCTTGTTTCAAGTGTACTGGGTTCCTTTTAACCAGGTCCACAGTGCCAGTGTTATTTCCAAAAAACAAGGTAACTGTGCAATTGTTCCACAACTGGCAAGACCTTCAGCACCCCTGTAAGTCCCTAGTAAATGGTGCCCTGGGTACCTAGGGCATGGGTACTAAGGAGGATCCCTAATGGGTTGCAGCAGGTATTATGCCACCCTGAGGGACCCACCAAACTCATGCCGATTGCAAGATGCGTGAAAGGGTGCAGACAAAAGTTAAAATATGACATGGCACACACCCTGTGTGCCTTGCCCATTGACACTGCATGCAATATTTTTAAGTCACCTCTACAGCAGGCCTTACAGCCCTAAAGCAAGGTGCATTATATTACATGTGACGACATATCTGCATGAGCAGATATGACCCTGTTCTGTCTAGTCCAATTGCCAGATAGTACAAGTGAACAGGGAAGCCATCTTGAGTACATGTACTGGGCACTGGTGTTTGCACGTTCCCCAGCTACATGATGGCTTCACTGAAACCTATAGTGTTTGGTATCAAACACCTTGTCTTAATAAACCTGCACTGATGCCTGTACACGATTTATTCTGATATGTACCCAGAGGGCACCTTAGAGCTCCCAGACTTGTCCCCAATTCCCCCTCTGCAGCCTGTTTCTGGGAGCCTCCCCCTTCCCGTAGCACGCAAAGCTACCAACCCAACCAGCACCTCTGCGCTTGGACGCTCCAGGACAGGTAAAAAAGAACTGCTGGTGGTTCTTTGGACCTTGACCTTGACCCCCCCCCCCCCAACTTAAGTCATGAAGGCGACCCCCGGAAAACCTTTTGCAAGTAACTGTATGCAGTATATGCCTTTTTTTCCCCATAGGAAAGCATTACCGCGTAAAAACTCATTTAAGTGAACATTTTACTTATCTGTGAAAATCCATAATTCGAAAAGTACTTACTTTTTTGAAAATATCTTTATTGCCATTTTATAATCATGCATGACTTCATACAATAGATATGAAATGACATATAATACAAGATGTACACGGCTTGCCACATACTTTCCATTTGGCCGTTTACTGTGTATTACCAATTATTATTGCATCTCAGTTATTAAGTAAATGGCACGTAACGTGTGCGGTTAAGGAATTTCCTGTTAATTGACTGCACACCCCCTATCCATTACATGGAAGCTCTGGTCTATTATAGCCCACCTGTTTCTTGTTAAAGAGATGTGCCTACCCGTGTCGTTTTCCCTTATTATTCCCTGGGGCCTACTAATTGGTGGGGAGTGCTGTGGGATCCCCATAATCTCCATACAACAAGTATGCAGAATAAAGCACTAATGAACAAAATATTAAAAGGGGGAAAAAAGAACAGCCTCAAACAGTGCATGTGTGTGTTTATAAGTCTAGCAGGGTTTCCAGCAAGGGTGGTTATATTATAGTCCACTCTTCCCAGTAGGGCAAACTAAGCCTTTATACCTGTCGGTTGGGTCACTATATCCGTATACTACTATGTTTATTATTATTTTTATTGTTGAGGGGGGGTAGAGAAATTAGGAAAGGGGGGTAGACCGGATTCAGCGCTTGCAGTGTCCCCGTCGTATCGTTTGCCATGCCTCGTTCTCTCATCTCTTTCAATGTCCGCACCACCTACTCCGTGGAAGACTCACTTCCCTAGTTTTCGCTATTAGGGCGGCTCGGGTGGTCCCAGTTAAACAATATGTCCCCCCATGCTTCAGCAATTGGGCGCTGGCGCAGCCCCCTCAGCTCTTCCCCACCCAGCGCTTTACCTTCCGCAGCAGCCCACATAGACACCTCTTGCATCCATGTGCTACTCCGTGGTCCTATGGCTGACTTCCATGTTATCGCTATTCGCCTCTTGGCCAATGCCAGGGACAGATCAATAAATTTACTCCCCACCTTACGCTTAGAAAAGTACTTACTTGATACCGATGTTCTTGGTGTTGAAATTTATATAAAATATAAGTGTTATTTTTCTAAATTGGTCTCGTATTCATTTTTCTTGAGTGTGTGTCTCACTTACTGCCTCTGTGAGTACAACTAATGCTTAGCACTACCTTCCGAGAAGCCTAAATTGCTCTCCCACACTAGCACAAACAAGAGCATTTGGGTTTGTTACTTGTGGCTCCGTAAACCAATAAGGGCTGCCTGGTTTATCTACACAGTGTGCCTCATTTTGGAACACTATATAGAGGCAGCTTCCTACAGGCATACTTTTCAAGTAGCTCTAGATTCACTTGTACTTTAAAACCAGATAGGAAAAAGAAAGTGGTATCCAAGTCAATTTGGAATCAAATAACTGCTGGGGCTTAAACACCAGGGCCTTTATTGAAGATGTAGCGTAGATTGCCCTAGATACAGGAAAATGTAGTCGCTGTCCGTAGTGTACAAGTGAAAGGCAAGCACTGACATGTACACTCAACATTGGGAAATCATGCATGCATTGTATTCACTAACCTAGTGTTTTCATTGTATTCAAACACCTGAACTTTCGCCATCATGTTGGGACTGTTGTCATCACTTCCAACAGCTATCATCGGTGAATGAGCACGAGAGCTGCAAACCAATTAACTCAGATTAGAAGTTATAGTCACCCATTATACAACCTGCATGTCACTTTACGGTTCGCATATATTAACAGTATACACAGTGACTAGTGTGTCATTTACATGTCATTGCTTAAAATGTCGATTTCTGAATCCTTGCATATGGAAAAAGATGTGTAGATTGGAGCATTATCTGAACTTCACGCTTAGCAATCATGTATACCCTATTGATCCAAGTGTGTACGTATAGGGTGAGGTACATGGTTAGAACCGCAAATACATTAAATAACATTTAATTAAATTCTGAATGTGGACATCTAAACTTTACAAAATATGAACACACATTTATTTCCATACTTTCGGAAAAAGAAACTGGAGGAAAGGAATCAAGAGTTCCACCTTGAATTAACCATCATGGCATGCTCAGAATGCAATGCCTTTGACATCACCCTTAATAAAAGAGATGCAAATACAAACTTTTTAACCCGTTGCGTGCTCATGACGGCTCCACGCCGTCATGAGTCACGGGCGGCTGTGCTCATGACGGCGTGGAGCCGTCATGCCGCTGCCGCTCCGCCCACGCGGGACTAATTCCCCGCCTGTGCGGGCGAATTAATGAGTGGGCGGGGTCATGACGGCTCCACGCCGTCATGAGCACACGCCGCCCGTGACGCATGACGGCGTGGAGCCGTCATAAGTACCGGAGCGCCACGCCCACCCCTAGCCCCTCCCGCGCCGCAGCGGAAATCGCAGGGAAGGGGTTAATTCATCTTATAGAGAAGGTTTCATATCATATTTTCCTTGCCACTTTGACAAAGGCAACTATGATTGCTGTAAGGTGATATTACTTAGTAGGGCAAAGCACCCAATACCATCAACCTGCCTAGCCAGAACTGGAAAAAAGTAACAGAAACTGACTGGGGCAGCGCACTCAAAACAATCACCCAATACCATCAAAAACCTAGTCAAGGATATCATCAACTTCAACCAGTGGTGCACGAATTGTGCAGATACTTGCACACATCAAAATTCATAAAAAGCACAGAACCATCAGACAGGCCACATGATACATTGACAAACTTCAGGATTCCAAAAGATACCGCAAGCAACTGGGAAAGGCAATGGAACAGCAACCACGAAGTCGACGCCAGATCGAATTACAAGACCGCACTCGGGCACTTCCACCATTTTCTAAGAGACACCAAGAAATCCCTCATGGATCAGATTGAAGCTAGCTTCCATTACTGCAAAGAGATTTTTTTAAATCCCCAAGGAGTTTACCCCCCCAGAAGCCACAGCAACCATCACTCCTTCCCAGGAACACAGCAACAACCTATCCACCTTCTTTCCCAGCAAAAGCAAAAAAATATACAACTTCGAAAATCAACCACACAATAAAGACATCATCAACAACCTGCCCACCACCTAGCCAGACTCCTACTTATCCAACTGAAGAGCACTCACAGAAGAAGACACCACGGCAAGAAAACAAGTTACTTACCTGTAACTTTGGTTCTCCAGTATTGGAAGCTTTCATAGATTCCCATGCTTGGAATCATTCCCCGTCGTCGAGATGGGAGCCTCGGTAAATATATATATATATATAACAGTAGTAAATAACCATTACAAAAGAGAAACAGGCCTAGGCCTAATCCCATTTTGTAGTCAGACCATGTCTTTTTGTAAAAGAGACCAAAAGACTCATTAGCCAATCAGAGCCGCCTCACCCCTTAGAACCCTGGTGAAAGAACCTCAGCTCCTCAGATTTTCGTATACGTTGTGACAACATACACAGAGATAGGCTGAGCTTTCCCAGGGGAGGAGGGTGGGTCGCATGGGAATCTATGAAAGCTTCCAATACTGGAGAACCAAAGTTACAGGTAAGTAACTTGTTTTCTTACTCCAGTATTGGAGCTTTCATAGATTCCCATGCTTGGAATCAGAGTAGCTAGCAGTAAGGATACACATTTTCCATAAGACATTACCTGTCTGAAAAAACATTCTTCAAATACATCTTTTAAAACCAGCCAAAGGCATGGATAAGTTAGTGCATTTATAAACAAGAGAAAATGTGTATAAAGCAGACAAAAGAAGGAAGGAGGGAAGCAAGGGAAAGCTCACCACTCATTGGAAGAGGTTCCTCAGGACTGCCTGTCCAACCGCCGCGTCTTCTTGAAGTGATGACTCCAGGCAGTAATGCTTTGTAAAGGTGTGAGTGCTGCTCCAAGTTGCAGCCCTACAAATGTCCTTGATCTGGACCCCAGCAAACAAGGCCACTGAAGATGCCATAGATCTTGTCGAATGTGCTCGGACAACACCCTCCAGGGGTTTGCCCGCTGCTGTGTGACAGTATCGAATTGCGCTCACAACCCAGCGAGATATCCCCTGTTTGGAAATGGGAAATCCCTTGCGGGGAGCGCTATATGATACAAAAAGCTGTGAAGATTTGCGGAAGGACTTAGTTCGATCCAAGTAAAATTTTAAACATCTTTGTAGATCCAGAGAGTGAAGAGCTCTCTCGGCCGGTGAAGTAGGCTGAGGAAAAAAAGCTTTAAGGATCACTGGTTCGTTGAGATGAAAAGAAGAAGGTACTTTAGGAATAAATTTTGGATTAGTTCTCAAGATGACAGTATTTCCCTTGAACTGAAGGAAGGGTTCCTGAATTGTAAGAGCTTGTAATTCTCCTATCCTCCTGGCTGAAGTGAGGGCCAACAACAGAGCGACCTTCCAGGAGAGAAACTTGAGATCTGACCGATGAATCGGTTCGAACGGATGCCTCATAAGTTGAGAAAGAACCAAATTTAGTTGCCACGAAGGCGGTGGAGGCTTCACTGGCGGAAACACCCTGAAGAGGCCCTTAAGAAACTGTTTGACAATTCTGCTTGACCAAAGAGAAGGCCCAGAGGACGTGCGTCGAAAACGAGAAATTGCTGCTAAGTGCACCTTAATGGAGGAATGAGCCAAACCTGCCCTAGCCAAGGCCAGGAAATACGGAAGGACCTGGTGTGGTTGTGATAAAAAGGATCCAAATTATTGCTTAGACACCATATGTTAAAACGCTTCCATTTTAAGCGGTAGGTCCTGTTCGTGGAAGGAGCTCTTGCCTGTGAAAGAACATCTTTAACCTCCTCTGGAAGATTTAAGTGAAGAAATTCCCGCTCTTCAGGAGCCATGCTGTGAGCTGTAACGAGCGAGGATCTGGGTGTAGTATCTGACCCTGAGACATTGTAAGAAGGTGAGGAATTGGTCGCAGTGGAAGAGGATGGTCCATGGAGAGAAGGTGAAGTTTGGTGAACCAAAACTGCCGCGGCCAGGCAGGAGCTATTAGGATCATCTTGCATCCTTCCACTTTCATCTTCTTGAGTACTCTGGGAATTAGCGGAATGGGGGAAAGGCGTAGACAAATGCGCCTGACCAGGCTATCGAAAGCGCATTCCCCAGTGACCCTCGATGGTGCAGCTTGCTGGCGTAGCACTGGCATTTCCTGTTTTCTGGTGTGGCAAACAGGTCTATGGAAGGTCTGCCCCACTGGCGAAAAACCCTCTCCAGCGTTGTCTGATCCAGTTCCCATTCGTGTGTGACAGACTTCAGCCTGCTGAGTCTGTCCGCCTGGTCGTTCAGTACTCCTGGTAAATGTTCTGCTTTCAGAGAAATTCCCTGACAGATCGCCCACTCCCAGATTATTTGGGCTTCTTGTGACAATGGCAGAGACCTGGTGCCGCCCTCCTTGTTGATGTAGTGCATGGCTGTGGTGTTGTCCGTCCGGACAAGTACCGACAGACCCTGCAACCTTGGAAGAAAAGCTTGAAGAGCTAAACGAATCGCTGTCAACTCTAAGAGGTTGATGTGAAGGAGGCGATGTTCTGGAAGCCAGTGACCACTGACCTGCAGATCCTGCAAAACTGCGCCCCAGCCCTCCAGTGACGCATCCGTAGTTACCACTTGAGGTGTTGGAGCGGTTACGAAGGATAGACCTTGGGACAAATGCTCTTGTTTTGTCCACCATCGAATGGCCTGGCGCATGTCCTGAGTGATCCGAATCTTGTCGTTGAAGGATCCGCTCACTTGTTTCCACTGTAAATCCAGAAGCTCCTGCAGGGACGCATTCGCAATCTGCAGTGAGGTATCAATGGAATGCAGGAGGACATCATACCCAGCAGGGACTTGTAGAGGCGAACAGAAAGATACTTTTTTCTTCGCACTAGGTGGCCCATTGAGATTAGATTTCTTTGTCGCTCTAGAGAGGGAAAAACCTTGCTGAGAGATGTGTTTAAAATCGCTCCCAGAAACTGAACCTTCCTGGAAGGGCGAAGATAAGATTTGGTGGTGTTTAGAGTCAAGCCCAGATTGGAGAAGAGGCAGGTGCAAGAGGCGACCGCCTCTGCTGCTGCCCCCTGGAAGGGGCCTTTAGCAACCAGTCGTCCAGGTAGGGAAAGACTTGGAAATGATGTTTCCTGAGAAATGCCGCTACCGGTGCAAGCACCTTGGAGAAGACTCTCGGAGCTGAGCGAAGGCCAAATGGAAGCACCTTGAATTGAAAATGGCTCTTGGCGACTGTAAATCGAAGAAACCTTCTGTGTGCCCGATGAATGGGTATATGGAAATACGCATCCTCGAGATCGAGAGTGGCCATAAAATCCCCAGTGTTGAGAAGACGCAGAATGTCCTGGAGAGATACCATCCGAAAGGATTGTTTTGTGAGATAAGTGTTGAGCTCCCTGAGGTCGAGAATCGGCCGCCATTTTTCCAATGTCTTCCTTACCAGGAAAAACCTGGAATAGAAACCCTTGCTCCTCTGAGAGAAAGGAACTGGCTCTACTGCCCCTTTGATCAGCAGTTGATGAACTTCGAGCCGGAGAAGACGCAGATGTTTCATGGAGGAGGCGGGAGGAGCTCTGGATGGTGGTAGGTGAATGAACTCCAGGGTGTGGCCACTCTGAATGATGTTTAGGACCCAACGGTCTGATGTAATCCGTTGCCAGTTTTGAAGGTAAAGAGAAACCCTGCCTCCTACAGATGTCTTCGAGGAGGAGGAGGGCACAGCGCAAAGAGCCAGGTCGCCGCTACTGCCTCTTAGAGGCGCCTCGTCCCTGACGATTCTGTCTTCCCCTATAATTGGATCTGGAGAAAGATGACGTCTGGCCTTGTTGTCTCTGGTTGTAAGAAGGCCGGTAAGATTGGGATGCGGGAGCATACGAGGAATATCGCTGTTGCTGATAGGATCCTCTATATGAGGGAGAACCCCTGCCTCTTGCTCCCCGAAAAGGGACATTCCGATACTGAAGGGTCCCCAATGACCTAGCCGTCTCAGTGTCTTTTTAATGTCTTGGAGAGCATCATCTATGTGCTTCCCAAACAAAGCTTCCCCGTCAAATGGGAGGTCCAGGATCTTATTCTGAACCTCTGGCCGGAACCAAGTTGCTTTGAGCCAACCTTGTCGACGAAGCACAGCTGCCCCTGCCAAAGAGCGGAAAGATGTCGTAGCTATGTCCATCGCACAGTCTATAATCTCTGCTGATGTTAGCTCTCCTTCATGCAGGATCTTTTTCGCTTCAGACTTAGCTGTATCAGGCAATTGATCAAGGTAAGGCGAAAGGTCGCACCACAATTGGCGGTCGTATCGGCCAAGTATCGCTAATGCATTAGCAGCCCTAATAACCAGACTCGCCATAGAGGAAAATCGTTTCCCTGCATTGTCTAGGCGTCTGCCTTCCTTGTCCGGTGGTGTGGTCAGAGGTACTGAAGGATTCTTAGATTTCCTCTGCGCTGCCTGGGAAATCACTGAATCTGGCTTTGGTTGACCAGTCAACGAGGCTGGGCTGTCCTCAGAAGCTTTATATTTTTTGTCTAGCCGTGGTAGGACTGGGACCACTGTAGCTGGATTCTTCATGGTCCTTATCCCCTCTTCCCATACATGATTTACAATTGGAATGGAACGTATCATCCTCCTACCCGGCTCCTTAAAATCATATAGGAAACACTCCGTTTGAACAGATGGCATAGGAAGTTCAAAGCGTAACGAAGCCCTTTCCATTAGCTTGTGAAAACCCCTATATCAGCCGGAGGGGAATCCACAGGAGCAGGAATTGGAGAAGCGGGATCAGGGATCACGTAATCGTCCCACTCCTCTCCCTGATCCGTTTGTACAAGCTCACCTTCTTCCTCTTCAGAAGAAACATCCTGAAGTTGAGGGACTGCCTCCGTTTGAATTTGTGGATGAGTCATTGGAGGTGGTGAAACTATCACCATGGGTTGAGGAGTATGCACAGTTTGTGGTAGGAGAATAGGTTGCGGAGGAAGCGAAGACAACCTCTGACGATAGTCAAGGAGCATCCCCTGTAAGTCCGATAACAGAGAGGTGGGAACAGAAACCATCTGTTGCTGAACATCCTCCTGTTGTGGATATTGATGATGTATAGAAACTTGTTCCTGGCAGTATTCACCCTCAGAATCAGTTTCTTGACATTTCACTAGAAGCTGAGATGGGCTGTTAGCATAGCCAAATTGACTGTCCTCACCATAAGAGTCCTCTTCCTCCTCCAATAATAATGCAGGTGGTAAGGGATCCACTCTCCTGGGTGAAAGCCTCTCCGGCGCAACCCCTTTTTTTTATGGAAATTGAAATTTTCCCCGTCGACGACGTCGTCGACGGTCTCGTCGACGTGGAGGTGAAAACCGCCGTCGACGGTCTCGTCGACGTGGAGGTCAAAACCGTCGTCGATGACGTCATCGTCGACGGGGGCATCGTCGACGAGAAAGTTACTGGAACCAGCGTCGACATCCTCGATGACGAGCTGATCGTCGACGAGACGATGGGCGTCGTCGAACCTGTCGTCGACGAGATAAGGCACACCCCTGCTGATGTCGTCATCACTGTTGCAGTCGTCATCGTCGACACTCTCGTCGTCGACGCCACAGTGGTAGACGGAACTGTAGACGCCGTCTTCGTCGACACCGCCGTCGACGGTGCTGTATATGTGCTCGTCGACGAGCCCGTCGACACTGGGAAAAGAGACGGAGTCGACACAGGAACATTTTTAACCTGTGATTTTTGCGTTTTCGTCGACGAGGGTTTATGCTTCGTCGACGAATGGTCCGAAGAATGTGAAGAAGACTTCTTCAAAGGTTTCTCCTTTCCAGGGAGAGTCGCAGATGCAGATAATGGTTCTTCCCTCTCCTTTACACCGCAGTGAGGAGATTTCATGGAACCTTGGCCCTCAGACTCCTTTGGGATCTTCTTTGAGGCCTTAGAGGGGTGACCCAGAGATGATGAAGGGGAACCCCTACCCCTTTGACTGACCTTCTTGAAGAAACTGCGGAAGAAGCGTCCTCACTGTCACTGGACACCGACTCTTTCCTTGACTTTAACTTGTGAAGCCAGGTAAGTAGACGACCCTCACGATCCCGGAGAGTCTTAGTCGAAAAAGTGCGGCAAATCTTGCACTCCGCAGCCTTGTGGTCCGGGTATAGGCAGTATATACAGTCCTTGTGCCTATCCTCCACATAGAGCCTCTTTTTTCCACAAGTGGAACAGGCCTTAAATAACCCTTTCTTTCCTTTCTCAGACATTTCACCAAGAAAACCTGAATAAAACAGCTGAAAATAGTCGAAATAGAGCAGAGCTCCAGGAGACTCCCTTCTGCACAACGTGCGGTAGAAAATCTGAGGAGCTGAGGTTCTTTCACCAGGGTTCTAAGGGGTGAGGCGGCTCTGATTGGCTAATGAGTCTTTTGGTCTCTTTTACAAAAAGACATGGTCTGACTACAAAATGGGATTAGGCCTAGGCCTGTTTCTCTTTTGTAATGGTTATTTACTACTGTTATATATATATATATATTTACCGAGGCTCCCATCTCGACGACGGGGAATGATTCCAAGCATGGGAATCTATGAAAGCTCCAATACTGGAGTAATCATTAAAACTGTCTACATCATATCTACAACTTAGCAAAACCTCTTATCAGAAAATTCCTCACACACACCATTAACTTCTCTATAGAATCCGCCACCTTCGCAGAAAACCGGAAACAGGCAGCAGTCACAGCCCTCCTCAAGAAACCTTCGGCTGACCCCAGCGAGATAAGCAACTTCCGCCCTATCTCCCTGCTTCCATACTCAGCCAAAGTGTTAGAGAAGTCAACAAACCAACAACTAACCAACCACCTGAAACTACACAACATACTTGACCACACCCAGTCCAGTTTTCAAAGTGACCATAGCACCGAAACAGCACTCACTGCCATCACAGATGAGATCCGCAATTTACTGGACGGAGGAGAAACTGCCGCCCTCATACTGCTGGACCTCTCCTCTGCGCTCGACACGCGTCTCACTACAGCCTCATCAAAAGACTACACGAAAAAGGCATCCAAGGACCATCCCTCAAATGGATATGCTCCTACCTCACAGGAAGAACACAGTCAGACTCCCATCCTACACATCAGAGACCAAGGAATTCATCTGCGGAGTTCCCCAAGGTTCATCACTCAGCCCAACCCTGTTCAAAATTTACATGACCACATTCACGGACGTCATCAGAGCATATGGCATCTTCATGAATTTTTTAATGCAGATGACACATCCTATCAATGTCCGGCAAAAAATGCCTAAATCTCAACTCTGACAAGACAGCAGTGCTGATTTTCGGAAAAAGGAATTCCCTCTCAGTCTTCACTTGGTGGCAGCCAGAGCCTGGTCCCATATCAATACACATCAATCATGCAAAAAACCTCGGAATCATCTTAGATGACAAACTCAACATAACCACACAGGTAAACGCAGTCGGCTTTTCTTGCTTCCCCATACAATGCATCTTAAGAAAAATCTTCAAATGAAATCCGAGTAACACCAGACATACCGTCACTCAAGCCCTCGTCTCCAGTAGTCTAGACTACTGCAACGCATTGTATGTCAGAATCTCCAAACATGTCATGCACCTACTTCAGACCATCAAAAATGCAGCAGCAAGACTCATCCTAGGCCTTCCACATCACGCCTCAAGAACGCCACTGGCAGTTGATAAACACTGCCAATTCAAACTCCTCACGCACACATACAGGGCACTGCACAACTTAAGTCCAGCATACCTCAACAGCCTCCTTCACTTTCACCAACCCACCAGACACCGACTGACAGACAGACAGACACAGCAAAAGCAGAATGTGAGGTCTAGCCTTCTCCTACATCGCACCTAAAACATGTAACAACCTCCCTCTACACATTAGGGCCTCCTTGCTTTTTGAATTTCACAAGAGGCTGAAGACCACGTTGTTCAACTAACCCCTGCACGACTCTTGCACCTATACACCTGCTCCAGGGCCCGAATACCCTATCGGGTGATAAGCTGCGCTCTACCAATTCAGTTAGCGTAACATTACATAGGGCATTACCATTGCATTTGCTGTGCGAGTAAGGGATTGTGGTCCTAACCATAACTTTCGAATTTCAGTTTCTTTTGGTTTTAATTTATAAACAGATCTGTGCTCTGTTTGCTTGCAAATTCCTGATTTTTTTAATAAAAAAAAGAAAAGAAAAAAAAAAGTCATTTTTTTTCTTCCCATAAACTACATCCAAAAGCTCCTTAGCCTTAACCCTCTGTGGGCTGCCAACTCTACTGCGCACAGCATTGTCCGATGGCCCTAGCCGCCTGTCAGGTCTGGTGCTCAGCATTCCACAGTCAGCCACTCCCGCTGCACTCTGCCTTTGGTCATGCACAGCAGGAGTGGACTGCTGGTTCTGGATTTCTACACCAGGGGCTGAAGGCAGGAACACTGCTCTGGCCAGGCAGCCAACCCCCAGTTTTTTTTGTAAACCTTTTTATTAAAGTTTTCTGATGCAGACAGAGTATACGAGCATTAACAACAACATTTGCAGTTTTTCATCAATCAGTTACATTAAATTGCCAGTATGGTGAACAAGTGGGTATATTGAGTGTTTGGGCGCGTTTATTGTCTTACATACATGGCTTGCGTGTGGTTGAGTGTACTGGATCTGTAGTGATGCACTTGGCTGTTAGGATCTCGTCAGAGTAACTCGGCCGCAGTTGTGGGTAGTATGCGAGTGTCGTTTTAACAAATGAACTAGGGGGGTAACTTGGGGTGGTGGAATCAGGGAAGGGGAGCAGGGCTGTACCTTTGAGTGTTCTTCCGTGGTTCACCAGTGGTTGCTCCCTCAACGCGGCGCGTGTGGGATGCGTTCGGGTGAGGGGGGTTGGTTCCTCCCGAGCATTTGTGCGTTGGGTGTGGGGGGTGAAGGGGCGCTGCGATGTCTGAGTGGCTGATGGGGATACTGTGGGTGTCTTGCACGTCTGCTTGAACTCGTGTAGGAGGGTTGCCCATTCCATGGAGATGGGATTGCGGCGTATTCCCTTTACCTTTTCTAGCCTGATCGCTTCTTCTGCTGCGCCCCATTTTATGGTCACCCCCCCTCCATGCGTCTATCGGGGGACCCGTGGGAGAGCGCCAGTGCATTGTGATGCTGCGTTCCGCTAGAAGCAGGGCTAACACTGCGAATCGTGTTTCTATTTTTTGCTTTTTTTGGCGTTTAAATATTCCCAGAGCACATGCCTCCCATGTGTTGAGGTTTGTCAGGCCAGTGATTGTAACGTGGTGTGTATTTCGGACCAGTAGGGCTGCAGTTTGGGGCATGTCCAAAGCATATGCATAAATGTAGCGCTGGGCTGGCGGCAGCGGGGGAATTCAAATTGCACTGTAGGATAAAAACGCTGAAGCCGTGCAGGGGTGAGATACGCACGGTGTAGTATGTTAAATTGAATATTTTTGAAGCGCTGGTTGCGCGATACTTTCTTATGGTGCTAGGGCTGTAAGCCATTCCTTGTCATGAAGTGCACGGCCGAATTCTTCTTCCCATTTCTCTCTGAGTCACGTTAGCGGCGTGGCCGTGAGCGTTATGATGGATTTGTAAATCCATGTGATTAGGTGGCGCCCTGTGCCCATGTTTAATATCGCATGTAGAGTGGGGTGTGTCTGTGGCTCTCCATCTGTCAGATCCCATGTTTTCCTACAGTCGGAAATGAGCTGCCTGTGTAGGAGGAATTGCCCCGGGGGGAGCCCGCTTCCCTGTGTTAAACTCTCAGTGGCTAGTTGGCGCTCCATAATTAGTGACTCCACTTCTGTGAGTGTATATTCTGTCCAGACCTGCATGTCTCGGGAGGTGTAATGATCGTGCCCTTTGGGGAGCCCAGGTAGTGGCAATAGTGGGGAGTACAGTGGCGTGGCTCGGGAGAGGCGGTTGAGTCTGAGCATACAGGACCTCGCTACTTTCACCAGGATGGGATGGGCCGGATTCGGTTTAGTGCCCGGGAGTAGAAGTCTATGCACCGCGGGGATCGTCAGGGGTCCCGCCTGCGTGTCCATCTTTTCTATTTGGCACCCCGCTGACCAACGTGATAGCCATTGTAATTGCGCTGCGAGGAAGTAGGCTTCGAAGGATGGGGCTCCCAGACCGCCCTGGTCGCGTGGGTGTTGTAGAGTCACCAGGGCAACCCTGCTGCGTCCTCTCCCCCAAATCAGTGATACCAGCAGGGAGTTTAACTCCCGGAAAATGGATTGCGGGGGGGGGAATCACCTGGACGTTCGCAAAATAATAGAGGAGGCGAGGTACCACCACCATATTTGACAGGGCTACTTTCCCAATGGGGGCTAGGGGTAGTGTGCGTCAGAAGTCAACTTCGGTTTTAATGCTTCTTAGGGCTCTGTAGTGGTTGCCCTCCAGGAGATCACTAGGGGTGTGATATAGCCTGATGCCCAGGTATCTCGCGGCGTCCCCGTTCCACGCCAGCCTGACCGTCCCGGCTTGTATTTCCTGGAGCGGAGCATCCGGGTGGAGGGGGTAGATAGTCGACTTTTCCCAGTTTACGTTCAGTCCCGCTGCCTTTCCGAACTCGTCCAGCGTGGCCCAGAGTAGAGAGAGGTCCATTGTTATGTTATTGATAAGGAGGTCATCCGCGTATAGTGATACGCTGTGAGTGCAGCCCTGCAGCGGTATTCCCCCAATGTTCCCCTCCCTCTCACAGTCTGATCGCCAGTGGCTCCATCGCGAGAGCGAATAGGAGAGGGGACAATGGACATCCCCGACGCGTTCCGCGGGTCACTTGAAAAGAGGGCGACATGTACCGGCCTATGCGAACCCAAGTCGCAAGGTCAGTGTACAGTAGTTTGATAAGTGCCACTAGGTTG
The DNA here is from genome assembly GCA_963921515.1 of Calotriton arnoldi. NCBI lineage: Eukaryota > Metazoa > Chordata > Amphibia > Caudata > Salamandridae > Calotriton > Calotriton arnoldi. Next base: position 1,572,881 of record CAWUFW010003776.1, read on the forward strand.
GGGTCGACTCCTTCCCGCCGCAGGACCTCATACAGGTACTGCCATGCCAGGGTGTCAAAGGGCTTCTCGAGGTCCAGCACGAGGCACGCGGGAAACGGTCCCGCACCCCCTCCTGGACGTGGAAGAGCCTACGGATGTTCTGGGAGGTATTCCTCCCGGGCACGAATCCGCACTGGTCAGGGTGCACCAGGTTGGGAAGCAACTCCGTGAGTCTGTCCGCCAGGATCTTGCCTAATATTTTACAGTCGTCCGTGAGCAGAGTGATTGGTCTGTATGATGATCTATACAGGGGGTCCCGGTTTGGTGAACGTCACCAATACAGACTCGCGCATGGATTTGGGGAGTGTTCCGGTTTCAAGTGCTGCCTAGTCGATTATGTCTAGTCTCGGGGCCAATTGGGAGGAAAAAGTGCTATAGTATTCTATTGGAAAACCATCGAGGCCTGGGGCTTTGTTCTTGGCTAGGTGGCAGATCGCACTTTTAATTTCCGGTGTGATCTGTTCATCTAGAGCTGTCCTGTCAGCTGCTGCTAGCTGTGTCATGATAATCGAGTGCAGGATCTTGTCTATGTGTTCCCCGCTGTCTGGCTGTGGCTCTCTGTATAGTTTCGCGTAATACTCGTGGAAAGATTGTGTGGCAGCCAACCCCCAGTTGTTGGCCAAAGGACCTGGTAAAAAAAATAAAAAATTATCCAGACAATCCAATCCATGGGTCATCTTCAGGACGAGTGTAGAACTTGCAGAGCACCTGTGGTACTGTAGGCCTTTGTTGGGTGAAGAATGCCATAATCCTACAGATTAAGTCCGCTACAAAGGATAACTCTGAAAATAACAAGGAAAGTACGGCGGAGTGAGAAATGTTCTCTCCCAGGAGGAAAGTGCTAACAGACAATTCTGCTAGACAGTTCAGAAGAGAAACATTTGCAAGGTAACTCACTATCTAGTGGTAGAGGCACTAAAAATCAGCCGCACATCTCTTACAGTAATCATGAAACAGTAAGAGTGCATAAAAACCGGGGACCTGCCACCACTATCCCCGAAACAAGACAAAAAAATTGGCCCTATCAAGATTATTAGAGAATGGTTCAGCACTCTATATCAAGTATTCCAGTAAAGTCCAAATTCAGAGTGAAGCCAAGATAAGAACACATTAATGGATTTAAAAGCCCTTTGCAGAGGCATTCTATCACACAATGATCCAATGTGGAGTATTAAAGGAATCGTCATTTCATTAGTCTCTTGACATTCTTCATATCTTATCAAGACATGGTTTAACTTTCTGTTGTAGCCAACGCATTTCATTCATAAGAACTTGTTCAGGGCTCATGTATCCAATAAATCTCATGATTAACGAGAAACATGTCAAAACGAACCATTCCTTTCCAGGTAAATAATAGTATACTCCTCTGATACGGAGTGAGGTCCACATGTCGCAGCTGTATCGTATGCGTTCCTACACTTATGTTGGCTTCACTCCGAATTTGGACTTGACTGGAATACTTGATATTGAGTGCTGAACCATTACGAGAGATCCCTGTGGGGATGATTCGTTGCGCAGTACAAATCCTAATAATAAATAATTATCTACTAAAACATTTACAAGGCATTAGCACCTTTCAAGCCAGCCATCTTGGGCCTTCTACAATAAAAAGTAGGCAAAAGTACAACCCAGCACTGAAGTCCAAATGTTGGAGGGGTTGCACATACTCGGACAAGGGTGGAGAGGACGAGAGATTGCAATTTGGCCTCTATCACCAAGAGGGAGTAGAGAGCACAACCAACAGACCAAGCTAGTGATCAAGCAGAGGGCAAGTGTGATAAGGCTGAAGACCTGCCGACAGATGACTGCTATGCATTTCTATATATTTTGCATACCAGAGGCGCTTGGAATGAAGCAAAGAGACCTCAGCATGGACATTCTCCAGTTTATCGACTTAGGATGCAACCAGAATGTCAAGAGAAAGACCAAAGAGAGTAGACTGTGCTATGTGTAGAATAAAGTGGTAGAGGATGTAATCAGACAAGTGGTGAGGAAACACGGATATAATATCAATTAGAGGGAAGTGAATCTGTCTTCTTCCAGGAGGTCTCCTCTGTGCTCAAAGAAAGTTTAATATAAGAATCTGAAAAAAGAGACCTCAGCCAAACAGGATAAACACAGAATCTATGATGAAGCCCAAGGTCTCTATGTGCAGTTTAAGGTCTCCAGGGAAGAGAATGTGTTTTGTGACAGATGGGATGCCAGGAGGTAGGTGAGCTCTCTGCAGCTGAGAAATATGCAACAAATGTCCTGAACCTCAGGGAGAATCCATAGGGTAATCATGGGGGCCTTAAGCAACAAAGTCAGAATCAATGTATTTGCAGTACTATGAATATACTGAAAAATGCATTCTTATACATTTTTCAACTACATATTTCTTAGCTGGGAACAGTTAATTCTGAGGTCTATCTCTGCATCTTCTACTAATCGGTCATCATAAAGGCGCTCCCACTGCCCTTTACAATTCTCTAGTGGGGGACGTATCTGGGTAGTAGAAGGTTAAATATTTTGGAAGGCTTTTCTTAGAGAAAGGCTATAAATCTTTCTAGCTGCATGCTAGCTGAACCCTCATATGTTTAAGTTGGTGGCTTGGGACTGGATAATCAGGATGACATGAAAGCTTGGTACTTAAAAGCATGGAGTTTATTGTTGACAATAATGACTACGAATCTCTGACAACGTTAAATGAAAGCTGTGTTTTCCTATTTATTTATTTGTAATGATAATGCGTAAAACTATGGGTGACAATGGTTTTTGCTCCTTAGTTTTACATCTTTAGTTGCATTTAACGCTTGGGAATAAAGTTGGATTAGGAAATACAAAACAAAAAATATGTTGGAGTCCTGTTGTGTTATGTACACAAAGAAGAGGGCTGGCAACTTGTTTGGACTCGGTTTCCTTAAGATAAGAGCAACATCAACAGTATGCATTAAGTGCATGCTTATACTAATTCAGTAAGTGGTATTCCATTTCTGCAGTTATACAGTTTTTTTAATTGTGATGTTCTAATACTAAATGATATCAATTTTGTATGAATAAGAAACAGTGTGTTACGATAATAGGGTCCCGCTGTACACAAATTTGTAAATTGTGAGGACTCTATTCCCATATAATACTTTATAATTTAAGCTTTTGCTCCATTTACTGTTTACAACTATGTAGAGACCTTAAATTGATATTTGCCACATTCAATAAATCAAGAATATACTGACTAAAGATATATTCTCAAACTTACTTAGGAAACTCAGAGCATATCAGTTATGAGAACTACAAACCTTTCGATTGGAGGAGTCAAACAGCCAAGTGAGGAACATCTTATTCAAGTAAACAAATTCAAATCATGGCCTTATTTTGCTATTTTGAGAAACCACAAAACCTGGCTACCTTTGTGAAGAGAAAATCCAATGAATATGCAGAAGCAGGATTTGTGCACGTTCCTGCAGATTCATTAGGTGGGGGACAGCGGCACAATGCAGCATGGTGCATCTGATAGCTAGTCCCTGATCCCTGTCTGGTGTTTAACGACCAATAACAATTTTATTTCTAGAGTCTTCATAGTTTCAACTTCAAACACTGGATCTCAATACTGAGCTGCAATAGTGTATTATTTATTTTTTTTATTTAAAAAAAAAAATTTAAATAAATAAAAATAAATAGTGTATTACATAAAGGAAACAAACTTAACAAATTAGAAGAGACATGGAGAATGTGGAAAGCCAATTGAAAACACGACATGTAAACATTACATTCAATTGAGGTTTGCAGTTACTAAAAGATAGGGAGCAATGCTAACCTTAGAGCTACAGGCCATTTCCATTCGGACAATAAAAGAAAAGGTAAATGACGAAGCATCAAAAAAGAAACCGAAATCCCACCTTGAAGGGTTCCAGGAAATGCAACTGCAACTTAGTTTGCAGGAGATTTCATGCTGCAGTGACCACTGGCTAAGGTTCATGACATCTGGGGCCTCATATACCCGGACTACCCCATCTGCAGAACATGTAGCCAACATAAGGCCCATGTGCTTGGGAGCAAACTTCACATCTGTAACAGATGTTCTGCTGTCCACCAGGGTGGTCCTCTTCACCTGTATTCGAAAAGGAAAACATCAAAAGAAGAAAGAGGTGATGGAAAAGAACTACTAGCTTTGAATTCTAGCATTAAATACAAGAAAGGTTACGTCTGGAGTTTCAAGTAGCATACGCACACACAAATATTACTGTACAAGGAAACAATGGCAGCATTCTTGCAAGTCATCTATTTCCAAGACAGGCCAACAAGGGGTATATTTCATTACTAGCAGAATTTGCAGTTTCAAATACTCAATACACTGATGGCATTGTGCGCATCCACTAAACAGGAAAACGTGATTTCATGGAAATTAAAGAATTCATAAATCACTCACCCAATGGCTTTGCCCTCGTAACTTATCATTCGACTCTCCAACTATTTCCTCCCACACAGCGGCGGTTCGATCAAAGGAACATGAAGCCAAGACCTGGCCAAATTCAGGATGAGCCCATGTCACACGCCACACAGAGCCACTGTGAGTCTTAAAGGAAACAAAAATATATGAAATTCCCTTCGATCCACAATAGCTATTTCCTGTCTCCTGACAACTTTACACATTAACACGAGAATAAATGGGCCGGCTTGTAACTCACAAACCCAAGTAGTTTTAAATGTAAAATAAAATGTCCCAGGTTAGTGCACTGTACAAGTTTATTTTTCACATTTCCATATCCGGATTTCATGGAAATTTTATAAAACATTGTCCACAAATAGTACTCTGATATCTCTAACATTTACTTTTGCCAAATTTACCAACTTTGCATTTGAATGTTTAACATTTTCTACGAATAAGAAAGCGTTTTAAAAAATATTAGGATACTTTATAATATTACTCAAATACATTACCTCGGAGTTCGAATCGTCGGGCGGCAGGAGCACGCCATTTACCATGCGGCGTGTTATTATCACATACTAAGTATTCTCGCCAAGCTCTGGATATGTGCTAGGGAGTGATATTTGTATCCTTACCAACATACCTCTGTGGCTATCATACCACATGTTTTCCGGCTTTTGTGCGTTATCAGATAAGCATGATGCAAGGGTGTGATTGCCACCTATGCCAAACTATAATATCGCTCAAGGTTACTATAGTATCTACTCATTTCTAATTTGAAGAAGTCCTTTGTGTAGGACGAAACGCGTTGGCTGTTTGTCTTTTAAAGAATATATCAATAAAGAAAGAAGAAAAAAAATTGATCCGTGTACAACGGCTTCGTGGCTTCATATAAATCTACCACTTACATGATATTTGAACATGGTCGCTAAGCGGTGCAGCTCTGATTTGGTTGTTTCATTCTGTTGCCCCTGGGTTTTGGGGAGTGCCTTTGGACAGGGGGCACTTTTGGAGATTTGCACGCAGGACTCTATTTTGTTTTTCAATGATTTCAATTGGTGATTGCATGCGATTGGTGCCTCATTGTTTGTTTTTGGTCCACTGTCCAATTTGTGTGTTCAAATACATTACCTGTTTTTTTATCACCTGGGCTAACAATGGTTTTTACTTTGACCCTCTGGCACTCAAATGACTGATTCTTCCATTCTAGAACACAGCCTTCAGGTGAGGGAGATCCTACACAGATGAGTGATTACAGTCAAGTTTTACTGCTTGCACAAAGATGAGTTTTAGTCTTTTGCAGAACTGTGTGAATTTGCCTTTGAAAGGATAGCGAGCAGTGGGAAGTCTCCCTAATTACGACCCTTCCACTCTTTCTTTGTCATAAAGTGGAAAATCTCATCGGAATTACACACGAGATTGGTTACATGTCAAGATGCTAGATTTCTTGTATCGGCTACAGACGGCTTTAGTTGAGAGAACTACAGCCTCATGTACCAAAAGTGGGCTTTCAGTCAATCCCATGCTCACCATTTAATGGCTTTGTTGTCTGTATTGACGCGGCTGGATTTAATGGATTTTCTCCCTATTCCTGCGTTTGTCTCACCAAGGAGCATTTCAGTCTCGCACTTTTAAGACTAGATGATTTCTCATTTCATTGCTGCTGCATCCCCATTTTTAGTTTATTTTAAAATGGTCTGGCGGATGCAAGCAGTGGCACATATTTTATTTTTTGCGAGGTGTTTAATTTAGCAAGCCAACATGGCTGTCTGCCATGTTAAAAAGATAAACTAATAAATAGCCACCAACCGCCACAACACATGCAACAGTCACAGCGCACACATCGGCAGCCGAAATGGAATGGGTTTTCTTGAACACAAAACCCATTGCATGATTTGTGTGTGTATATTAAGATGCGTTCGACTGCCGATCCACCCTCCAAAAAAACCCACTGGCGAAGTCAATAGTTCGGCCATTTAAAGGCCATATATATATATATTCTATTTGCTAATGCCGGTTTTGCATTTATTAAATTTTTGAGGTGTCCATTCAGAATGTTCTGTATTATATCAGCTGCGTTGAGTGTAAATCCTTTCAGTATTAGAGGTTTTCTAATGAGCTAAATGACAGTGAGCTAATGGTTTCCTGACACCAGGTAGTTTACGAGTCTAACCATGCTCATCCCCAATCAAGAGTGGGCTGCTAATACAATCATTTGAAATTTAGATAGCAGAAATTACAAAGAAAGGCAAACACAGAGGTGAATAATCAGGAAAGATAGATCAACTGTTTATTGAATTCACAGCAAGCAAAAATGTGTACGCCACCAGTACATTCCAAGTTGTAAATCGTTGGCCCAATTTAGTTTTTGCTGTGTAATGACAGGGCTTTGATAGGCATTTCCTAGAGGATTGGCTAACAGATCCCTTGCGAGAGAAAACAAACAAACAAACGAACACACACAAAAAAACACAAAAACACACACACAAAAACACACACACAAAAACACACACACACACACACACAAAAACACACACACAAAAACACACACACAAAAACACACACACACACACACACGCTTGACGACAGGGAGTGGGAGGAGGCACTGAGAGCCCCGTGGAATATTGCAATACAATCATGGCTAGGACTCACCCAGTTTTGCATCTCTCATACTACTCTAGGGCGACCTTTTTCAAGATGGGGGGGGAGAAATTATTTGGAATTGTATCTATAAGACTGTGGTCGGGTGTGCTCCTTCTTTCGCACCTTAGGGGCCTGCCCGGTGATGCAAGGATACTGGAAGACGATCATGGGATTGTATGACCCTGGTGGACAGAGTGGGACTAGATGGCCCTGCCAAGAGATATGTGCTGAACATATGAGATGAAAGAGTAGCTTCTACATATGAAAATATGGACTGTCCGAGGCCTACGTGTTACAAAACATCGCCAAATGGTGGGGAGCCAGAGAGCCACCGAACATTGATGGCTGGGAAAAAGACACGGACTGGTGCATGTTAGCAAAGAAAGTGATATACAAAGGGAGGGGCTGACCCAACAAATGCAGCAAAATATGGCACACTTGGGAATCACACAGAGGATTGAGACCCACGATGAAAGGTCTGGTGTCACCAGGTGCTCATTTGGTAATGTCAGAGGATGCAGGATGGAAGGAAGGCAGGCCACATAGGCGCGGTCTAGGTGGGTCTTGCACAATCTGGTTTAATGTATGATGTAAAAGAATCTCGGTTACGGATGATAGAATGCCGTTATCTTATGTTGGTAAAATTGAGAATAAAAAGTAAATAAAAAATATATATATTTTCACTTCCAAAGACTGTCTAAGGAGTACCAATAAGTTCAGTAATGAAAATATCTGATATTAAAGAATCTGAACATACTGGGTGGGTTTGAGTGCTTTATTCTTTAATTAGGATGGTGTGTTCAAGGATCTTTAGTTGCCAAAGTCTGATATCATGAGAGCCACAAGATCAATCACATTATGAACAATATCAGTTTTACACACTTAATATTGGATGCTGAAATCCCAGAAATGGTGGTGTTTTTCTCTCAAACTGGTTTCATTTCCCTTGACACCTACATCTGATTCAGTGTTCTTTCTTGATCTTGTAGCCTCGTAGTTGAATGAGGGAACACGGGTTTGTAAGGAGTTTGTTGGAGGTAATGCGGTCGATAACCAAGCTGCTGTCATTTCTGGATTGTTAATATAACAGTATGTTTTAAAGCTTGCAATAGCAATTCTGGTCATTTGAACTGATATGGAGCTCGGGTAGCTACGGGGTTGTACTGCAAACTTACAGACTGTTGCGGGGGCCTTGAGCTTTACTATCTGGCGGTTCAACTGTAATGGGTAACCTGTTGAATGGGTAGGAGCACAACACCAGAAACAAAGTCACAAGATTTACTAATACACCACAGACCTCTCTTAGATAGACACCATGTGAGGCAGGAAAGAAATGACTAGAGACACCCAAGAGGTTGGTTCGCATAGCCCACTGTTGTTTATGAGTGCTGCAGTACCTGCTGCTCAATCTTCATCCCTGCAGCCCAACAGGACAATACAAGCCTTCCTGAGGAAGTATGCCTGGCACTGCAGTAGCATGGGGATGAAGCATGTGCAGTGGCTCCTGCAGAGTACCATCGTACCTCACGTAATGACGTGCTGATAGCAACGTTTTTTAACTTCCTTGACAGACACGTGATCCTACGGGAAGTGCGTCACATAGGGCAAATCAGGCACCAAAACTCCAAAATTATGGTATTCCTGTACTATAGCCGCGAGGTCCAATGCCAGAGATGAACCTTTGACTCAGTCAAAGCGAAACTTAAGAGCCCTCCAAATCCAATATATGCCATTATTTCCTGCAAAGTTGAAAGTCAACTATATGGGAAAGGCACACTTTTTTCAAACACCGGAAGAAACATGGGACTGGATATATGGGAGGCAGGTCCTGCGTCCACAAAGAAGACTGAACTTGTAACGACAGCTGACAACACCATGAAGCCAGACCCCGAGACAAAGTGCAGAGAAAACGAAGGAACGATCGCAGACTGAGAAAGAGGAGTCAGGCCAAGGGGCGTCATACAGACACGAACGGTGCTCATGCCTAAGCTAAGAACAGGGCCACTGAAGGGTCTTGATCGCAGGGCACTCACTCAGACGAAACAGAGATGGCCTCCGGAATTTAAAGTTTGCACCGACTGGTCGCCGAGTCCTCCGCTCTGGATTAGGATACAGAGACTGGACAGCAAACGCCACAGGAAGAACCACTGGATCCAGAACATACAGAAATATGAACTGGCACCAAAATACCGGCTGATGGAGCTTTAGTTGTGCAACTGGCGCCCCGGACACCCCTAGCCTGGGGCTCGGGGCTTGCACTGGGGACTTTACTGGTTTGTTTTCAAGTGCTACAGGTTTAGGCACTAAGTAGTTCCATGGGGGGAAACCACCCCGACGCGGTGGTAGTGGCAGTGGACTTGGAAAAGGCCTTCGATTTCCTTCGCTGGGACTTTTTATTAGCAGTAATGGGGAGGATGCAGATGGGAGCCCGGTGGTTAAACTGGGTTCGCCTCTTATATGAAAATCCTAGAGCTCGAGTGCGCACGGGCAACATGGTGTCAGCCTCTTATTCCATCAATAGAGGAACCCGTCACGGATGTCCCCTATCACCCTTGCTGTTTGCTTTAGCAATGGAACCGTTAGCGGAACGGTTTAGGCAGGAAGGTGAAGAGCTGGGGTTGGCTCTTGACGGGACCTGCCATATAGTATCACTATATGCAGACGACGTACTAATTTATCTTAGAGACAGGGTCCGCGTGATCCAGCTGGTACTACGCATCCTGGAGGAATTTGCCGAGCTTTCGGGACTACGTTTTAATAAGAGGAAGACCTACGTGTTCCCATTGCGTCCTGCCCCAGATAGGCTGCTGACCCTCCCGCTTGACTTGGAATGGGCATCTATTTCCTTTAAGTACCTAGGGATTCAAATTGATCATACTCAAATGGACCTTTGAGGGCAACCTGGGTAGCGCCCTGCGGGCGAATGTGACCTTTTGGCGCACGCTCAAACTGCCAGTTATGGCTAGGGTGGCACTGTCCAAAATGGTGATGCTCCCGCGACTCCTTTTCCTATTTTGTCAACCTACCGGTGGTAATCCCAAAGTGTTGGCTCAAAACTTTGGATACAATACTGAGGGACCTAGTGTGGGACGGTGGACGCAACATAGTTTCCCTGCAGACTTTGCGACTCCCGATTGCGGGAGGTGGATTGGGAGCCCCCGATTTCGAAGCCTACTACTTGGCAGCACAGCTCCAGTGGCTGGCCAGGTGGCTTGATGGGAGAGGATTGGATATACGATCGCTGCCAGCTAGCTCCATGCAAACGGCCTTGCTTCCTAGGATGCTTAACCTTCACCAGAGAATCAAACACATGGGAACGTTACTTTCGGTGGCAATGAAGTGCTGGGACAGATGTACGGCACGGTCCAAAGACGCGCCGCTCTATGCACCAAGCATTCCCCTTGTGGGGTTTCCACAGGTAGGAATGGGTCCCCCCCTTCCACAAAGACAGCTGCTGGGCTGGGAAGACGCGGGAATACAGACGGTGGGAGACTGTTACCGTGACGGTGAACTACTCCCGCTGGAGGAGTTTCTGGAGTACCACGAGTTGCCGCCAGGGCAGTTCCTAAATTACCATAAGATACGGGGAGCACTGGTGGAACTGTGGGGGCCAGATGTGAAAGAGCCAGTTGCCCATGCAACTCTTCAGGCCATGGTGAGTTCGGCAGGACATCTGGTTTAGTGGCTTTATCAGGCAATAATGGAAACCACACCTCGACCATTACCTCGCCTGCAAGAAAGATGGGAGAGTACCTTGAATAGGCAGCTCACCGAGAGAGAGTGGAAGAGAGTCTTAGGCAGCCCGAAAAAGGTGTCCAGGAATGCAGCTTTTAAGCTTATACAATTTAACATGCTCCATAGAACCTATCTCACCCCACACCGGCTGAATGTGGTATACGGGAGTGACACCCAAGTCTGCGCCAGATGTTCGCAAAGGGATGCTGACTTTGACCACATGGTTTGGGCCTGTCCCGGGCTTAATGGCTTCTGGCCAAAGATCGTGAACATGATTAACAAGATTTTATCTCGGAACCTGGTGTGTTCACCGGAGGTTTGCCTCTTACGCCACTTCCCGAGACCCAAATCCAAAAGACTTGGTCATAGATTTATAGACTTGGCTTTCCTCTTAGCTAAGAGGAGACTAGCTCTCAGATGGAAGGCGAAGCAACCCCCTTTAGTGGTACATTGGGAAAATGATGTCTCCTGCTGGGCTAGAGCAGAAGAGAAGGCTTGGATTAAGGAGGATAAGATCACGAAACGGTGTAAACCACTGGCAGAGCCCTGGGCGGACATAGTGAGCGTAGGATACACAGCACATGCCTGAACTGACCTCACACACTAACTTGACTGACTCTGAAGGGCTGGAATAGGCGCACAAACCTCAGGGGTCGGGTGACTATTGCGGGACGAGCACAGACGACAGGATTCTCGGGGAGCGGGGGTGTCCCGGCCCTCATACACCAGGACACGATTAAGACGCACACTCACTTCAATCACGGACCAGATATAGCCCTTGTTGGTTTAAAGATTTGCGGGCCTCGTCTCCTTTCTGCCCCCCTTCCCCCCCAGGGTACCCCCTGACCTCCAAGTAGTGATGATCAACCGATGGCAGACCTTTGAGCTAATTGCAGACCCCTGGTAGTTTATTGTTAGTTGTAGTTGTATGTTTTGTTTTATTTTGTGTGAAGACATGGAATTTGTTTCTTTTGTTTTCTCTATTTCTTCACATGGCTTCTATTTTCTCCTACGTAATCATTGAATGACTTGCTTGTATAGCAGACTTATGCTTTTTCCATGTTTACATATCCTAGATGGACAATATTGACAGAAGGCCCGACCACTCCCTAGGGAATATTTTGCCATAGTGAGGGATTATTTTATCATTCGGCTAACACCGGAAGGGATGGTCACATTGGAGATATACAGCTTTGAAACAGAAACTGTGATGACATTGCCTGTTCTATCCCAGAAAAGCATGACTAATGTACTACAAAACACCACCGACGAGTACAATATGTAATGTGCTGCTCTTACTATATATGTGTAACTGCGCTGAGTGTTTTTTCGTGATTATATAAATGCCAATAAAAAAGATTTACAAAAAAAAAAAAAGTAGTTCCATGGGGAAGACGACAGACCTCTCCTACTCTTGCACGCTGCTGTTTCTCCTGGATGAAGTGGTATGGTGGTGCGGGAAGGTTTTGGGAGGTAAAGGGGGCGGGAGGTTAAGGTTAAGTTTTTGTAGTTTCTCTTGGTTGGTTGCGTGGGTCACTGGAGGGCAAATACCCCGAAGGGCGCAGGATAGATTCACGAGTCTTCCACGCAAGTGTGACACTTAGCAACTATACAACATGGCCATGTACACCCCTGCAATGATTTCAGACCTTACAGTGATGGCGTAGAATGTCAATGGACTGGGAGATAAAATTAAAAGGGGACTGGTGACAACATATTAAACGACTGCACCCAGATATAGTGATGATCCAGGAGATGCTCTTGCAGGGTACACATACTGTATTGGCACATGCAGGCTATACTAATGGGTCCCAAGGCATTGGCATACTAATTAAGAGCCCCCCCCCCCTTTGAAGTGACAAGTCAAAAGGCCGGACCCCCTGGGTTGGTACGTGGGAGTCACGGGGCAGTTGGGCAGACGTGAGGTTACTTTAATATGCATATACGCGCCACCTCGACTGCAAGACCCCAAGCGGAGCAAGATAGTAGACATCCTGCTAAAGACACCTTCATCTCTCCAATTGACAGGGGGTGATTTTAACAATGTAATGCACTCATCAGTTGACCGCTCCAGGCACCACCCCGCTGTCACGATTAGCTAGTAATTTTTAGCTTATTGACCTGTGGCGCCACCGCCATCTTCAAGATAGACATTACTCCTATTTTTCTGCCGAGTATAGAGTATACTCCAGGTTTGACTACATATTTGTACCAGGGTGTTAGACCTGGCACCATTGGCGTGGGTCTCCCCTGCATTTTTTGCCTTTGCCTCCTGTGTTTTTGCTGTATGTTGGACTTCGTTTTGCTGGTCTAGATGCTTTGGGCACTTTGCCACTGCTGTTCAGTGCCAAAGTGCAAGTGCTCCCTTTGTAAATTACTGATATGGATTGGTGTTTCCATGATTGGCTATTTGATTTACTAGTCAGTCCCTAGTACAGTGCACCGTGTGTGCCCGGGGCATGTAAATCAAATGCTGCTAGTGGGCTTGCAGCACTGTTTGTGTCACCCACAGAAGCAGCCTGTAAATGTAACTCTGGCCTGCCACTGCAGAACCTGTGTGCAGTCTGGTACTGCCATGTCGACTTGGCAAGTGCACCCACTTGCCCAGCCATAACCTTCCCTTTTCCTACATGTCAGACACCCCTAAGGTAGGCCCAAGGTACCCCTGTGGGCAGGGTGCAGTGCATGTGAAAGGTAGGACATGCCCTGGTGTGTGTGGCATGTCCTGATAGTGAATTACTGCCAATTTCGTTTTTCACTATTGCAAGGCTACCTGTTCCCATAGGACAGAATGGGGAGTTTGTTTATAACATCTTATAAACATAACTGGCCCTGGGAACAAGGTAGGAAAATAAAGTTTAGTATGCCTGAACTCAGAATGTAAAAGCGCATCTTTAGTGAGGGTGATTTTTACATTCTGTGTTTGGAAATACCACTTTTAGAAAGTAGGTATTTTCTTGCCTAACCATCCAGTGTGTCTCTGCTAGGTTTGTGTATTGCATGTCTGGCTTTTGGATGACAGGGGCTGGAGAGGGGCAGTGGCTCCAGAAGTCTGACGAGTCAGGGCTGGGCTGAATAGACCTGGGCTGCATTTAGAGTAGGGGGAGGAGATTTCCTTTCACCTGAATGGGCCTGGTCTGCCTTCAACAATGCTGTCTCCACCTCCTGCCATGAAGCTGCACCAGCGAGGACAGAACTGGTTTTGGCTGGGTACAGACACTCTCTGCCTTCAGAGAACAAAATATTTGTGTGTATAAAAAGAGGGGCCCAGACTTTTAGATCACTTCTGGGAAATCAAGAGGAACCTTTGCCAAGGAGAAGAGCCGGAGAAGCTGAGGAGGAATACTGCCCCTGTGCCGTTTGCTGTCTGGGGTTGGCCTACAGTGGCTACTTGCTGCCAAGGAAAGGAGAAAAGGACTTTGCAAGAATATCTCCAAGAGCTTGCCTCCTGTTCTGACGTCTCAGGGACACAAAGACTTCACCACCAGCTCCCCTGAATTTCCCTGCTGGGAATTCTAACCTGCAAAGAGGTGCCTGCTGCTGTTCTGGACCTCTAGAGACTGTTTTCCATTGGGAGCTGGAAAAACCACACAACTTCTAAGAAGCGAGACGCATCCGCACCGGTTTCCGATGAATCGCCAAAGAAACCGTCGCAGCGCCTGCCGCGGCTCGAGAAATCGCTGCGCGCCGCATCGAGGGCACCGATCTCTGAAGTTCGAGATCATCGCACCGAGTTCGACGCAAGGCCTTTTGTGCGGCTGCATGAGTTCACGCATCGTCCCGGATCGTCGCATCGCGGCACCAAGTTTGTTGCATCGTTGGGGGACGCAGTAAGAAACCAACGCATCACCTCCCCACGCAGTAAGAAACCGAAGCATCACCTCCTCTCCGGTAAGGAACAGACGCATCACCTCCCCTGCGCTGCAGTAAGGAACCGACGCATCACCTCCCCCGGAGCAAGGAACCGACGCATCACCTTCCCTGAGTGTAAGGAACCGACGCATCACCTTCCCTGCGGCCCGTTTTGTTTGTTTGCATGACGCATCCCAGGTACTTTGTGAGACAAGTGTAGCATCTGCAATTTGCTTTGAACTGAACTATTTCTACCATCTGAAAGTCACATTTTTATTACTGTATTGTGGATTTTTGTCATTTGGTCTTGTTTTGGTTTAGATAAAGATTACTTTTTTTTTTTCTAAACTGGTGTGGTGTCCATTTGTAATGTTTTCACTATATTACTGTATGTGTGCACAAATGCTTTACACACTGCCTGGGATAAGCCTGTCTGCTCATGCCAAGCTACCAAGGGGGTGAGCAGGGGTTATTTTAGGAGTGTATCCTCCTTACCCAGACTAGAAGCAAGGGTCCCTATTTGGACAAAGGTACCTACCTCTGCCAACTAGAGATCCCCATTTCTAACACAGGGGATGGACTAAATGAGGTGGGGTAGGCAGAATACTTAGCAAGCGGTCTCTCAGACCACTCCCCTCTCCTGGTGAGATTGGAAACTAGGTGCCGCGACCAACGCCCAGTATGGCGGCTTAAAGCCTGGGACCTGCGAGATGGTAAGGTCTGGAGTGGAATACGGGCAGACACAGAAATTTATTTTCTAGAAAATGAGAATACCATCTCCTCCGGGGCAACAATGTGGGAGGCCTATAAGACAGTGCTACACGATAAGGCTCAGAACCAAATTGCATGGAAGAAGAAAAATACGGTTGCAAAATTGGAACGACTAGAAGAACAGATACTACTGCTGGAAAGACGGGTCACCAATGACACAGACCCCAAGATAGCCCAACAAATAGATACACTGAGACAAGAATACAGGGATCTGGCTAGGGATAATGCTAGGAAACAGACTGGCAACGCTTCACTGACTCTGTGAAGTCAGAGATAAGACTGGGAAGCTCTTGGCCTGGCTTAGTAAAAAAGAAATGCAGGACAGATAGGTGAGGGACATTGTGGATGACCTAGGTGTAAAACACACTGCATATACGCACATCGCTAGTGCGTTCACGGAACACTATAAGAAGTTTTATGAGGCACGTCCACATAGTAGTACAGCGGAGATAGGGGAATACCTGGCGGCTATTTTGACCCCAGTGTTGGGAGACGAAAGAAGTGAAGAAGCTAGAGGTAGACCTACCACTGACAGAAATACAGGAGGCAGTGGCTAAGCTACGACACATTAAAACCCCTGGTCCAAATGGAATATCAGCAGAACTGTACAAACAATGCATAGAGCTATTGGGTCCCCAACTACTGCGTCTTTATCATGATGCACATAAGAATGGAATTCTACCCCCTGACCTAAGGACCGCCATGATTGTAGTCATACAAAGAGACGGCAAACCTCAAAATAAATGCGACTCATATCGCCCCATCTCCCTACTAAATACCCAGGTTGAGCTATTGGCCACAGTCCTGGCAACTCGCCTCTTGAAATATATCACATCTCATCCATGACGACCAGACTGGATTCATCCCAGGCCATGCTACGAGGCTGAATCTTCTCAGGACACATAACTGGCTGGTAAGGGTCAGGAGCAGTGACGTACCGCACATATTTCCGTCATTGGACGCAGAAAAAGCTTTGATGGAGTACATTGGACATTCTTGGACTGTATGTCAGCCAAATTCTGATATGGACCAAAATTTAGGAGTTGGGTAGCACTATTATATAACATGCCAAATGCTGCTGTTAGGGTAAACGGGAAACTGTCTTTGGACTTCCCCATTGGCCAGGGAATGAGGCAGGGGTGTCCTCTTTCACCACTCCTTTTTGCACTTACATTGGAGTCCTTGGCATGTAATATCCACAAGCACCCGGAAATTCAAGATTCCATGATCAATCCCACCGACGAGGCGGAGGAAAAGATCTCCCTCTATGCTGATGATATTCTGCTTTATGTCACAGATCCCATGACAACCATCCCTGTCCTGTTCCGAACAAAAGAAGAATATGGGAAACACACTGGGTAGAAGATCACCTGGAATAAGCCACGCTGTACTGTCCCAGCCAGACCCAAACATGGCTGCCTCTGCCCGGGGACTTAAAGGTGGTTGCCAAAAGCTTTCAATACTTTGGTATTTTTATTACTCCACATTGAGAGGTATGTTGACACTGCAATCTTGGGAAGGTACTGTCGATGTTTAAGGAAGACACAGAGAGGTGGAGAGATCTCCCCCTCTCCTTGCTTGGGCGGGCAGCCATTTTGAAAATGATTACCCTACCCACAACTACTCTATGGTCTTCAAACTACCTATCATCCACTCCCTCGGACAGTGTTCGCAGGACTGGAGGGAGACATCCGGTCACTCCTATGGCAGGGAGGACATCCTAGGAAAGCGCTAAAGACATTACAACGAAACCCCTATAATGGAGGGACTGCGCAGCCAGACAGAGGCTTATTACTGGACTGCACATTTGATTCCTATTAATGAATGGACATATATTGTATTGTAATTGCATTTGTATAGCGCTTACTACCCCTGACGAGGCGTCAAAGCGCTTTTCGGCGAGTAGCACGCTACTCCGGGACCCATAGAGGATTAGTGTTGAATTAGTATAGTGAAACATGCAAGTAAATTTTAAGTGGTGGATATGTTAGTCAGTTATTTGGATTCGGAAGGATAGCAGAAGGATAGAAGAGGAAAAAAGGTTTGTATTTATATAGCGCTTCTTACCCCTGATGGGGTTTAAAGCGCTTTTCTTTTTTTTGGGTGAGTAGCACGCTACTCCGGAAACCCATAAAGGATTAGTGGTGAATTAGTATGGTGAAATATGAAAGTAATTTGAGTGGTGGATATTAGTCAGTTATTTGGAGTGAGAAGGATAGCGGAGGGATAGAAGGGAAAGAAAGGTTTGCATTCATATAACGCCTGTTACCCCTGATGGGGTGTTGAAGCGCTTTTCTGGCGAGTAGCAGGCTACTCCGGAACCCATAAAGGATTAGTGTTGAAAATTAGTATAGTGAAATATGAAGTAATTTGAGTGGTGGATATGTTAGTCAGTTATTTGGATTGAGAAGGGTTGGGGAGGGGTAAAAAGGGAAAAAGGTTTGCATTTATATAGCGTTTGTAACCCTGATGAGGTGTTGAAACGCTTTGTTGGCGAGTAACACGCTACTCTGGAACCCATAAAGGATTAGTGGTGAATTAGTATAGTGGAATATGGAATTAGAGAAATGAACATGTTAGTCTGTTATTTTTACTGAAAGGGATAGTGGAGGGATAGAAGAGTGAAGGATTTCTTTTTTTAGGTCATAGCAATAGGAGAAGGCTTTTGGATGAGTAAAAAGGGTTTTTGGAGGGGAAGAGTCAGAGGAAAGAGTTTAGAAAGGTTTGTTTTGGGGGATCGGTATAGTAAAAGAGGTGTCAGATGATGCAAGGAGGGGTAGAGTAGGAGAGAGTCAAGAAAGGGTTATTTTGGGGAACATAGTAGTGGTATGGGGTTTGGGATAAATTGGAGAGTGGGTGTAGAAGATATATTGATAGATGTATAGGGTGAGAAATAGGGTAGTGCATTGGAAAGAGGAGTAGAAAGAAGTTTGAGATGAGTCAGAAAGTTGGGATAGAAGATATATTGAGAGACGTATAGGGTGAGAAATAGGGTAGTGCATTGGATATGCTGAATTAGAAGAAAGTGATAAATATATAGATCCATAAGTACATTGAAAGTATATAGATGCATAAAGGAGGTAGGTATATGTAGATTAAAGATATTGATAGAGGTACAGGATGAGAAATAGGGTAGTGCATTGGATATGCTTTTCAGGAGGAAAGTAACAAACACACAGATCCAAGTACATGGAAGGGACATAGATGCACAATGGAAGAAGTACATGTAGACCAAAGATGCAACAGATCAACTCCGGTTTTCAAGTGTTATTGTACCATAATAAAAAAATTAAAAAAAATGTTTAACATAATTATTCTACATGTTTATACAAAGCAATACACAAAGATAGGTACATATCTATAGTAAAAATAAATTATATACAGAGGGATATACTGTAAATTTCTGTTTGCGTATGGTGCTTATGTGGGGAAGAGCCAATTCTTGAGTAGTTTTCTGAAGATAAGGTGGCTGTCCGTGGATCTTATGTTGGGGGGTAAAGAGTTCCATAGTTTGGCTGCTTGAACAGAGAAGGATGTGCCACCCATGGTTTTTTTCTTGTATCTTGGGATTTTGAGGCGAGGTGCCATTTTAGAGTGGAAGTTCCTTTGTTGAATGCGTTTGGTGATTTTATTCCGGATGAAGAGCGGTCCCATTCCATGTATTGCTTTGTGGGTGCTACAAAGCAGCTTGAACGTGGATCTTCTGGAAACCGGTAACCAATGGAGGGCTTTCAAGGCAGGTAAGATGTGTTCTGGCGGTTTGATATGCAAGTAGTCTGGCAGCCGAGTTCTGAATCCGTTGTAGTCTTTTCATGGTCGTTAAAGGTGATCCGTGGTATAAGCCATTGGCGTAATCGAGTTTGGACAGAACAAGGGAGATATGTTGCAAGATCATCCCCCCTACAGGCTAGATAGGGAATTACTGAAACCCCCACCCAGTTACACTACCTCTACGGAGGTAAAGGAGTTTCTAGACTACTGCCCATGACACAGGTCACCCTGGAGGTGTGGGAAAAGGCGACAAGAGCTATGGGATGGATGCATAGGGTCACCAAGGCAACGCCATTATGGAAAGGAGGGTGGTTCAAGGACTTGAGTAAACTACAAGGTTTTGGGGCCTGGTGGGCATCTCAACGATAGATGACATTTTGCACAGAGGCGAACTCAAGTCCCAGCCAACTCTCTGTATAGACTATGGGCTCCATAAGTCCCAATTCATCAAGTACGCACAACTACGCCATGCGTGGCTTGCTGAAGGTATACTATGTGCAGCCTTACCTGAATAAGCACCACTGGAGGGGAGGTTACTACAGGAGGAGCTTACAGACAAAGCTGTTTCTCTTGCATATAAAACAACAAATAATAATATGCCAGATAACCTTGGGAGCAAGACACTCAGATGATGGACGGAATGCAGAGCAAATCAAACATTCTCCCCCAGTCAATAGATCTGGGTTAAATCCATCGTTCTTTTGCTCACCATGCCACCCCAGTTTAGACCCAGCCATATGCAAATCAGTCTTATCCCTGTGGCTCATGGGAACAGTCCAGACCGAACTGCCAAGCCAGGTCCTCCCTGGACCAGAAACAAGCATCCTGGGACCGTTTCGGGGCATCACCCCTCATCAGCCAGGCTAGCTTGAATCCAGTGGCACAGTGAGCCCGGGACCCACGTCTAGGTCTGGGAGACTGCGAAAGAGATGGGAGAGGGACTTGAGAGCCCTGGATGATGTGGACTGGGAGGCAGCCCTAATGCATCCTAGAGAGGTAGCTATTAAAGCCAGATTGCGCCTCATTCAATACAAAATCTTGCACAGAATATACTATGACAGAGAGAAATTACACAAGATGGTTAGGGCAGAGACTCGATACTGCCTTAAATGTTGAGACGTCAAAGGTGACTTCTTGCATCACGTTATGGGTTTGCCACGCCATGCAGGTCTACTGGAGGGCAATCATTGAGGAGTTGGGTTTAGCCAATCAGATTACTCTGTACTGGAGCAGTCCCGAAATGGCCAACTTAAGAAATAAGCTCCCTTGATGAATCAGAGGGCTCTTTCCTTCTATTTTCCATTCCGCAGGTGCACCTAACTTTTTAACCCCTTCAATCACAACCCAAGCACCTCTTTAAACACAAATTTGTCGAAAGTGGCTGAACAGATTTATACCAAATTATAAAAAGCTGATTTTGATTAAATGTAATACTTTTGACCAGTTTGGTGTAATTCCTTTCCATTGTTTTTTTGTATTGGAAAGCAAAATGCCCAGGGAAATTAACATGGGAAATCAATGTCAAGCAACCCCCCACCTTTACTTGCCTCTTGCTTGAGAGGTCAGTGCAAACCTTACTATGAAGGAGCCGAGGTGGATGAAGTTTTTGGGAAAAGTTTTGTGCAGATTCGCCAAATGGCACCAAAGTTACTGCAACACAAAAAAAAAAACTTCCTATGGAAATTCTAATGAACTAGAACTACACTACATAATTGATGCCGTGTAATATATTATCTCTCTTCTATGATCCAGCACAAGCTCCGATATTTCACTACTCAGAAACATCCACCATGGTATTAACTCAGATAACAGATGTTCCGAACATACCTGCATGCCAGGTTTGCAAATACAACAATTCACTAGATCAGCCAATACTATTTAATACTTTGTAAATATCAATTGGCAGCTGGACACAACACCAGTTGGTCTAAATACTCAACCGGTGTTGTTCCATATAGATTTCTAACTTATGTATCCATCTTTAACCAGACAAATGGGTGTAAACATTTTAGGGACTTCACGAGATCACATTGTTTTCAGTACTAACCTTTCATTTACCCACATCGGTGCCTTCTGAGAATTGCAATCTTAGCTCATTTGAACCCACTGAGAGATCACAAGTCAAAAGAATTATATTAAAAAGAAAAGGACAGCAATGAAACAAAGGTGTGCTCGAGACATGGAGTCATATGGCAAACTTAATTGGCAGCTATGTTGTTTCTGCTTCAACTACAACATATGTTAAGTCCCATTTTTAATTCAGACATGGTTTGGATAATGTCAAAAAGATCATTAACACTGTGGTGACATGTGGATCCCTAAACTGGTGCAAACACTTGCTCAATAATGATAACCACTCAACGCAGTGACCTGATGTTACAAGAACAGCTCATATTATCAGTCATAGGATTTTCCTTCACAGCATCAGAAGAACTGGACATTAACAACATTAAGCAATCATTTCCAGAAGTGTCTGCTTGACACAGAATATGAACCCACATATTCGAAAAGTAGAGCACCAAACAGCAAAGCTATTTCTACTGCTAACTTACATATCTGAGGCTCGTTGTGTGAAAGACCATCTTAACACAACAAAAAAACTGATGGATGCAAACTACCATCTTTAAGGGGTAAACAGCCTACAATATTAACAGAAACACTAAAACAAAGCCTTACCTTCCAGCTGGCAGTACAGTGCCAATCCCCATTTTCACCTTTGTCCCACACCTACAAAGAAAATGAAATGGATTTAATCAGTAGCATTATTTTTACAAAACACTTTGCACCATATGTGTGTGAGGGGAAGCCTAAAGAATATAAAAAATGTCAGCAGTTTTTAAAACAAGCACTGGCAAAGCCAAAACGACTGCTTTTATGAGCGCTATGTTAATGGATGAGCCAATGCTTGTTTGCACAGAACTGTTAATAAAAGGAAACAAAAAATGGAAATATTGGAGGAAAAGCAACCATTTTACAGTGCATCGAAAATTAATTTAATATTTTCACTATATATTCTGCATGCTTAATTTTTTTTCATTTCACACAGAGATCCGAACAGAATTTAAAAAGCCTGTTGCATGTGATCCAGCTAAGAAATAACAGAGGACTAGTTGTAGGAACTTAAAAGAACATGACAGCTGCCTGAAGGAGTGCCAGAATTAAAAGGAAAAAGCCTGCCATACACGTAAAACAATTTGGAAATGGACCAGAGTCTCTGGCCAACATGGTCTCTGTAGCAGCCCAGAGAGCAGATTTATGGATCTCTGGAAGAAGAGACCTCTTATAGTCAGTCACTAAGTACATTTTACAAGACTGAATAGCATAAGGCGGGTCTTTGTCTAGAACGGCATAGTGGGAGAAAAACAACGTTGAATGAGGTCCAAAGCAACTGCCAGTGGCTGAAGTTACTTAAAGCATTCCTTCCATCACCTTGCTGCTTTTCTTTATTCAAACAAGGCAAAAATAGAGGAGAGGGATGTGAGGGGCAAGCAGACCATGAGGAAAGCAAGAAAACACATTCACACCCATGGATTGCTGGGGAATAAAAAGAAAATAATTTTCATGGAGTAATCCTGGAAGGAATGTTAGTCACTCAGTCAAAAAGGATGGTGAAGAAACTATGCTCCAGGGGAGGGACAAACACAAGTAGAGGAAGGAAAGCCATTGAATAAGAAGCAAGCGAGACAGACAATTAAGACTTCAAATGGTAAGAGTACTGGACAACAATAGCCAGCGCCCTTGCTCGCTGCACGGAGCGTGATATTCCCTTTCTGGGGGAGACCCGTGATTTGCATCTCTTTAAGAGAGGTAAAAAGTATAAGGTTACATCTCGCTTTCTGGATTTGGGTTTGGCAATTGCTAATTGTCTAATCACTAGGAGATGGAAATCTCCTACACCCCCTCACATAATGGCATGGCACCGCTCTTTACAGACATGGGCTAAAGCGGAGAGCATTGCCCTGCACAGACAAGATTTGCTAGGCCTCCGCAAACTCCCTCTAGCCGCCAGTAGGGACGCAATATTAGCAGACCTACAGAGGTTCACTGCCATGGATCCAGTAGGTTCATCCACTGAGGAGGAGCCAGCCATTGTGGCAACATAATTTCAGGGGCGTTCACCCGTCCCGGTAGGGTCATGAGGTACCTTCATTAATGACTTCTCCCACATCCAGTCGGCGATCGCACATTCAACACACGTGGCAATTATCTGCTAAAGAAGAATGGTGCACGTACAGGGGTTTTGGGCGTGGGGGGGCACCTCAGCGGCATAACACTTACAGTTAACCCTATCCTTTGCTTTCTTTGTCCTCATTTTGTTGTACCTCACTTCCCCTGTTTAGTATTTGTTGAACAACAATCTTGCACTTTATGCATAGACATGTGATGTACAGAGGTGTCTACAACTCACTATACAAGTTTGTTATTCTCGCTTACTGTATTTGAATTGCAATTCCCTACGGATCTGAATCAACCCCCGTTTCGGGGTCCACTTTGAATGTTTCTCTGTATATGTCACTGTTTTTCTTCACGTTCTTATGTGAAAAACCAATACACAGATTTACAACAAAAAAAAGGACATCAAACGGTAAGTAATGGGCTGACTCAAAGCTCACTTTGTGTTGGCATTGTACATAATATGTCTTCAACAGACAGCTAAAAGCAGTCTGCAGGCGAGACCTAACAAACTGAAGAAACATAAAAGAGCCGCATTAGGCAAGCCAAGACAATTTCTTAAATATGTAATAAACACAGTGGCTTTGGGTTATCTTCCTTCAGCCTCTGGCTTGTTTGTATCAGAACCCTTCAGCCATTGTCTTGAGACACTGTCAATCACATCTTGGCTTCGTCAATGAGCATTTTATTATTTCTATTGGCTGTTTGGGTGTATTCTTCCACCTCCACTTGAATGCACAATGGATTATTTTACATATGCAAAGTATTGCGAGTCATCACACACAATATGTCTTACTTACATACTGTTCACAAAGATATCTATTTTTTGTCCACAATGGGAGGAGTGTGTGACGCCAAGATGGCAACCATGTGGTCCCTCTCAATTGCCTCCACAATGGTGCACTAAGCGGCTCCACTCCCCTAGTGTGGCGGCTTCATTCTTCTGCAGCTCGGCCACTGCACACCATCAATGTGCCTGGCAGCTCTGCTGCAATCCTGCAGCTGGGCAGCCGCTGTTGTTCAATGCACCTGGTGGCTGCCTCCTACACTGACACCGCAATCCGTGAACATGAAAAATATTTCACTTGGCATGCAAATTTCCTTTTTTTTTTTTTTTAAAGTAACAATTTGTCAGTGACCGTTCAACTTATTTCCCTATCAACAATGAGATGTGGAATGACAAACACTATGAAAAACCATTGCTATTCACACGAGCCGGGCCACCCTCTCACACTTGATCTGTCGGTCTGATGAGTAAAGCATGGTCAGCCTGCTAATTACAAAGATTAAACTCTCCGACACTCTGCTTTAATATACATTATTAATACGCTTGCAAATGCCTTTAATCCTTAAATTGCGCATCATCGTCCACCTGCTTCCTTCGAATCATTCATAATGACCCTGAACTATCATTGATCAACTGGGATCATCCTCATTTTCTATCCAAGGGAGATTATGCACCTAAAACAAATTATGCTAAAAATACTTTCTCACGCCACCTATTGCTCTCTCACTAACATTCTCACTTGCACGTCTCTATCTTACTCACCTGGCTCCTGTCTAGATCACATATTTCCCTCCAATCTTCATGCTCTCATCCACGTCACCCCTCCCTCTAGTTACCTCCTCCAACCCCACCACACCACACCAAATAACTCTACACTAAGAAAAAAAGTGACTTTATTTCTGTATAGAGAATACAACCTTACTTCACAGCATAGCTTCAATTCATTTAAAAGAATAAGACATACTGAGTCATACACCTCCATTTGCTCCTTTACTCCACTGACTCAATGCATTGAACCATGGAAAGCTCCATATATGCAATCCCTAAAGAGAAAGTATGTCTCCTGCTTTCACAAATCAAAGTCTCCGACCTTTTAGTTCTCAAGAAATAGAAACAGTTGCTTAATTTCAACACCGCACTTCATTAATCCAAATGCAGCTATTGCCAACCAAAAACATCACTAAATCCTCACCCAAAATGCCCTTTCCAAGCCATTCAATCCCTACTTTCCGACCCCTTGCTCCAAATCGACTCATTTAAACTTCTTGATCAACTACCCTGTCAAATTCTTTGACTGAAACATCCTCAATATTGTGACCTCTTTCGATCCTCTTATTCCCTTCCCAGCAGACCACCCTGCTATGCTTCTTCATAGATCATAACCCTAAATGAGTGAATTCCTATATTCAAACCAACCTCTCCTTTGCCTACTCTGATCCTGTAATCAAATTATGAAACCTCAGGCTAACTCCTGAAGTACCATCATTTCTTTCTTTCAACTATCTCTTTCCACTGGGTTTATCCACTAACCTTCAAGCCCATTGTTTTTCTACCACATCAAAAAAACAACACCCAAGCGGCCTTTTGACTAGGTTTGCGCTATAGAAAAAGCGCATATATATGACTAGTTTCCCATTGGTACTTAAAAGAAAAAAAATTTGGTTACGTCCAATATTCAGTACATTTACTCTATACCTCTAACAGCCTATTAGCTCTTGTCTGGCTTCCATGCTCTGCACTTAACTGAGACTACTGGCTCACATTTCCACCTGCTTTCCCCCCTTAATCGAGCCACTGCTAACATGATAGATGTGCAAATCATAATAAGGACTAGCTTATCAACAGGGGCAGTGGGATGTTGTGTGACTGTACACCAAAATGCGAGGGGGGGGGGTAATCAGAGAAGGCCCAGTACAACCATCGACATATGCCAGGCGGAGATGCTGTTGAATAGAGTAGAAGGATACCAAACGAGTAAGAATGACTATTGGTGACAAAAGCAGC
This sequence comes from Calotriton arnoldi, assembly GCA_963921515.1. Classification (NCBI taxonomy): domain Eukaryota; kingdom Metazoa; phylum Chordata; class Amphibia; order Caudata; family Salamandridae; genus Calotriton; species Calotriton arnoldi. The sequence continues at coordinate 1,599,061 of CAWUFW010003776.1, forward strand.
AGCTATGCATCAGTTCATCTATTATCTGCTCAACAAATACACCCTGTGAAGGAGGAAGGTTGTGGAAGAGTAATCATGGCTGCCAACCTCAGCAGAAACTGCACAAATTATTTCTGCTATGCCAAAGGAAGCCAACTTTGAACTGTGGTTCATGCCCCAAGCCCATCTCAGGCTCCCAAGGGTGGACAAGTGCCAGTGGGCAACCCATAGTCTGGTCATAGCTCACATCCTATCTAGAGGGGCACCCAGCACATGCAAGAGTGAGAGATGAAGTGCTAGGTGGGTGGCTGCCCTGACAGCTCACGAGCAAATTGGCTTGTGCTACACTGCTGTCCTTATCCCTTCATGTAAACTGTATGCTTATTGGGGATCCCGGAAACCCTTCTTTCTAGTTTATTTAACGAGGCATCCTTCTGAACTTCTAGAATTTCCTCAGAGAATAATTTCCACTTTCATTATTGGTGAATGACATTTCAGGGTCAAAAAAAGAGACAATGCAAGGAGACTTACTCTATTTCCATTATTTCAGTTAGGACAGCAGCATGGCAACAATTTGGTGGTTCTGAATCTGCTCAATCTTAGCCCAGCTCGCCTATGATTTGTGAGTCTTGTGAAAAACACAAGCTTTGTCTGGTCTAGTCACACTCTACCCCTGCCCCACCCATTCATTCTGCTCTCACCCCTACCCATCGGCCTTTGAAGTAAAACAATGGCAGAAAATAGGTGGACACCTACTAATTAAACCTCTCTGAATGCTGGCTACAGACAGCAGTGAATGTTGATTGAAAGTATTGGATTCAGCATCCTTAGTCTGCTCTGGGACACCAGAGCAAAACTTTATATGCCTTTTTCATTCAAGAAATGTGTTCTTGGGCAATACAGACCCACAGCAAGGAAAAATTAGACTACCCCTTACTACTTCTATGCTAGTCACTATGGAAGTGCAAAATGTGCACAATCTGCCTTTGTCCAATTACATGAAACCTTGGGAAAATTCTGCATAATCATGCAAAACGCAAAGCCGTAATTTCAGGCTATACTTCAGCGCGAAGACGCAAATCACACCCAAAAAAAAAAAATTGCATGAAAAACAAAAGCACTGCAAACAGTTGCTCACATTCTGTGGTTCCTGTGCATTCGCAGTAAATTTTCAGTGTGTGGCATATTCGCGCGCAAATCTTCAACGCACATGGCTCATAATTACACAAAGTGGTGTAATTATACTAACTCAGGAACTTCACGAAACAAGCATAACAAACTAGTCCCGAAATTATGCTGCCCCTTCCCCCATATGACCAGCAATCTGCCTTTATCAGCATTAGAAAATGAAAGTATGCTGAACCCAGCCAGCTGAAAGGGGGAAGGGGGGCTACCCCCACCACATTAAGGGTGATTGCAATAGCTCATGCTAGCATTGCAGAATCCTAGGCAGCGATGTTCCAGAGAGCGCATGTTGCTTGCACTGACTGGTACAAGACTGCGCCATCTGAGGGAGAACTGTAAATTTCTTTCAAATGTTTACTAACAAGATGGAGGCAAGCGATATATTTGAGTGTGCATGGCAAAGTGTTTGAGAATGTATGTGCTTGCACGAACTGTGACTATGCACATCACGTGGTTAATTTTAACTCAAATTTTGATGTGCACAATATCTGGAAGTTAGAAGCCAAAGTATCAAATATTTGAAATTCCGTACTTGACCCAAAAAACAAACCTCATGGAAAAATCTTTGCGAATCACATTTCAGGAGAGAACAAGCATTGGCATAGCCAATAGGTCTCGCCTTTGGTGCCTTATAAGTGTTTAGCCAGAGCTATTGACTTTGCCAATGTCTTCAAGCTGTGCTGTAGAGAAGTGTGGCTGCTGTGCAGCATGCTGAAAAGTTATAATAAAAAGTGTCAGAAGCATTTTTGTTACTTTATATATGACCAAGAAGGCATTAAGTAAAACTGAACGACCATATTAAAAAAGTATTTACAATAAAAAATTTCCTCAGTTTTCTTTTGTTCTTGCAATGCTGGCAACTTGTTTCTGCCTATTGCAATGGTTGTTTGTTAAAGCTTTTTTTTTTTGAGGGGGCATAAACAATCGGAGGGTGAAGGTTGGGAACTAGTACCTGTATTATAACACTAGCAGCGGCCAGATGCAAGGGGAGAATCAACAGATGCCAGATTCCGAGAGCAGGCTGAGGTGGTGCTGAGTGATGCTGAGGTGGTAGTGGTGGTGGTGGTGACTGTTGCGGAGACGATGCTGAGGTGATGCTGAATGATACTCAGGTCTTGCTGAGTGATGCTGCTGAGTGATATTGTCTTGGCGCTGAGCGATGCTGTGGCGGCGCCGAGCGATGCTGTGGCGGCGCCGAGCGATGCTGTGGCGGCGCCGAGCGATATTGTTGTGGCACTGAGTGATGCTGTGGTGATGCTGTGGTGGCGCTGAGCGATGCTGTGGTGGCGCTGAGCGATGCTGTGGCGGCGCCGAGCGATGCTGTGGCGGCGCCGAGCGATGCTGTGGCGGCGCCGAGCGATGCTGTGGCGGCGCCGAGCGATGCTGCGGCGGCGCCGAGCGATGCTGCGGCGGCGCCGAGAGATGCTGCGGCGGCGCCGAGAGATGCTGCGGCGGCGCCGAGAGATGCTGCGGCGGCGCCGAGAGATGCTGCGGCGGCGCCGAGAGATGCTGCGGCGGCGCCGAGAGATGCTGCGGCGGCGCCGAGAGATGCTGCGGCGGCGTCGAGAGATGCTGCGGCGGCGCCGAGAGATGCTGCGGCGGCGCCGAGTGATGCTGCGGCGGCGCCGAGTGATGCTGCGGCGGCGCCGAGTGATGCTGCGGCGGCGCCGAGTGATGCTGCGGCGGCGCCGAGTGATGCTGCGGCGGCCCGAGTGATGCTGCGGCGGCCCCGAGTGATGCTGCGGCGGCCCCGAGTGATGCTGCGGCGGCCCGAGTGATGCTGCGGCGGCCCCGAGTGATGCTGCGGCGGCCCCGAGTGATGCTGCGGCGGCCCGAGTGATGCTGCGGCGGCCCCGAGTGATGCTGCGGCGGCCCCGAGTGATGCTGCGGCGGCCCCGAGTGATGCTGCGGCGGCCCGAGTGATGCTGCGGCGGCCCCGAGTGATGCTGCGGCGGCCCCGAGTGATGCTGCGGCGGCCCCGAGTGATGCTGCGGCGGCCCCGAGTGATGCTGCGGCGGCCCCGAGTGATGCTGCGGCGGCCCGAGTGATGCTGCGGCGGCCCGAGTGATGCTGCGGCGGCCCCGAGTGATGCTGCGGCGGCCCCGAGTGATGCTGCGGCGGCCCCGAGTGATGCTGCGGCGGCCCGAGTGATGCTGCGGCGGCCCCGAGTGATGCTGCGGTGGCCCCGAGTGATGCTGCGGTGGCCCCGAGTGATGCTGCGGTGGCCCCGAGTGATGCTGCGGTGGCCCCGAGTGATGCTGCGGTGGCCCCGAGTGATGCTGCGGTGGCCCCGAGTGATGCTGCGGTGGCCCCGAGTGATGCTGCGGTGGCCCCGAGTGATGCTGCGGTGGCCCCGAGTGATGCTGCGGTGGCCCTGAGTGATGCTGTGGTGGCCCTGAGCGATGCTGTGGTGGTGCTGAGCGATCCTGTGGTGGTGCTGAGTCATCCTGTGGTGGTGCTGAGTGATGCAGTGTTGGCCCTGAGTGATGATGTGGTGTCGCTGAGTGAAGCTATGGTGGTGCTGAGTGATGCTGTGGTGGCGCTGAGTGATGTTGTGGTGCTGCTGAGTAATGCTGTGGTGGCGCTGAGTGATGCTGTGGTGGCGCTGAGTGATGCTGTGGTTGCGCTGAGTGATGCTGTGGTTGCGCTGAGTGATGCTGTGGTTGCGCTGAGTGATGCTGTGGTTGCGCTGAGTGATGCTGTGGTTGCGTTGAGTGATGCTGTGGTGGCGTTGAGTGATGCTGTGTTGGTGCTCAGTGATGCTGTGCTGGCTCTGATTGATGCTGTGCTGGCTCTGATTGATGCTGTGCTGGCTCTGATTGATGCTGTGCTGGCTCTGATTGATGCTGTGCTGGCTCTGATTGATGCTGTGCTGGCTCTGATTGATGCTGTGGTGTTGCCGAGTGAGAGATAGAGTGAAGATATAATGCCCAATTAGAGAGGGTGGTGAGAGAGAAAGAGAGAGAAAGAGTGTACATAGAATAAAGAGTGGAGCGGGATAGAGAGAGAAAGAAGGGGAGAGAGAGTGAATGAAGGAGTTTGAAAGAGACAGATAAAGGGGTGAGAGAATGAAAGGCTAAAAAAGATAGAGAGGGGAGAGTTAATTAAGTAGAGAGAGAATTAGAGAGGGGAGAGAGAGAGAGAAGGAGAGAGACAAGAGTGGGGGGTGTGGAGTTTAAATAGAGTGAAGAAGTGACGCGGAAAAAGTAACCTTAAATATAGCTTTGCGCGAATAAATATTAAAAAAACAGAGTGAGACAAAAATACTGGTAATTAGGCTGTGACTCCCAATATAAAACAAATAGCGATATAAGGTGAAATCAACCCACCGAAGCAATATTTCTAACTAGACAAAAAAAGCTTGCATTTCAATGCTAATCGCTGTTGTTTTTCATGTGACTGTAGTCCAGGGCCGTCAGTTGGTAATGTGAGCTGCTGCTGCGATTGAAACATCAGAGTCCAGAGAGTTAATGAGCCATGACGAGGAAATGAGGAAGAGATAGGAAACCCAGATGGCAGCTGCGCGCGTGCACGCCATCGTGAACGCAAGCTGGTCGCCAGCCGAAAGCCAGTGGGTTTGCACTTCCAAAACCTGCTTACTAAAACTCTCGGCCAGACCAGCGCAAGCGCTGGTGCAGGCCGAGATCTAAAAAGTAAACAAGGGTACAGCTAGTTTACTTTCTTTCAAGGTATAGCATGGGAGATTTTATTCACTCTCCTGTAGTATGGTGGAATCTTTTTCGGCTAAAGTAGCAGGCTCAAGGCTGTCAAATGCTTTCTTTAATTATATAGCGAGTGTAATAAAGTACCCTTTTTGGCACGATCGTCCTCATTTTTTTGGACTGATGCTGCCGTGTTTGGGTTTTTTTTCTCAGTGCATTGGGACACTGCCAATCAGGCCCAGTACATGTGCTCCAACCCCTAAAATCTGATAATATTCTTACCCCCTAATTGGCGCATTTAATTTTACTAAAAGGCTATAGTATATGGTACAGAAATAAACCCATGGCATGAAAAGTTAAATATCACTTGTGGACTGCAGCATCACTGGTGCGACAAAGGAAAACATGAGCCTTCCACTGTGGCTGTATGTGATTTTATAGAAAAACGATTTAATGGAATACCATTACTGAGAAACTATTTCATCTAAACTGGAAATTTTCAGAATAAATGGCATTTTCCTTTTCATAGAAACCAATTCATAGAATATCTTTTTGGTCGAAATTGGCTTTTGACTGCTTATTTTTTTAAGTGTAAATGGAATGGTTGCAGGTCTTAATTTAAGAAATAGTTTTTTTAGAGCTATGCATTTACTCCAGGGGACATAATTTCATATTTATATTTTTTACACTCTCAAGCAATTACTTTAGATACTTTTAGTTCGCCAACTCATCACCACTCAAAAACACCATCCATTGCTGACCCCCTCAGAACCCCTAAACACCATCAATCCCTGCCCCCTAAAACTCGTCGCCACACCTAAACTACACACCTTGGGAACTTTTTCATCATTGAATCAGGAATGGCAAGGAAGTCACACCCACCGGCTCCTGAACTGCACAAAAGTGGATGTCTCAACCAGCTCATTAGACCACTCTCTGGACCTGTGGAAGAGCAGGAGAATGACTGAAGGGCTGGACCCGCTTCCACTTGAACCCAGGATAAAGAAGTGGAATCCAAGTGTCAGTTGGCTGACTGCATATGTGGCTACAGGGACAAAAGCTGCAAGAGCTCTATTCCTGAAGTGCCCGTTGCAAATGGATCCTGCTGGTGGCCTCTGCTGGAGTTAGTTCTGACCCCTAAGTGGTGTCGCTTAAGTTCTGGGACCCATTGCTGTGTCCAGCTGGATTTTTCCAACAATCTTTCAAAAATGTGGATTTTGGACTTACAGACCTCTGGAGGAAGCACCCAAGTCAATCCGCCTAAGGTGCGACCTCACTGAACACTTGACTAGCTGCCGTTAATTAAAAAAAAGACATGCTGTGCCTGTGTCGCTTTATCCCAAAAAAAAGTTCACTATGTCAAATAAATTGACCATTCCATGCCGCTATGTGTATGTTTAAGGTGCAAAGTCAAGAAACATGTGTTCACCAAACGGCATGCATTTTTATGATATCAAATATCAGGCTTCCTCAGTTGAGAGTAGATGTTTTGCGTTTCAGAAATATAAGATAATTTCCCCTGAAGGACAGTTTGTTTGAAATGCACTGGGAGTTGACTGACAAAGGAGAACTCTAAGCTGTTTTGAGATAATGTAATATACTTGGAAAACAGATAGTTAAAAGTATTTTAAAATGGTTGCAACACAAATAAACAAACCATTCGATAAACTTGGATTCACAGATGAATAATTGAAATTGGGCATAGCCTATTTCACACAGTGCAGTCTGGGACTTAAATTGCTGGTCTCTTTTAGGGTTTGGTAGGAATAGCATCCATTACAGTAATTCACTTTCTTACAGTAAGAACTATTTTTCAAAGACACTATTGCCTTTGAACAATCCCCATTCACAGGAATTTACCATTCAAAATCTTTGGGCAGCAATTTAGGAAATCCAACAATAAGTTTATCAGCGAATACACCAGGCATCCGCCGACTCCAGAAGCACAATATAACTCAAAATGCAAAAAGGGGAGGTGGGAATTTGGTCAGCTTCTACTGAAGGACAGGGTTAAATATTACACATCAGTGTTTTCCTTTACACATGACAAGGGTCAGCAGCAAAGCTGAAAACACTAAATTCTTAAATCAAATCCTGCTTTGCAGCCACTAAGGTTGTTATTAAGTGAACACTAAATTAGTCAGCACTGTTGTTTTATTTACTTTTACTGGTAAGACTAACTTGTTGGGAGGTAGCTGTGAAAAGTCAACGTGCAGACTGTGTCTTTCGACACAAGAGGCCCATATCCACATCGGCCTATCATATCAGAAAGAGACTTTTCCAGTCGGCCATTTGGAAAGCCAGTGTTCGATATGAAATTATTTTATTAATGCAATTGCAACACAATCTTTTGTTAACGTAGGTATTCCTTGTATGCATGTTTGGAATTGCTCTGCTTACATACATTGATCTTATGTTCTGTAATACCGTGCTATTGTGTAGGACATCTCTGCTGAAGTTGCTTTGTATTGTTCTTTGTTAATTTAAAGAATTAAACCCACCACTGTTAAAATGTATAGGGTGGGACAGCTAGCACACTTAAATTAAAAATGTTCTTCTTCAGAACAAGGTATATATGGGAAGGGGAACTAATCCACCTAAACTTGAGTACCTTTAACTTTGTTTTAAATGTGCATTTTTTGGTCAAACACTTTAGGGTTGTTGCGGTAATCTATGAACTGCTAAGCTGCTCAATGGCATTCCCCTTCTGTAAAATCTGGTATTGTACAGATACTTCATTTTATCATTTGCACTTCAACATTTTTCTTTTTTAAGCATTATGGAGCCCATAATCCCACTCCTTGCTGGCTGTTAACCTTGGTCACCTTGAAAATACCAACTTGCAGCATCTAACATGAAGCAAGTTAAGTTGCAATCGCACATGGCACTCATTCAGTAAAAGCTAATTCTATTCACAGTATTCGTGGAAGAACTACATACACTTCTAGATAATATAACTTTAGCAAGGACGGCCAAAGATGGAGCTGCTGGATTTCTAAATCTCAAAGAAGATGGCAAATTAAACACAATGCTGGTTATAGAACCTTTAAACAGATTTGTTGGGGACACCAACTATGAACTTTGCAGGACAATGTCTGCCAGGGTATAACGCATTTTCATAATAAAAAGATTGCTATGTATGCATACCAATGTATGTGCAATACTATCTTGCTGTTCCTTCTGTGCACAAGTATGTTATCAGTTCAAGGTCATGGCATACAAAGTCGGTACTAATGGTGTACACCAGATGTTGGCCATAATCGAAGCTAAGATCTTTATGTGTATCTGTTTAGATGAATTCCAGTACGAGTCATGTAGGGTGCAGTGTGTGCACAAGTGGCTCTACCATTTTCAACCTGCGATCGCTAGGCTGTAATAGAGTACCAGGAGTTTGGCAGCAAATGTGGTCAACATGAATGCAACGGTTTAAAGGCTATTGGGCACTGCCATTAATGGCAAACAGAGGGAAACATGGGAAATATATGTCATGACAAATAGTAGCCTCTCGTTTTATTACCATGCTTCGCAATATATATCAAGGGGCTCTGGCGAAGGTATTTATAAATACAAGTTTAGCCGGAATAGTTGAAATAAATAAGGGAACTCAACAAGATTGTCCCTCGTCTCCTATTTTATTTACTTTTTTATCGAACCCCTGGCTGAGAGGATTTGGGCCAACTTGGGTTTAGTGCCGTCGATAGTGGGAATGTCTAAGCTTAAACTATTTGCTGATGACATAATACTTTACCTCAGGCCAGAAGAACAAAAAGATTAAAACAATATTGGCAGAATTTGAGCAATTCAAATTGACTGGTGGATATAAAATTAACCATAATAAAACAGAATTGCTTTTATTTAATACCCCTCCTAATATTCTTTCTTTAGACTTTCAGCTGCAGGCTTCCAATCCCAACCCAATTTGTTATTTGGGGATAAATGTAACCAATCGCTAGGCAGAACTTTATGAATTGAATTATGAAGTGATGATGAAAAAGACCAAAGATATATTGGATAGATGGTCACTTTTTCCGCTCATATTAATAGGGCGAGTTGCACTGATAAAAATGTCTATTTCACCCCTGTTAATTTTTCTTTTTACTAATGTGCCGATTAAAATCAGAACAACTAAATTTGAAAGAATTGGAGACACTTTTCCGATGCTTTATATGGAGAGAAAAAAAAAGTGGAGTTAAAATTTCAGTGCTCCTGCTACATATTAACCAGGGGGGTCTGGCCCTGCCTCAGATACGTACATATTATGAAGCCTCTCTTATGGAGATATTAGTTCAGTCAATAGATGCTAAAAGGTCTCTGGATTTTTTTGGTGGAGAAAAGTTGGTGAAGGATGCCGGGCCCAGCTTCTGGTATTCATAAAGACGGCTAAAATTCCCAAAAAGACGAGGTATAAAACAATGTAGGAATATTGCTGGAGACTTCAAACATTTTATTCTGCGAATGCTCAGTCTGTAGGATATGAGTATTTGCAGCTTAGTGAACGCAAAGTTCTGGGCCTACAAATACCAAATAGCCATTTATGTTTTGGAATTCAAATGGCTTTAAAGAACTGGGACATTTCTTGATAAGAGGGAATCGTATAACTTGGCAGGACCTTTAAGATAGGTGTAAGCTATTTTTTTTTTTGGATAGCAGCAGATTGTGCACTTATTGAAAAAAGGGTGTCCTCAGTCTAATGTAGTTTCCTCCCCGATACCGGCTGCTCCGTTTAAGTCAAAGTTAAGGGGGGGTGGAGAATTTGTATAGATTATTGCGGGTCCAAGGAGAATGCCATCTGGTGAAAAAGTTTTGGGAAAACATTATGTTTACAACACAATGTACCTTTTCCGGGGTAAAGTAGCAGACGATCTCACAATTAGGTAATAAGGCCATAAGAGCCGCAAACTTTAAGAGAATGTCTTTTTGATTGCGCTGGATGGCCTACTATACTCCCAAGGCCTTTCATAGAATATATCCTTGATTGTGGCTCCAGGATTAGGATTGCAAAGAAGGATTGAACAGGAGGCAGACGTAGCACACTTTAGCTTTTTTAGACAGAGGCAGAATTTGCCATTGGATAAAGGGGCTGAATCATTTATTGCAATTGCCTCTTTTGTCGCTTGATCTCTGATCTTGCAGAATTGGAAGACAACCACAGTACCAATGTATCGGGAGTAGCAAAATAAGATGAGCCCAACGAAGAAGTTTGAGGAGGTATTTGCAAAAAGGGTTGGGGCATTAAAAGATTCGATGCCACATGGAAGTTTATGGAGGTAATAGAAAATGCAGTAACATAAGATCTGGTAAACAAAATCAAATATTAGTTTTCAATAAGGTCTGCCTTAAAAATTAACAATATTTGTTTGTATTTCATACTTGGTAGAAGGTTTTCGTTAACAGATAAGAGTGTGGAACCCGGGCTGATCCACTATATTTAAGCTGCTAAAAATTATTGTTTTTACTAACAGAAAAAATATTGTTTACAGGAAATATAAAAATAAACATTCTAGGCACATTTGCACTTTATTTAAAATAGATTAATGTTTTGCACTTTCCTTAAATATCGAACATGGTTGTTAGGAAAAAATATATATACATATATGTTTATAGGAATATTAAAACAAGCATATTCTTGGCACATTTTCACTTTATTTACAAAATGTTGATGCATTGCACTTTCCTCAAATATTGAATAACATTTATTTTTAGGCATGCATGTACTTTATTTCAGAATAGATTAATGTTTTGCACTTTCCATTAATATCGAACAGCATGGTCACTAGGATCATCAGAATATGTGTATTTTTAGGCATGCTTGCACTTTGTTGAAATGTCCCACTATTTCCCTGTGGGGATGCACATATGCATATTCTTGGTACACTTGCACTTTATCTCCCCCCGCCCCCAATTTTTTTTTTAAATGTATTGCACTTTCCTCAAATATTAAATAACACGGTTGTTAGGACTTTTTGAATATGTGTATTTTTAGGCACGCTTGCACTTTGTTGAAATGTCCAAATATTTGCCCGCAGGGATCACAGATATAGTTATTTAGCTGCTAAAAATAGAAAATATGTTTACAGGAATATATATTTTTTTTAAGTATATTCTTGACGTATCTGCACGTTATCCAAAAAATGTCAATGTACTGAACTTTCCTCAAATATTGAATAACATGGTTAATATGATTATCTGAATATGTGTAATTTAGGCACGATTGCACTTTGTTGAATCTCTCAATATATCCCCGTTATATCTATGACTGGAGTAAAAATCTAGATTAATGTTCACATGAAACCAATGCCTCAATTAACAATGTACATTGTAGATGATGTTGTGATTAGTTAATCGGTGTATTGTTGATTACTCTACGAATTTGCTCAATAAAAATATATATTTTTAAAAGACAAATAGCCTTAGTGGGGTTAAAACTGATCTTTGCGTACAAACACATCTCTCAATCAGCAAATATACCTGTGTAGAGACGCATGTCACGGTATTCAAACACTATTTGGCATTAAGTCTTCGCTCCCTGCTCAGAGTGCTGGGGTTCGCTTCATTACACCTTCTCCCCAAACAGTCTAACTCTGAGGAATTTGTTGAATGTGTAGTGCTCAAAAAGCAGTAGCCAACATTTATATCAGATGGGGTGGAAGTGTGGTATGGCATTGAACATTGGTTTCTGGGCTTCAAATTACGTGCCCTTTTCAGTTTGGATCAAGAATATAAATATAATCTATTAACGGATAAACTGTTCAATGCAATCACCGGTCAAAAAGAACAAAGATATAGCACCTGTCCACTGGCAACAGCCATCAATCCTTATTTCTAGCTTTTCTGTAACCTCAGATTGCATACTATAAGAAAAAGTATCTTCCCACTATATTCCCAAAATCCTGCATTAGAACTGACTTTGAATCAAATCTACTGATTGTTCTCCTTCCTTTCTTTCAAAAGACCCTCTCATTATCCTCCATCCTGTACATGGCATACTATCCCTGAATGAAGCCTATTCTGTTCAATGGTTGTCTGCCTTACTGAGGCCATACCTTTCCTCATCATAAACTGCCCTTTATGTACACATTCCTTGGGATCTTACACTATCTACCCCTCTAGGCTATATGCTCATCACACCTTCCATTCGCACAAACTCACTAAAAATCACAGCAAACTCCTATCAACATAATCTACTGCAAAAAAAATGTATGAAACAGTGTCCTCAGAGCATGACTAAGCCAAACAACCACTAAATTGACCACCAACTACGGTAGCGTGGAACCCGCCTTAAATCGCTTCAACACCTCGTTAGGAGTATTAAGCATTATACAGATACAATTACAACACAATACAATGGGATAGGAATATTGTAATCTGACACAGGGCGTCGCATACATGAATGTTATTGTCCATGACTTTCCGCGTGCATTTTTAGGTTGAGCCTGGGCAGCACATGCGCTGCTCTGGAAGACATCCTGTATTTAAGTAGGGACTTGAAGCTTTGCCCACTCTCCGCCCATATTTTTCATTGGCTTGTCATTGTCCATTGTAAACTGTGGCTGTTCATTGGTCAATAGGCTTAGTAGTCCTTCCTTAGTACCGCCCTGTCTCATTTTGTAACTTCCCATGGCGACACCCCGTTACGCGTGTTGTTACTCGGTTCGCTTTAATTACAGCCTCTTAGCACTATTTTCTCACATAGCTTTGTCCTGCCTGCTGTTGCAGGCAGGACATGATCTCGCCTAACGCTTTTTTATTTTTTCTATAGCACGAACGCATTTGCAATGCAATAGGTCTCGCATTTGCGAGAGTTTAAGCTATTGGCATTGTAAATGACAATGCCTTTTATTTATGTTTTAAAAACAACACAAATAAAAAGCATTGTCATTTACAATGCCAATAGCCCAAACTCTCGTAAATGCAAGACCTATTGCATTGCAAACGCTTATTGCTCAAGCTACAAGCACAGATGTGCAGATAAGTATAAAGTTTGCTCCAGTGCCGTGTATGATCTATACGATTCCTGTGCCCTCAGGACAGTCAGAGACGCCGAGCCAACCGCGTGCCCGTAAAGTATACCTCGCAAACACCGTAAATTAACTTTAACCAATACTGCATTTATTAAAATGGCATTTCTATAAATCACTGGCCACTATGGCGTTAAAACCTACTCACGTGTCTAAGAATGCTTTATTTAACAATGAGAAGAACTAGAGAAATTAGAAGCGACGGGAGATGCTGCAACCCTATGTGGCCAGGACAAGCAAAGGAGAGTGCAACACGATGAAGAGGCACGTCAATAATAAAGGCACGAGCTGCCAAGGCCAGGAATTTGAAAATATAAAGGGAACGTAAGGAGAAATGGCATACGATGTATTCGCACTTTGCCGCGCTAGTGTAATTAAAAATTTAGATCAAAGGGGCTAAATATAGCCCAATGCTGCTGCGCTGAGTGCCTAATCCAGGAATTGATGTAACAGAGTAACACAAGTATCTGCCCCAGGTAAAACGGTGGATCAAAATCACCAGGGCGCGCGCTCCCTCCCTATTGGTCCCTTGTGGAACCCAGGCGCCCTCATTAGCCGCTACTCCAAAGAGAGCGCGGGAAAGTGACGCTCAGGCTGCGCGCAGCACACCTTGACGCTTTGGTCGCTGGAGCAGGTGGCCATCCTCCGGCCGTGGAAGTCAAAGGACACATCGTGGATAAGATCCTTGTGATCGGCCGCGATGCTCCGGGCCACGAACATCCTTAGGCGACCTCACACAGAGTTCTCAGGGGTCCTGCAGAGCATATGGAACAACTCCGTGTGCTACGCTACAGGGCACAGCACCAACCACCGTAAAACAAAATTGAAAGGAGACAGTACACTGCATGGCGCCGCGTGATTACGTCATTTTCCCGCGATTATGCACCTTGGTGTTGGATTGAGAAAATAAGCTCGATCGGTGCATTAAAATAACCCAAAAGCAAGCTCCACCTCACAACCGCGTGGTCGGCGGTAAAACGAAAATCCTTCTCCACAGTATGTATACAGTCAACTGCAGGAAGTCAAAAGGTACATCCAATACTAATAGTAAATAGTGACCATTAAAATTTATTCCTGGCTGCTGGAATACAAAACACTGCCATTCTCAGCATTCACGAAGCACGCTGACGAACATTATCTGACCTTTTAGATTATTGTTGAAGTACTTGAAACTCATTAAAAATGAAAGAGGACCGTTTTAATCAATTGTGGAATAGATGTAGTGCTTTTTAGGTCGAGCGCAGCGCATGCGCTGCTCTATGGGAGGCTTCTTGTGAGCACTCCACACTGTTCCTAAACTTTTTCGTGGGAGTTAGTTAACTCCCACATATTCTATTGGCCTTTGCGTGTAGCTTTTAGTAATGAAAGCACGCAAATGGCCAAAGACGGCAGCATGTCCCGCCTTTTCTTTTCACGTTAACTCCCCTGGCCTCGGGAGCGAGCAGCGGCGCGCATTGTGCCAGCTGCATACTTTCCTTATCGGGATCTGGACTCCTGTTCCAAAGTAAACAAACACGTTCGCGTTTGTTTCAACTTTGTTTTTCAACCTATTTTTCACCCTATTTAATGTTTAGCAACACTAAGCAACCAAGAATAGGTTGTGGCAATATAAATACATCTAAGTTGAAACTTTTTATATCGCACCTGAAATAAACAGAAAACCATATTGATTTATTACTATTTATATTCACAATACACATTAAAAAACAAACACGCTCCCCTTGGTTGTGTTTGTTTCAAATTTGTTTTTCACCCACTTTTATGTTTAGCGACACTGAGCATCCGGCGCACTCTCTCGTCCACCACCCGCCTCTTTTCGTTCCCTTCACTTCCTCACTTTGGTTTTCACCCACTTTCATGTTTAGCAACTAACAGGCTTTTCTTCAAGCTCGTGCGTGTGGCACTAAGGGAATGAAAGATGCTTTTAACTAATTGTGCCAGTTTTACATGTATTGAAGACAATGGTTTTGCGTCTCCCCAAAACGATGCTCCAAAAATGTCTCAAATATTTTGGAGACGAAGTCACTGATATTTTTGTTTAAAAGTGATATTTACTCTTTCTACGTGTGTGTAATGTTATCACACCCACCTGTCACATTTTAAGGAAAAGTGAGTGTTAGAAAAGTGTTTATTAAATGCACACAAATGCATTCTGGAAACCAGCACGCTTTCCTCACGTATTTACAGTATTTCTTGCTTTGTGTACTAAACTAAATGAAATGTTCTCTTTCAGTACTCGTGTCTTGTTGATTTATTTTTGACTTGTATAGTGGAGGCTATACAAAACCATCTTATTTTTCTAGTATCTCAATAGATATTTTGTTCCATGAGATACACCACCTTGCAAATGCGAAACTTCGAACACACTTTTTGTAACTTTTTTCTACTTGACCCTTTTATCCGTGTTTTTGGGCAATCAAATGGTAGTCTCCGAAAAAAATAGCGTTAAGAAGATTTCATCAAGCATAGGTTAAAACAACACAAACGTAGACTGCACCGTTTCTTGTATTCTTATTAAATTCTAGGAATGTTTTATTTAGGGGTTCCAAACATTTGGGGTTGCCTCAAGTATGCCTTGCTTGTTATCTCTGTGCCTGCCTATGCAGCCCTAAGACCGCAGCCATCAACTGCCACCTACCCAGTCCGTAGTGTCTCTCGGAGGGGAGTTGAGGCTCATTTTGCTCCCCGGCTCAAAGCAGCGAGGAACTGATGTGCCAGATGAGCACTGTTTCTCCTTTGGCTCCAACATTTTTCTATTGGATATACAATTAGCTGATGGGTGAAAAGGACATAATGGCTCAGAGCTAAGGCGGCCGACCTCGGAGCTGGGGAACCGGGTTCGAGTCTCGGCAGGGACGCTCAACATTCTGTGATTCTGGGCAAATAACTTAATCTCCCCAGTGCCTAACAAAAACAAGCATTGGCATAGCCAATAGGTCTCGCCTTTGGGACCTGCTGCATAACTAAATACTTATAAGGTCCCAAAGGCGAGACCTATTGGCTATGCCAATGCTTGTTCTCTAATGTCATATTAAAGCCCTTCTGACGGCTCTGTTAATCCTTTTAAGATTTAGGTAACATTTCAGATTTAAATGTAAAGCACATACGGCTTCACAATAAAGGCTAGTAATTAGAATGAAAACAATGAAAGTTAAAGACATTGCAGAAAGCAAAATAAGTGGCGAGGAGTCAGTCAGTTGGCCATTTGTCATATAAAAGCATAAAGCTCCGAATGAAAATACAATATATGAGATAGCAGGACAAGTATACTTCAGCTCAAGTAAATAAGTCATAAACCAGAGGTCAGACTGATAGAGTATTGTATTGCAATTGCATTTATATAGCGCTTTTTCTGAGAGTAGTACGCTACTGTGGAACCCAAAAGGATTAATGGTGAATTAGTATAGTGAAATATGAAATTAATTTGAGCAGTGGATATGTTAGTCTGTTATTTGGATTGAAAAGGATAGTGGAGGGAAAGATTTGCATTTATATGGCGCTTGCTACCTCTGATGAGGTGTTGAAGCGCTTTTTGGCGGGTAGCACGCTACTCCGAAACTCAAACATGGTTAGTGGGGAATTAGTATAGGGAAATATGAAATTAATCTGAGCGATCGACATGTTAGTCTGTTATTTGGATTGAAAAGGTATAGTGGGGGGATAGAAGAGGAAAGGGTCTAGGACGTTTTTTAAAATTTCTTTTTGGGAGTTCATAGCATAGGAGGGTTTTTGGGATGAGTAAAGGGAGGTGGAAGAATCAGAGGGAAGGATTTAGAAAGGCTTGTTAGGGAGATCTGGATAGTAAAAGAGGAATGAGATGATGCAAGGAGGGGTAGAGATAGGGAAGAGTCTAGAAAAGGTTATTTTGGGGATCATAGTAGTGGTATGGGGTTTGGGATGAAAGAGAGTGTGAAGGTAGAGGATATATTGAGAGAGGTATTGGGTGAGAAATAGGCTAGTGCATTGTAAAGAGTAGTAGAATAAGGTTTGAGATGAGTCAGAGAGTTGAGGTAGAGGATATATTGAGAGCGGTATAGGGTGAGAAATAGGGTAGTGCATTTGAGACAGTAGTAGAATGAGGTTTGAGATGAGTCAGAGTGGAGGTATAGGATATATTACAGAACTTCCTTCAAAAATGCTCGTGGAAGTTGGAGGACAGTGAGGGAGAACAAGGCACAGGCAACCATTTTAGAGAGCACACAATAGCAGAAAACAGAGCTTGAGGAATGAGTATGGGGGACACAAACCTTGCCCGTCGGGATAACTACAACCCAACACAGGGTACACCTGAGCATGTACACCCTGTGCCGGGACTCGTGCACATTAACAGATTAGCTACCCTCTGAAAAGCGCAAGAACTAAGGCCACCCAGTAAACATCCCTGTGCACAAACCTAAGCCAGCAGGGAGCTTTCATTTAAAGCCCTATCCACCTAATGCTGCTTGGCACCCTGCGACGCTGCTGGCCTGTGTACATTAAGTGACCCCAACACCATCATTCTTACTATTATCTATACAACACCTAATCTCAGAAAGTCGCATTACTGCACCAAAAGCCTACAGTTTTGTAGTTGTTTTAAAGTATTAAACCCTAAACTTAACAATGACATAGCAGTATAAACGCCCTAGTATAGTTAGGAGAAATACACTGCCTACCCTGTTCTATGAACACAGGCCTCAGTGCCCCAGAACCTGCTCACCATTAAGCAACAAAATTGGATATTCAGGTTAATGCATACCAGCCCAAAATAGTTGGTCCCAACAACCAGATACCATGTATGCACAAACTACCAACTAACAGCGTGCTTGAAGGACCGCCCCCTTGATGACAATGACCCCCGTACATACTGGGTAGCAGATTTTCAAGATATTCCTGGATTCTCAACTACTGCCAATCCTTTTGTTAGAATCATGACCTGATGCCGAGAATAGGACCCCTTTCAAGCCCCAACCCCTACCCGATACCGGTGACTTCTTGTCCCATTGTTCCATACCCCCTCCCACTCCTGTTCCCCTCATCAGCCATACCTTCCCTCGGAGGCACACAGCTCTATAATCACATTTTCTTTGTAGTTTTGCCCCATTACTCCAGCCCCCTTACCTGCGGAGTACTGAGCAAGGGCTTCCTGCCGCTGGTGGGTCTGTGGTGTCCCCTCTGATGTGCGAGCTCCAGGTGGACCTCCATACTGCGGGGCGGAGGCTCCGTCAGGACCCTCGGGTGGGTATCCGGGGTAGGCGTGGGCAGGCACGGTCACCAACTGGTTCAGAGTCGGGGTGGTGGTGGGGAATCCCCAAGGAAGCGCTGGGGGCCTCCAGAGTAGGGATTGGTGCGAGGGTAGGGCGGGTAGGCCAGGTAGTCAGTTTCGGGGGGTACGCGGTAGGGCACGCCATTACCATTCGGCTAGTAGGCCGCGGGCTCCCGGGGGCCTGTTGCTTTCGGGGGTGTCCGGCTCTCCTCCACCGGGAGGAGAGGCCTCTTCCTCGTCGGGCCCACTGTCTGTGGCCACCTAGCCCGGCTCCTCGGGTCCCCCGCTTGGCTTTAGCTCTGGGGGACTGCCGACCCCCAAAGGGGGGCTGCGGCCGAGGCCACCTGCGTGGCCATCATCGGGGAGGCAGGGGGGGACCGCTCAGTGCGCAGGTGGCTTGCTCCCGGCCCCACGGCCTCAGCACATTCCCCCCACTGCCCTTGAACGGAGCTTTGGATCCCGGGAGAGGATATACATAACACAGAACATCAACACACTACCACAATAATACAGCAACATAACCTAAAAAGCAGCACAACTCAAAAAAGCAACCCAACAATGTGGCACAAAGGGGAGCGTGGCCTGCAAGATGGCGGGGGGGCATAGCCCTGTGGAGTTCCGGCTTGGCCATCGATAGCCTGATCTAATTCTGCCGCCATGGTGCCAATCAGTCCCCTAATTTCACTGCACTGTGCTTCCCTACACTAAGGGCATAGATCGATTAACCTTCGGCCTGTACAGATCTGTCCTGGGATCACCAAAATGGCTGCTGCCGGCGTTGTTGGGAGATGGGTCAGGCTGTGAGCCTCTCTCCTGCCTGCCTGCTAAAACCCGGAGTGCGGCGGTAGCGATATTCGTGGCCTGTGTGTAGGAAGCTCGCTCTGTGTATACTATACCAAAGTAAAGTATAGTGTGCACAGAGTCCAGTGGATCCCCAAAGGTAGGCAGAGGTAAAAGTAGATAATACCATACTCTCTATTTGTGGTAGTGTGGGCGAGCAGTAAGGCTTTATCAGAGGGCGGTGTTCAGCATTTATTGTACACACTCAGGCAAGAAATGGTTTCACACACTCAAAGACTGAACTCTGACCAATTTGTTTTGTATAAAAATATTATTTTGTTGTATTTTTATTTCTAGAACAAAGCCAGGCCTGGTACAGGTAAGTATAATAGTACTTTGCTAGAATAATGCAGTTGAATGCAATTGGTTTGGTTACAGATAATTTAAAAAACAAGACCTGGTTATAAAAACACATAACTATTTTGATTTTTTTTTACCAAATGAGTATCATGTCTTGCTCCTTGGTGAGGTAATGCTTGCTTATCTATTCATTTTTTTTTTTAAACAGAATTTTATTAGTTTTCTGAGAAAGCAAACAAAAAGCTTCAGTGACAGCATACATTAAGGATTCCTTGCTTATCTATTCATGCCCACCCATATGTGTTAGTCGTATTAAAAGTTAATCAACCACCCATAACAGGTCGACAGCCTGCCAGCCAATAGTATCAAAATGGGCTAGCAAAGTAAAAATATTTTTTTGAAAGATTTTTTATGTAAAAAATGTGAGGTGGGTCAGAAAGTGCCTCACGTAAGCACCATCCATGGAGCTACTGGTGGTTACTCACCAGTTGGCTCACTCTGTCATCATCAGCACTTTCTTGACAGAAAAGAATATAACCTAACTCTAAACTAATGTAAAAAATAATAGATAGAAGAGTGAGGTGTATAAATGAAGGTGACCTCTATCTACCATCTATGCCCCGTAATGTGAAAGAAGTAAACTAAACTCCCCATAGGTTAAAATTGAGTTGTGGACATCTATCACACATATTCTTTAATTTTAAATAGTGTTCACACTCAGTTAAAAAGATGGCATGTTTAGACCATTTTAACCTGACCGGCCGACATGTTTCATTGCCCTAAAAGTTTGCAGCAATTTCATCAGGGCACGGGGACACATCTCCACCTCGAGAATGCACCGTCCAAGTGTTTGCCAGGTGGACTCCTACCAGCAACTCATTGGATGTGGACCTGGAGTGTGACGACACCCCACAGATCAATGCAACCAAGAGCCCACACCTCCGGGCCGGGTGCTCGCATCCTGGTTATAGTTCCCTCTTATGCTCCTTATTTGACAGATGTTGGTTACAGGTAAGTCAATTGTTCATAAACAGTTGAAATTACTTTTCAGTTACTATTGAAATTACTTTTAAAGCTACTTTTCAGATTACTTTTCTTACTCTGTGTGGTATACCTAGATACCACACTGGGACATTTCCTGGATAAAGGTAAGTAATGCAATTTGTTATCAAAACACACTTGGATGACTTTTCATAGAATTTGCAACTCCACACTTAAAACTTTTTTCACAGAAAAGCAGTCAATGCAATCCTATGGGTGGAAATGAAGTTATCGGTTTTCAGGTAAGTACTTGGTTTTGGGAGTTGGGTTTCTGGGGTTAGAACCAGGGTTCCCCCAGGGTCAAGGATGCACTCCAAGAACACCCTCAGCAGCACTAGGCCGGCCGGGTGCAGAGTGCTGAGGCCCAATGTTAGCCAATGAGGGGTAGGAGGCCTCCGGTTCATGGCTGCTCACGTGCTCACGTGCAGGCCATACGGTTGAGGGAGCAAAGCTCCTGGGGTTACGCTCAGGGCAAAGGGGGGTTCAAGTTAGCACACAAAGTGCACCCACAGCGGCAGAGGGGTAGCCGGGTGCAGGGTGCTGTTGTTTTCAATGGAGATTATGGGAACGAGTAGGTCATATTGACGGAGGCTAGCCGAGTCAAGGTCTATTCAGGCTCCTCCACCCGGGCTGACCATGGGGCTTACTTTTGCCATTTATTAAATACTACGTGTTCAGTATAACCGTATGTAATTTATAATTATATCTAGCGCTGACACAATAAGTGCGCGCCCCACTGTTTTTCTTATTTTTCACTTTATTACAGGTTTGCACGGAGTGGTACACATGGGGCTGGCCCCCATGTTGTCCTGAAGAAGAGGTTAGGGGACACCTCGAAACATGTTGACTTAAAATATCAGGGATATTTAATTCTTTTCCCTTTTATTAACCCCTTTTTATCCTTTGCCAACTAGGAGCAAGAATAAAATCGTTTACGTTCACTAGTTAGGTAATTTTTTAACAACCACTCACACCACTCCCCCTTCACTGCACCACACATAGTCATATCTTAAAAATGAGTGCTCCTACGTAACTATCGCAAGTCGCAGCACGCCCCAAGCAGTAGATGCTAGGGATGGCCCCAATGATGAAGCATGTCACCTAGGGGAAACCTTTGGTGAGTGAGGGGACTCAAGAAAAGATTTTTTTTTTCCCTTTATTGAGGTGTGTCTTACTCATTTAGTAGACCCCTCCTCTTCCCTATTAGCTAGGTTCCCTGATCCATTATTTACGGATCTTCTTTTGCTTTACAAGTACCCAGGAGGACGAACCTAGCCATATCCTCCTCTCCCCCTCTCTTTGTTTTGATTCTCCGGTTTCAACAAACACCGCAGGCTCGGGGACGAAGTTCTTCTGGAAGCGACCACTGGTTGGAGAGGTAAGTTGGGATGATGAGGGATGCCGGGACACTGTCAGTTGGGCCACTCAAGGCCGAGGGGCGTCGGGTGCAGGGGTGTCTTTTGGCGTCAAGTTTCTCTTACCGGTTGGGGGGATCCTCCAGAAAGGGGATGCCGGCGTCGGCTGGAGACTTAAGGTAGGTCAGGGATAACCAAATCCCAGCTCAGGATCGCTGGGGAGACCTTCTTGTTGTGTTGGGCCACTCGAACTCGGGCCGTGGGCGTCGGGTGCAGAGTGATGCAGACTCGCGGATTTGGCCGGAGCCTGAGTCTGTTGGTGAGCAAATCCAGTGCTCACGAGAGACAAAGTTTGGTTGGCAGAAGGCAGGGCAGGTCCTCCAGGTTCTGGGGGGCTGCTCGCTGCAGGACACACCGGGGTTTTGCTGGAGCAGGTCGAGGTCGGGACAGGCCAGTAGGGCTGGGGCCAAGTCATTTGGTGTCCTCCTCTTCTTCCTTCTGCACGGCTCTTCGGCCCTTCTTCTTATTTCTTCTTGTCTGAGGAGGCAAGGTTCAGGGTTGCCCCTAAATACTAAATTTAGGGGCGTTTCAGGTAGGTAAAGGTTGGGACCAATGGGTCTCTTCCTTGGGATGGGTACACCCCCTATTATGCCACCCTCCAGTGGGAGGGGAGCATAAGCCTCACTCTGGTTGGCTGGGTCCCCCATCTTCAAGATGGCTAGGACTGAGAGTTGTGCTTCGCTTCGCCTCCCACACCTGAGTGGTGGGGTTGGCAAAGGTGGGCACACCTCTCCTCCTATCTTGGTTTTACCGCTGATTCTCCCGCCCAAAGTGGGGGTCAGAACAGCGGGGGGCAGTTGTTGGGAGCAGCAAAGAGCTAGGTCAGCTTACAAAGGCGGCAAGCCTTTGAAGCTTCCCCTTCGTGGACCCTGCCCATCCTGGGGGATGAGGCTTGGCACCTCGCCCCAGGATGTGCTTTGTTTCAGGACCCCGAGAGCGGCAGGCTCTCGACCCAGGGGTCCAGAAACATGTCTGGTGGTGGCAGCTGGCAAGCAGCCACTCAGCCAGGACAATAGAGTCAGGTCGTTTTTCAAGGGGCATCTATAAGATGCCATCTGAGTGCATTTTTTATTAAATCCCACCCTTGTATCAGAGTGGGTTTAATGTGCTGAGAAGTTTGATATCAAACTTCCCAGATTTCAGTAAAGCCATTATGGTGCTGTGGAGTTCGTAATGACAAACTCCCAGGCCATATACTCTTTATGGCTTTGTTGAAATATAAAATCCGATCCTTCTCGTTTTTTAATTGAGCTATGCGTCATCCATTTTACCTCTGCCCTCCTTTCCAGCCCCGGTTCTATCCTTGACACCTCACCTGCACAAACATTTGTAAAGAATCTAGATTGGGGTATTGCAGGCTGTGTATACATGCAGAGTCAGCGCAAAAGAACAGCTGGCGTCTGCTCGGAGTTTCCAGACAATGGTTAAGTCCTGAATAAAGCTTACACAGATAGCATATCTTGTTGTGCAGCCTCAAGACGCGAAGATTGCTCAAAACACCAAGGCTGTTGATTCTCACCGTTACCTCATTTGTGTGTTTTTCTCAAAGTTCTGTTTATACCACTGGGCGTCCCTTGTTTGTGATCTTTTGCTATAAAAACCCATGTAACCATTATTCCGGGTGCTTCCTCCTTGAGTATCTCTATGGTGCTTGTCGGACGAGGCTCCCATTCATGAATGTTAATAAATGATCCTGGATTTGTACTTCACTCCAGTGTCGATTCCTCCTTACTTATTTTGAACACGTGGACAAAGGGTGACCCTGCACCAGTGGGTTTTAGATAAAACCCACCTCCACAAATTGGTGCCCGAATGTGGGGCCCCATCGAAGGCCTGCAGTTGGACCGGGGAAGGAGATCGTGTCGGTAAGAAGAACTTCACTGAGGTGCGCAACACCTGAAGAGACTAGTTCTCGTGTCCAAGGTGATTTTTCAGCTCCCCGACTCTGATCTTCCCGGCGGCTGCTGACCTCGACTGGGGCTCTCGGACGGCCATTCTTTTGGATCAAGGAGGATCGACAGGTGGGAGTTGAAGACTACGAATAAGGTAGATTTGTATTGAACCGGTTCTTTTGGTTATTTGGAATTTGTTTGGAAATTGTTTGGAGCTTGCTTGGAATTTGTTTGGTTAACATTTTAAAATGTTAAAATTATACAGGTAATGTGAGAACATTTTTTTCTGTTTATAAGCTTTTATATCTTATACAACATGCCTGTGGTTAGTAAACTTTGGAAGTTTTGTTGCTGCTGCTGCGATAAGCAGAGCATTTTGGAAGCAAGTCAGCCGGCGCCACCGGAAGGTACGCCGAACTTTGAGATGTACATTAAATATGGTATTTGTCCTATTATGTATAATATATTGTGGAACAAATATACAAAAGGGGATCCCCAGTTACAGTGGCCATTAGAGGGAACGATGGACCCTCACAAACTTGAGCACTTAGAAAAAGAATTGTTCGTGAGGAAAGTTAGGCCAGCTATGTTTGACAGTTTGCGTATGTGGAGGAAGGAAGTGAGGGAGCGGTAGCTCAAGGCAGAAAAAGTAAAAAGGAAACAGGAAAGAAAGACAGATTATCAGAAGTATAGAGAATTGAAGGATAAAGAAGTTCAGGAGAATAAGGAATGTTTAGATCGGGAGCATAGATTGCTAATATCTAAGGAATACGTAGTTAGACCGACGGTAATAGCTCAGGTCCACCAAGATGATGTCGATTCAGACATCGATGGATTATTGATTGAACGACCCCCCCCCCATATGTACCTTTGGTACCCCTTCCCCTTGGACCACCAAACCTCGTACCCCCTGCACCGCCGGCTCCACCTCCTCCACCCGTGATTGTCCAACTCCCTATTTTTCAACCGGTGCAGATTCATCCCTTATCCCCCCAATCCCAAGCAACTGCGCCCGAATTGACAGATGGCCACGTACCCCCTGTACCTATCCCGGCCCCCTGAATTCTTCGTTCTGCCATACATCAGCCACGTCAAGCCGCAATAAAACTGATAGTATTAAATTGGTTGAATGATCCAGAAATGGAGGCAGGAGAAATGATAGACCAGATACAAGACTTCTCTGAGGGTGAGCTCCTTTGTCTCGTAAATAAGCTTTCTTATCAGCTTATATTCCAATGGGAGATGACTACAGGACAAAATGGTCCCGACGATGTTAGAGCCATTAGTCGACAGTGTCAGGGAGGAGCCTTCCCTGTAGGTAGGGTTAATACCACCATAGCAACGATAATTGGATACCGTAATGAACTTCTTACCTCTCCGCGGATAAGACCCATGAGGGAAGCCGCGCCCCAGTTAGTCCCCGCGAGTGGGAATGGAGATAATGATGATCCTAATAGTGCCGACGCTAGAGCCCACTTTATGTACAATTGGATATATTCGCCCTGGAAAAGGACGGATGTACTCACTTTAAAGGCCTCCTTACCTGACATACGGAAAAATCCTAGAGGATTTTATGATGACGTACAGGCAGCTATTGATTCCTGCGTCATGACCTTAGCTGATATTGATATGTTTTTCGGCATGATCTTGCCACCAGATATATGGAGATTTGCCCGGAAACAGGATCATGCTGTTGAGCTAGGAGGAGATTGGGCTGCCATAGTAGCAGCCGAAGCGGATAGGAAGCCTGGCAAGAAACCCAATCAGCTCATACTGGATCTCCCTGGTAATATACTTACCTATATAAAAACGATGATTCCGGCAAGAAAAATAGATTGGGCGCTTCTTACTGCTTGTAAACAAAAACAGGGAGAGGCCGTCCCTGATTTCTTTACTCGCTTTGAGGAAGTGTTCCACGATTTTAGTGGCCAAGATACATCTACACCCACGGGCGCGCATTTATTTGTAGATCGATTTGTGGGAAACTTACTTCCCGAAATATCTGTTCACCTAAAGGGATCTGAGAGTACATGGGCTTCAGTATCCCCTAAGGCTATATTAGATATGGCTCAGTATTATCAGAATCAGGTGACAACTGAGCATGATCGAAAAGAAGGGAAACTAAAAGAGTTAAAAACTAAGGTAATGATGGTTCAGGCCTATGGACCCCAGGGTCGAGGCCGTGCTCAAAATTATAGACAAGTACCTTCATTAGGGCCACTGCGTTGACAGACGCCACTAGGGCTGGATCAATGCGCTTATTGTAAAGAGAAAGGACATTGGCGTTCTGAATGTCCTGTCTTAGCCTCTGGTGGGAGAGGAAGGGGACAAGTAAGTGGTGGCCGGGGAACTCAAGTTCCACAACAAGCTCAAGCTCCAGGAAGAAATAGGTCAGATAATTATTTTGATCAACGAAATAATCAATATTCTTTGGAGGATTATGAATCAGAAGAGACTGTGGGAATGCACTTTGCCTAGGAAAGCGTAGGACAAGGAGGACCAGTTGAGATACCTGTAGACCAGTCAGGACCCTATATAACAGCCATAATACTTGGGCAGGATCAGAAATTCATAGTGGATACAGGGGCGACACGTAGCGCAATATCTCAAAAACTGGTCCCTGGGACACCCTTGTCTGGCCAAGTAATTACATCAATAGGGTTTGATGGAACACCAACTCCTAGCCCTGTGTCCCAAAAATTACCTTTGCAGGTTAAAAATTTCATTACTTTAGCCCCCTTTTTGCTTCCCCACATGCCCCCGATAATTTGTTGGGACTTGATCTCTTGAAATATTTTCATGCTTCTATACATTGTTCCCATCTGGAGTGCGTGTCATTTTTGGGAAAAAGACATTGCCTAAACAATATAATTTTTCTCCATGCCCGGATCTTGATTCTGTTTCCCCATGTGTCTGGGCCACTGCAGACACAGATGTAGGAAGAATGGACATTTCCTCAGTACATATACAGGTTCGGGAGGGTGCTTCCTTGCCACGGATCCCGCAATATAAAATATCGAAAGAAGGTGAAGATGCGCTAATGTATATCATTGACGACATGATACTTACAGGAGTCATTGAGAAAGTTTCCTCTAATGTACGTAACAGCCCTATTCTTCCTGTCCTTAAAAGGGGCGATGGTATACGGGACAAGGTTTATCGATTTGTGATTGATTTAAGAGAAATAAACAAAATAGTGGTCCCTCAATATCCTGTCGTCTCTGATATCACCACTTTGTTGACATTGATCCCACCTACAGCCACTGTATTCTCTGTTATTGATCTCAAGAACGCCTTTTTCTCTATCCTTATACATGAGGATAGTAGATATCATTTTGGATTTTCACTTCGAGGCCGTTCATTCAGATTTTGTAGGGCTCCCCAAGGCTACACAGAAAGTCCTAGTATTTACAGTCAGGCACTCAAACGACAGTTGGACGAACTTCTTTTGCCACCTGGAGTTACACTTGTTCAATACGTTGATGACATTTTGCTTGCAGCAGACACAGTTGAGCATTGTAAAGAGGCCACTCTCTCCTTATTGCACCATCTTGCTGTTAAGGGACATAAGGTCTCTAAGAATAAGTTGCAATATTGTCAATCTGAGGTCACCTATTTGGGTCACCTCTTGTCCAAGGAAGGTCGCACTCTCACTAAAGACAGGATTCAAACTATCCTACATATTCCCATTCCAAGTACACAAAAGGAAGTTAGGGCACTTATTGGTATTACTTCCTACTGTAGACAGTGGATCCCCAACTTCTCGCTTATTATCAAACCTCTTTTGTCCCTTGTTACTAAAGACACTCCCTTTCCCCTACCATGGTCATCTGAATGTCAAAATGCATATCAACAGCTTCGTGCGTCCCTTTGTTCTGCTCCTGTGTTAGGTACTCCAGATTACATCAAACCTTTCATATTGTATGTACATGAGAGGGAAGGATGTGCATTATCGGTCTTGACACAGCCACATGGCAGCAAACATCGTCCATGTGCTTATTTTTCGGTTGTATTGGATCCAGTGGCCAGAGGACTCCCGGGCTGTCTTAGGGCAGTGGCTGCTACAGCCATCTCCATACGACAATCTGAAGGGATAGTGTTGAGCAGCAAGCTTATGGTACCACATTCTGTAGACGCACTCCTTAACCAGACCAAGACACAACACTTGACTAGCGCTAGACTCACAGGATACGAACTTACGCTTTTGGCACCTCATATCACGCTCAAGAGATGCTTGACACTGAATCCTGCTACATTGTTACCCTTACCAGCTGAACAATCTCATGATTTGCATGATTGTATTTTTCTGACAGAAGAACAAACCAAGGGAAGAGTAGATCTTAAAGATACAGCTTTGTTAGATCCTGAGGGAGAGTTGTGGGTGGACGGCTCTTGTTTGAAATTACCTGATGGCACCACCTCTGCATCCTATGCCATAACAACGTTGCAGACAGTGGTAGAAACAGCTCGTATTCCACAGAGATCTGCCCAAGCTGCTGAACTTATCGCACTTTTGAGGGCTTGTGAACTCAGTCAGGGGTTATCAGTGAACATTTACATGGACAGCCAGCATGCATTTGGTGTGGCACACAACTTTGGCAAGCTTTGGAAGGAACGGGGATTCCTAACCTCACATGGTTCCAAAATACAACATGGCGAATTGGTAAACAGTCTCCTTACTGCCCTGACATTGCCAAAGAGTGTGGCCATTATCAAATGTAGTGCCCACAAGAAAGTCACAGATAAGGTGGGACAAGGGAATGCTTTTGTAGATGAAGTAGCACAAGACACTGCGAGTGCACACACAAGTATGATGTATGTACTACGATCCCAAGCTGAAAGATGGGAAAACATGTATACAGAGATCAAGGAAATACAACATTCCGCCACTGAACAAGAAAAAGCGGAAAGGGAAAAGGAAGGAGAGTTAGATGATGAGGGATGTTGGAGGTCCAAAGATATGCTGAAATGGAAATTGCCTTATGCTTATTTACTGCCCTTTTTAACCATGGCTCATGGACCTGCTCACGTTAGTGCCAAAAACACCATCTCCCAACTAGAACAGGTCTGGGATAATCAGCACATTCGGAAAACAGCTGAGCATTTAGTTAAACATTGCATGGTATGTTTACAGCACAATCCCGGGAAGGGAGTATCAACCCCCACAGGTGGATTTTCTCCACCCCAGGTACCCTTCGAATGGCTTCAAATGGATTATATCCAGTTGGAGCGCTGCAATAATTTGAAGTATGCATTAGTAGTGGTTTGTTCTTTTAGCAGGTGGGTGGAGGCCTATCCAACCAAAGATAACACAGCCTTGACAACGGCTAAAATTCTGCTAAAAGAGTTCTTTCCCCGTTTCGGAATTTGTAGGGTCCTTTGGAGTGACAATGGCCCCCACTTCACTGGCCAGATAATAGAATACCTAATGAAAGATTTAGGGGTAAAACAGAAGTTTCATGCTGCCAATTATCCCCAGGCAGCGGGTCTGGTAGAAAGGTACAACGCCACACTGAAGTTGAAACTAGCTAAGATACAAGCAACAACGGGCCTTAAATGGCCAGATGCCTTGCCCCTAGCTTTATCTGTCCGTTCCATTCCACATAGTAAGATTGGACTTTCTCCATATGAGACTGTATTTGGTAGGCCTATGAATGTGTGGGGACCTCCAAGGCCAAATGTGATAAGGGAAATACAGTACCCTGTTTTGAGTGATTACTTGAAAAACTTGACTGAAAAACTGTCTCTGATTCACCAACAGGTGCATGAAGCCATTCCAGACAAATCAGAGGGTCCAGCTCATGGTCTCCAGCCTGGAGAATTTGTTCTAGTGAAGAACTTTCAACGTTCCAAGAATCTGGAACCTCGCTGGAAGAACCCAGAGCAGGTCCTGCTTGCAACTCGAACTACTGTCCGCGTTACCAACAGACGTAACTGGATTAATGCCTTGCACTGCAAGCGAATCCCGGCAACTGTTCTCCAACCAGAAGGCAGAAACGATTTAAAAGACATATTGCAAACTCAGAAGAATGTTGCTCCTGTGAACGAAGAAACTCTGTTTTCTGATCAAACTACGCCTTCGGTAACAAGGTATGATTTACGACCAAGGAAGGGAAGGAGCAGATAGAGATACCGGAAGACCTGCTCCCAATTAGTGGGACGGTTCGGCTGTGGCACGGTGGGATCGCAGAATCGGCTGAACTAGGTTCAGTGAGGGTTGTGATACGTGTTCAGTGGTACCCGGGTCTCTCTCCGACCTGTGGTTGTATTGATACCGTTAAGGAGAATGCAGAAATTGGGATCCAAGTTGCGAACCAAGGACAAGACTCTGTGCATGGTGACTCTGATCATATTGTTGATAAT
Organism: Calotriton arnoldi; assembly: GCA_963921515.1. Classification (NCBI taxonomy): domain Eukaryota; kingdom Metazoa; phylum Chordata; class Amphibia; order Caudata; family Salamandridae; genus Calotriton; species Calotriton arnoldi. The sequence goes on from CAWUFW010003776.1 coordinate 1,629,001, forward strand.
ATTGGCAGCAGCCTTATGGACAGTGGAGGAAGTAATTCCGGCCCGGAACTTACTGTCTGCTACTACTACTCCTGTCCCCACGGAACATTATTACTTCACTCTTCCCTATCATGAAAGGAAGCATTGATTGTCATATCACAATAATACTTTCATACAAATGTTACATCATACTCATAATGCTACAAATACTACCAACTGCTGGGTATGTGGAATGTTGCCAGCCCATCAGAAGAAGGGGGGAACGCCCCTCCTTGCCATTTTCACATAATGGCTCCTGTAGAGCCTGGTTCAAACTTTTGTGGGCCTCTGAAATCAATAATATTAGTACAGCTGATGTAGGGGGACTTAATGCGCAATTGAATAAGGTATGTTACCCCGATGACGATGGCCTCCTACAAGCCAAGGGAACTATATGGGAAATGGAAGAATACAGCAAAGGAAATTCCTCCACAAGGTACGTCTTCCCCCACACTCGAACAGCCAAGGGGAATGGGCCTCCTGTTATCGCTGTTACAAGAACCTGAGCAAGTCTCTGTGTAAGCAGTATTGGCAGTATCCCTGTGGGAAAAAGTGACTGTGCTACAGTATTGAATATCACTGGAACAAACAATAGCAGTTTTCTATCATCATATAACGTCTTACTTCATTTGTGGAAGCAAAGGCTACTATCATTTGCCAATCGGATGGTCTGGAATATGCTATGTGTCCTTCTTGCTTCCTCCTGTGTTTTTAGCACCTGCATCTTATCACAAAGATCGAAAACTGTTTAATGACACTTTCTTGAAACGATTCACGAGAATTATAAATGGTGATGAAGTGGATCAAACTGACACTTCATTACAGCAGTATGTTGATTTTAATTTGGGACTCTTTTTCTTCGTTGGTCCAGCCCTGAATAGCAGAAAAATAAGACGCTTGACCCGCGTGGTAGAGGCAGTGACTAATCAAACAGCAATGGCTCTTGGAAATATTACAGAAGAGCTCCAAATTACCAGGATTGTGGTTTTGCAAAATAGAATGGTTTTAGATGTGATATTAGCTGATCCTGGTGGAGCATGTCGTATCATCGGAAGTAGCTGTTGTGTGTTTATCCCTGCCAACGCTCCTTCTGTCTATGACGCTATTTCCAAACTACATAAAATAGCCGCAGAAATACACCAGGAACAAGGAACATGGACTTGGTCCGAGTGGTTGTGGGGTATTGTTTCTGCTTGGGGCTGAAAATTATTAATGGGGATAGTAATTATAGGAGCCATCTTTCTCACTTGCTGTTGCTGCGTTCAGTGTGCCCCTGTGATATGTACAGCTTGTATAGCTACTTGTAACAGTATCAAGCCTCCCCCAATTAATGTTCATGAATCAAATAGACAAATGATGATGCAACTTGAAATTGATGAACTCATGAGGATTGATATACATGATTAATATATGTACTTTAAAATGGATTAGCATAGGCTAAAAAGGAAGGACTGTTGAAATATAAAATCCGATCCTTCTCGTTTTTGAATTGAGCTATGCGTCATCCATTTTACCTCTGCCCTCCTTTCCAGCCCCGGTTCTATCCTTGACACCTCACCTGCACAAACATTTGTAAAGAATCTAGATTGGGGTATTGCAGGCTGTGTATACATGCAGAGTCAGCGCAAAAGAACAGCTGGCGTCTGCTCAGAGTTTCCAGACAATGGTTAAGTCCTGAATAAAGCTTACACAGATAGCATATCTTGTTGTGCAGCCTCAAGACGCGAAAATTGCTCAAAACACCAAGGCTGTTGATTCTCACCGTTACCTCATTTGTGTGTTTTTCTCAAAGTTCTGTTGTCACGATCACCTACCAAGGACAGGGTCGCAAAGGGCACCTGTTGACTACCTCTCTTTCCCCCTCTGTATGGAAGAGAATGGCATGTATGGTAGAGAATGAGGCGCCACTAGGGGGCGAGAGGTACACGAGAAACTACAAGTACCAGAAGCCCTTGGAACGTCAAACAGGAAACCGGATCCGGCACTGCATTCCTCCACGCAGCTATAAAGTCCCTCCTCTTCCCAGAGTCGGGGCTTGACAAACTTTCCAGTTTTCCTGAAGAACCTGTAAAGCGGAAGGTATTCCCCGCTGGATTTCAAGCCTTTTTTCGAGCCCTGTTTTGGTAGCGGCTAACACGCTGTGCTGTTTCCGGTACCTTGAGTTTCCTGTGTGCTGGTTTTACCGATTCCCTGTCGTCTGCCATTTCAGGTAGCTGCCTGGAACTTGAGCAGCGTGGACAACAAATGCCCCCAGGTATTTAGGTGTAATGCGGGAGGAACGCATAGGTGCGCTTCTTCTCAGAACGTGACTTTTTTTTCTCTTATGTTTTATTCCCGGATTATTGGGCTTCCGAGTATTTTGAACTTTCCGCCGCTGTGATTCAACAGCAACCGTTTGCAGTTCCTTTGGCTCTCACGCTGCAGAATACTCAGCAGTATTTCTGAAGCAATGATCATACTTGGGGACACGCTGTGAAGTCAACAGCGTCGCTAACATAGTACGTGACGGCGCATTGTGTGGGTTTCTCTCCTATTCATTCTTGGAGTACATATTCCTCTGTGAGAAACCATTACTTCTACGAGACCCCAGAGGTAAATTGCTGTTCTACCGTATGAGTGGGTGATTTTAGCTGCGCAGAGTACATGAACCTGAATGTTCCCTTTCTAGTCAGCTAGCTAACATATGTTTTCTTGTTATTCTTTTGTGCACAGTTTACTCTCGAGGGGTCTTTTGAAGATAGACTGAACCCTAGATCAAGAAGCAGGTCCAGAAAATCCCATTTGAGAACGCAGTGTTTATTATTTTATCCTCTTCCCTTTTCCCCCGGTGTGCTTCCTTGCGCAGTAGTGTTTGTTGCTCTGTGTGGGGTAGCATTCAGGGGAGTAGGGGGGCTACTCTACGAGCCATCGTCCCCGCTGGCAGACCATGGATGTTAGTGGCTGTTTACTGGTTTTTGGTGCTACTGACGTCACGACAGATTGTCAAGCCCAAGACTATTACCCAGCTCGAACGATGGACACTAATATAGTTTTAACCTCGCTCATGGAGAGCCTTGCAGCTCTGCAACAGGAGGTTCAAACCTCTCGCCAAGAAAACCAAGAAATGAGGAAGGAGATGAGTATCTTGCGTAGGGAGGTAGCAGGCATTTCTAGAAAAGGGAAAGTCGAAGGTACAGGGACTGGGTCTTATATTAGGGACTGGGTCTTATATTAGGGACTGGACTCTTCCTCCTCCGGCATCAACCACGCCGACTGCTTCGGGGGGTGGAGCACAAGGCACGGGCTTCTTTTCAGCGCCTGCAACAACCCCTCTCTCCACTGTATCTACCCCCACAGTTCATGTTATACAGAATCCAGGTATACCTCTAGCTCCTCCTGAACGGTTTTATGGGGATCCCAAGAAATTTGAAACATTCCTAAATCAATGCAGGCTGCACTTCCTGTGTAAACCTACAGTATTTCAAGACGGTGCAGCTAAAACGTCTTTTATGATGTCATATTTGGGGGGTAATGCCGCCAGCTGGACCATTCCTTTGATGGAGCGAAACGATCCAATGTTGCACAACTTCCATGACTTTTGTTTGGGAATGAGAAAGTTGTTTGATCGAAGGTCTCACATGTTGTCTCTGGACAGGGAACTGTTCACACTATGGCAAGGGACACAGGACTTACTAACGTACATCACTACCTTTAATCGCCTCCTGGTGGAAACCGACTGGCCCCAAGAGAAACGTACTTCTCTCTTCTATCAGGGTTTACGAGGAGAATTAAAAGATGTTCTGTCCCAGGTAGTTCAGCTACCTCAAACCTACGAGGAGTTGATTGAGTTAACCGTCCAACTAGACTACCGTCTACAGGAAAGAAAGGGGGACAGAAGTAAGGGGGATACCCGTTTTCTTTTTCCCAGACCAAAAATCACAACCGAAGAACATGTCAAAACATCTAAAGAACCTGAACCCATGCAAATCGGAGGAATCAGAGGCCCGCTCACCTCAGAAGAAAGAGAGAAAAGACGGCAACAAAAACTTTGTCTATATTGCGGGAAAAGCGGACATTACATCAGAGAGTGTCGAGCACGAACGAGGCCAACAGAACGGTCTTTTACCCAGAAAATGCAGGCGGCAATTATCCCTCAAGGAGCGGAAAACTAAGAAGCCCAAGTCAGGAAGGGATCTCTACCTTGGGTTCTAAACCAGAAACGATCTCTTTAGCTCTTGCAAACACCATTCAACCTTCTGTGGCTCATCTGAATGAGTGTATCACTTTAAGGATCCCTGGAGCGAAAACCCTTAGCGTATCTGCCATGTTGGATTCCGGAGCCACTGGAAACTTCATCGATCAACAGTATGCTCGGAATATAGGGGTACCGTGTGAAAGTAAGAAGGCCCCAGAAATCGTAAAAGCAGTCGATGGGACAACGTTGACGTCAGGACCGGTTAGGTTCCATACCATTCCTCTTATGATGCAAATAGGAGACAACCATGTTGAACATATCCAATTTGACCTCATCGACGCTCCGCATTTTTGCCTCATCCTAGGTATGCCCTGGTTAACTCTGCATGACCCTGTTATTCAGTGGGCAGACCGGACCGTATCATTAAACTCCGAGGATTGCAAGGAGCAGTGTACCAAGCAGTCCATCTTCCATGAAAGAACCTCCAGTATGCAGGCTGCTCTGCTAGCCACAGGATGTGAGGAAATCGGGTACTGCTGCTCCACCATCCTACCAGAAGCATACGAGGAATACAAGCAGGTGTTTAACAAACAGGAAGCGACCCGATTACCCCCACACAGGACATACGATTGTCGTATCGACCTTATTCCTGGAGCGGACATCCCTTGTAGTAGGGTTTATGCCCTTACCGAACCCGAGACCCAATACCTGAAGAATTATCTGGAGGAAAACTTGGCATCCGGCTTCATCAGGCATTCCTCGTCTCCAGCCTCTTCTCCTCTCTTCTTTATACCGAAGAAGGATTGTGCAGATCTAAGAACCTGTATTGACTACAGAGCACTTAATAAAGTGACTATAAAAAACCGATACCCCCTGCCATTGATACCAGTACTTCTAGACCAGCTGAAGGGCGCGCAAATTTTCACTAAACTAGATCTGAGCGGGGCATACCACCTGGTAAGAGTCAGAACAGGTGATGAGTGGAAGACGGCCTTCAGAACAAAATTCGGGCTTTATGAATACCAGGTGATGCCCTTCGGATTGTGTAACGCCCCTGCGGCGTTTCAATACTTCATGGATGAAATACTTCGGGGTTTTTGGAAACATTTTGTATCGTATACATTGACGATATTCTTATCTATTCGTCAAACCCCCAAGAGCACAAGAACCATGTAAAAGCAGTACTAGAGAGGCTTCAACAACACTCACTCTATGCCAAATTGGAAAAATGCCTTTTTCACGTTCCTGAGGTCGCCTTCTTGGGATACGTCATCAATTCCCACGGATTTCAAATGGACATGGGCAAGGTAGAAGCCATTTGTATTGGAAAGGAAAAGGGGCCCCTGAATATGAGATAAATGCCTCGTCAGGGAAATACAAAGAGGGGGAAGAAGAGGGGAGCACCTAGGCAAGGTGCAATCAACACATAACAGGCATATCAACACCAGATAATCTAGGAATTACAACATGTGTTGAACACTTGACACACCAATATTCTTTAGATTTCTTTTATTTTTGGTCTTTTCACTTAGTTATAATGATATAAACATCTACTTATTTTTACATAACATTTTTTTTCTCTCCATTTCAATTATTATCTCTTGTTAAAAACACATTATTTAGTGTACATACAGACAAAACTGATAATTGCATCCACATTTCATAGTTGTCTTGTTTCTACCTTCTTTTAATAATAGCAGGGAACAGAATTGTCAAGTGATCTAATTCTATAGACAAAAACTTAAACCCTACTAAAATATAAACTTTGAAAGCAATTACGTTCTTAAGTTCTGCAATAGATTATGCATGTAATATATTCAATAGGCATCCATCATTGTAATGGCATAAGGAGACTGGCGGTTTCAGATCTAACTACGCGCGTTTCGGCTTAGGCCTTCGTCAGGACTCCGTCACAGGTTCTTTGGTTCAGGCACAATGAGGATGTGCCCCGCTCATCCCAATTTATTATGGATTATCTGCGGCAGCTCTTTTATTTATACTTGATTCACACGCGACAGGAATGTTCTGCTGAATGGTATTCAGGTTGTACAGGAAGGAGTCAATTTTGGTCCCAGTTTCCTGGCCGAAAATCTTCGCGTTTCACGTTAGTGCCTCCCGCCAGACTTAAATCCAGAGTTCCTCTGCTTTTACCCGCGAGTAAAACCTGAACCAAAGAACCTGTGACGGAGTCCTGACGAAGGCCTAAGCCGAAACGCGCGTAGTTAGATCTGAAACCGCCAGTCACTTGACAATTCTGTTCCCTGCTATTATTAAAAGAAGGTAGAAACAAGACAACTATGAAATGTGGATGCAATTATCAGTTTTGTCTGTATGTACACTAAATAATGTGTTTTTAACAAGAGATAATAATTGAAATGGAGAGAAAAATTTTTTTATGTAAAAAATAAGTAGATGTTTATATCATTATAACTAAGTGAAAAGACCAAAAATAAAAGAAATCTAAAGAATATGGGTGTGTCAAGTGTTCAACACATGTTGTAATTCCTAGATTATCTGGTGTTGATATGCCTGTTATGTGTGTTGATTGCACCCTGCCTAGGTGCTCCCCTCTTCTTCCCCCCCAAGGTAGAAGCCATTACACACTGGAAGGCCCCACACCATGTCAAATCAATACAAAGCTTCCTAGGTTTCGCGAATTACTACAGACGCTTCATCAAAGATTTTTCGAAAGTGATACAACCTATATCCCGTCTGCTGCGAAAAAACACCCCTTTTGTTTGGAACCAAGAAGCGGACAACTCATTCAAGGAGTTGAAGGAACGATTCACTCATGCTCCTATCTTGCGTCATCCTGACCCACACCTTCCGTTTGTGGTAGAAACGGACGCATCGCAGTATGCCATAGGAGGGGTGTTGTCCCAACGTCACCCTGACACAGGACAGCTTCATCCAGTGGCGTATTATTCCAAGAAACTCGCTCCCAGCAAGACAAACTATTCCATCACAGACAAGGAGCTGCTGGCCATCAAGCGAGCTTGTGAAGAGTGGAGACACTATCTTCTGGGAGCACGGCATACCATCGAAATGTATACGGATCATCGGAATCTTTTATTTCTGAAAACCGCCAGAGCCCTAACTCCACGACAACTACGGTGGTCTTTGTTTTTTTCTGATTTTGATTTTGTTATCAAATACCGGCCTGGACCACAGAATGGTAAGGCCGATGCACTTTCTCGACTGGACGAACCCTCAGAAGACAGACAGGAGGATCCACCGGAACCACCCTCTATTCTCCCTGAGAAGGCCTTCTTGTACAAGACCCTCGCTCTGATCACATCTCAGGATTTCCTTGAGGACTTAAAAGTGTCCTTAGCCAGCGTGGATGCACCAGCATGGATACAAGAAGACCCTGAACACAGGACGACGAACGAAGACTTGTTGTATCATTACCATGCTTTATATATTCTCCAGTCCGTTCTGCAGCTACAAGTATTGGCGTGGGCTCACGACTCAACGCTGGGTGGACACTTAGGAGAGTACAAAACGATCGCCTGCATCGAAAGGTCTTTCTGGTGGCCCACGTTACGAAAAGACACCAAGGAATACCTCAGAAACTATGCCGTTTGTACACAAGGAAAAGCCAGCCATTCAAAACCTGTGGGATTGTTGCGGCCGATACCCATACCTCCACTCCCTTGGCACACTGTGTTGATGGACTTCATTGTAGAGATGCCGCCCTGTAAAGGATACACCACAATCCTAGTGGTGGTCGACCACTTGACAAAAATGGGACATTTTATCCCGCTGAAACGGCTTCCTACCTCCTCGGAACTAGCGGTTGTCTTCCTTCAGCATGTGGTCAGGGCTCACGGACTACCCAGGGTACTTATAACAGACCGAGGCACGCAGTTCACCTCTCGCTTTTGGAGAGCATTATGCAACACCATGAGAGTGGAGGCCCGTATGTCCACAAGTTACCACCCTCAGACGGACGGTAAAACTGAACAACTCAATCAAACACTAGAGCAGTACCTACGTTGTTTTACCCTCCAAAACACCGTGGACTGGTACCCCCTGATCTGGATGGTGGAGTTCGCCTACAATAATGCAGAACATTCTAAGTTGGGATGTTCACCCTTCTTTTGTTTGTATGGCCTCCATCCGAACATGCTCCCTTTTGAATGGCCGGTAGTCTCCAAACATCCCACTATACAGGAACACCACAAGCATCTTAGAGCAGTGCTTATCGATGCTAAGCAACATTTAGCGATAGCACAAACAACACAAAAACACTTTGCTGACAAAAAGAGGGCCCCAGAACCAACCTACCTGGTGGGAGACAAGGTGTGGTTGGCCACTAGGAATCTTCACCTAAAAGGGGTGGGTAAACTGACTCCCAAGTACATAGGACCTTATGGAATTGAGGAAGTCATCAACCCCGTAGCAGTAAGGCTAGCCTTGTCCCAGTCATTGAGAGTACATCCCGTCTTTCATGTGTCCTTGCTCCGACCATGTCCCGTGAGTATGAGGCTGCCAGTTACTCCCCTACCTGTAGAAGTAGACGGACAGAATGAGTACGAAGTGCAGGGACTATTGGATTCCCGGCTGGTACGAGGTCGAGTGCAGTATCTGGTGGATTGGAAGGGGTATGGAGTAGAGGAGAGAACCTGGGAACCCGCACACAATCTCCACTGCCCTCTTATACTTGAGCGTTTTCACGCCCGACACCCAGGCAAACCAGGGCAACTCGAGAGGGGGTTCTGTCACGATCACCTACCAAGGACAGGGTCGCAAAGGGCACCTGTCGACTACCTCTCTTTCCCCCTCTGTATGGAAGAGAATGGCATGTATGGTAGAGAATGAGGCACCACTAGGGGGCGAGAGGTACACGAGAAACTACAAGTACCAGAAGCCCTTGGAACATCAAACAGGAAACCGGATCCGGCACTGCATTCCTCCACGCAGCTATAAAGTCCCTCCTCTTCCCAGAGTCGGGGCTTGACAAACTTTCCAGTTTTCCTGAAGAACCTGTAAAGCGGAAGGTATTCCCCGCTGGATTTCAAGCCTTTTTTCGAGCCCTGTTTTGGTAGCGGCTAACACGCTGTGCTGTTTCCGGTACCTTGAGTTTCCTGTGTGCTGGTTTTACCGATTCCCTGTCGTCTGCCATTTCAGGTAGCTGCCTGGAACTTGAGCAGCGTGGACAACGAATGCCCCCAGGTATTTAGGTGTAATGCGGGAGGAACGCGTAGGTGCGCTTCTTCTCAGAACGTGACTTTTTTTTCTCTTATGTTTTATTCCCGGATTATTGGGCTTCCGAGTATTTTGAACTTTCCGCCGCTGTGATTCAACAGCAACCGTTTGCAGTTCCTTTGGCTCTCACGCTGCAGAATACTCAGCAGTATTTCTAAAGCAATGATCATACTTGGGGACACGCTGTGAAGTCAACAGCGTCGCTAACATAGTACGTGACGGCGCATTGTGTGGGTTTCTCTCCTATTCATTCTTGGAGTACATATTCCTCTGTGAGAAACCATTACTTCTACGAGACCCCAGAGGTAAATTGCTGTTCTACCGTAAGAGTGGGTGATTTCAGCTGCGCAGAGTACATGAACCTGAATGTTCCCTTTCTAGTCAGCTAGCTAACATATGTTTTCTTGTTATTCTTTTGTGCAGTTTACTCTCGAGGGGTCTTTTGAAGATAGACTGAACCCTAGATCAAGAAGCAGGTCCAGAAGATCCCATTTGAGAACGCAGTGTTTATTATTTTATCCTCTTCCCTTTTCCCCGGTGTGCTTCCTTGCGCAGTAGTGTTTGTTGCTCTGTGTGGGGTAGCATTCAGGGAGTAGGGAGCTACTCTACGAGCCATCGTCCCCGCTGGCAGACCTCGGAGGTTAGTGGCTGTTCACTGGTTTTTGGTGCTACTGACGTCACGACATCTGTTTATACCACTGGGCGTCCCTTGTTTGTGATCTGTTGCTATAAAAACCCATGTAACCATTATTCCGGGTGCTTCCTCCTTGAGTATCTCTATGGTGCTTGTCGGACGAGGCTCCCATTCATGAATGTTAATAAATGATCCTGGATTTGTACTTCACTCCAGTGTCGATTCCTCCTTACTTATTTTGAACCCGTGGACAAAGGGTGACCCTGCACCAGTGGGTTTTAGATAAAACCCACCTCCACAGCTTTACTGCACTTACAATGTCTAAGAATGGACTTAGACACTGTAGGGGTACAGGGCTCATGCACCTGTACCCTCACTACTGGTATAGTTCACCCAGCTAGAGGGGTGGCTTACCTATGCCATGGAAGTGGATTGTAGGCATGGCACACAGGGATGTGTGCCATGTCGACTCTTCACTTTGCTCTGCACCAAAACACTCAAACTGCAATGGCAGTGTGTGTGTGTAAAGGTACAGGGCCTTTAAGGGTTGCACAATAAGTGCTGCAGCCCTTAGAGGCCTTCCCCTTCACAGTGCCCTTGGTACCTAGGGTACCTTTTACAAGGGACTTACATGTGGCCAGAGAGTTACCAATTGGGTTTGCAACAGTACAGTTTTAGGGAAAGAACATAGGCCCTGGGTACCTGGTTTGCAGGAACCCAGGGCACACTCAGTCAAAGAGCATCAACATTAGGCAACAAGTGGGAGGCAACAATGCAAAAAGGGGCACTTTCCTACACTGTGGTCCCCCTCACTTCCCCCCAGCGACTGGTGGTGGTACCAAGCCGTGTCGTGCGGGGAGAGAGGATGGTGCCAGCAACAGTGTTCACTTTACCTAGGGGATATCAGCTGTTCAGGGTAATGATGCCCTGTTCACACTCACAGCCTCTGCACTGTGGCTCGTCATCGCAGACCTGGTCTCAATCACCGGGGCCAGTCATCCCCAACCCCACCAAGCAGGGGGAGCCCTCAACTGTGTAGTTGGGTGGGGGCAACTCTGTTGTCCCCATGATCCTTACCTCAGGCCTCCCCCAGCATAGGCTTGGCCAGCTGCGGCGTGGCTTTGCCTGTCTCGGATAAGGCGTTTAAGTTGCCTTCTGCAGGATAGAGGTCTTGGTGCCTTAGGGACTTGAATGACAATTTTATTTCTCCCTCTATGGAGGGAGGACAGCTATTCAATTCTAGGGCCTAGAATAAAATATCATCTTGGCCAAATAAACCATGGCTCTTTTACTGGTGGATCGAAAGACAACTTGAGAGAAAGAATATCTACTTGCTCTCCCTCGCTCAATACAGGATGCCAACACACATCAACTGAGCTATGTCACAATGTGAATAGTAAAAAGTAAAACATAATTTTGATGCCTTCAAGGACATCAACAATTTGATACCAGTGTTATGCATTTTTCACTTTTATAAAATCGACAATTTGCTGCATCATTTGTAGACTGTAATGCAAACAAGCACTGTCAATGGCAATAGGTCTGGTTGATAAATGAAAGTGACTTTTCAGTCACTGATGAGTTCAGGCACTCAAAAGATAACATGCTCTGTCTTTGATTCTTACACTCTCATGCATCAATTCATCCCCTCTCTAATTCATTTCTATATTCATCCACTTACACACCCACAATAAAACACACATTCAAACTCAGTAATATATACTAAATAAATTAAATAAGCAAAAATAGAAAAAGAAAACATGCTGCCACCTAAACATAGTGGGCATATGGTTGCAGTAACAAATACAAGTACACATTTCAGAGGGTAGACCTCTTGCAACGGTATTGTACATATTGTGTCATTGTTTTAAAGCTCCACCATGGATTTCATGTTTAGAACCAATGTCTTGGAATGGTACATCAGTGATAAGCTACGACCAAAACCATTTCATTAGGGTCGCCTGGTTTAAATGCAGTGGTCATGCGGGAAGTAGTCAACTGCAGATGGAATGAGCGACAAGCAAGCAGCATTTTACCACAGTCTGGGGAACTGCAGTATGCTCTAACAAGCTCTGGCAAAGCCTATAGGTCACACCTCGGGGGGAGCTACTGGCTTTGCTAATCATGTGGGGGTGGAGAAAGGGAGGGCAGGTGGGGGATGGAGAACAAGATGGTAAAAAAAGCGCTATGAAGCAGCCAGTGCTGAGGAGTGGGGTGGTGGAGAAGAAACAGGGACTGGGGTGGGCAGGATGTCGAGAAGAAACAGAGACTGGGGTGGGCGAGAAGAAATAAGGACTGGGGCGGGCGAGAAGAAACGGGGACTGGGGCGGGTGAGAAGAAACATGGACTCAGGCAGGAGGGCGAGAATAAATGGGAACTGGGGCAAGCAAGAGGGGGAGAAGAAACAGGGACTGGGGCGGGGGAGAAGAAACAGGGACCTGAGAAGAAACGAAAACTAGACTAGAGGAGAAAAAGGGACTAGAGAAGAAACAGGGACTGGGACAAGCAGGAGGGGGAAAATAAACAGGGACTTGAGAAGAAACGGGGATTAGACTAGAGTACAAAAAGGACTAGAGAAGATACAGGGAATGGGGTCTTGAGGAGAAACAGGGGCTGGAGAAGAAACGGGGGCTCGAGGAGAAACAGGGGCCGGAGAAGAAACGGGGGGCCAAAGGAGAAACGGGGGCCAAAGGAGAAACGGGGGCCACAGGCGAAACATGACCCAGAGGATGAACAGGAGCCAGAGGAGAAACTGGAGCCAGAGGCAAAACAGGAGAAACAGGCACTAGAGAAGAAAAAGGTACTAGAGAAAAAAGAGGGACTGGGGCGGGTGGGAGGGGGTGAAGAACCAGTGACTGGGGCAGGTGGGAGGGGTCGAAGAACCAGGGACTGGGGCGGGTGGGAGGGGTCGAAGAACCAGGGACTGGGGTGGGTGGGAGGGGGTGAAGATCTAGGGACTCGGTGGGAGGGGGCATAAAACCAGGGACTGGGGTGGGTGGGAGGGGCGGAGAACTAGGGACTTTAGAGAAGAACCAGGGACTCGGGAGGGAGGGGGAAAAGAAACTGGGACTGTGGCCAGTGGGAGGGGGCAAAGAAACAGGGACGGGGCAGGTGGAGGGGGCAAAGAAACAGGGAGTGGGGGGGGGGTGGGAAAGGAAGAAGAAACAGTGACTGGGACGGGTGGGAGGGAGTGAGTGAGGGGGAGAAGAAACAGGGACTGGGACGGGTGGGAGGGAAGGGGGGAAGAAACGGAATGGGGTGGTTGGGAGGGGAATAAGAAACAGAGACTGGAGAAGACAAGCATTGGCATAGCCAATAGGTCTCGCCTTTGGGACCTTGTAAGGTTGTGGCCATGCAGCACATTATTAGGGGTGCTACAACATCTACTGATGCTTCACATGCCACTAGTGAACGGGGGAGTGAGAGCCGCCAATCAAGCCAGGATGGGCTTGTACAGGCCACAAGAGAGTGAAGAAACTGCAAGGGTTAGGTATTATACTATAGAAGGGCGGGTGTAACATGTAGTGCCCTTGTAATAATAAGAGATACACTAAAACAATCCCTTAGGGAAAACAGAGAAGCTTTGCACAAAATCCATCAGTAGTTCAACAGCTGTTGTAAACAGACAACTGAGTTGTAATTTTTTAAAATAATTTGTGTGCTGATTACTAAAATGGCAATATGGTCATTTATAATGTAGGGCCTTTTTAGGGGCTTCGAATGTTTCATCCTTGTAGCCAGGGCTTTAAGTGGGGGTCTCTGAAAGGGGTGTGGCTGATGAACTTAAGGGTGTGGCTTAAAAGTACTTAAGCTAAAAATCTGTGCTTAGTTAGCATAGTGTGCCGCCCGATTGGTATTTTGCTTCTTCCGTCATTGCATCCAGATATATAATACAACAAATAACATTACACCTACAACAAGCCTGGACTATTGGCTTAGTCAATAGCTGTTAGTTGCATAGGATAAAAAAAGCAACAACTGTGGCTTCGTTGTATATAGAACATTGAAAATGCTTCAATTCTAAAATGATGAGAGCGTGAAAGAACTACAACCAGTGTCTTTGAAGTTACATCAAAGGCAATGCAGAGTTAAGATTTTTTTTCCACTGAGGGTGAGTGGAGGGGGGCAGAGAAGCACATGGTGCTTTAAAGTAACACAGAGGGGGGCGTGTCCAAGATGGCGGTGCGGTAGGACGCAAGTTAGTGTCCCTCCGGCACCGCCGACAATAAGCTTCTAAAATCGCCTGATTGCCGGGACCATCGTGCTGCCACGACAACGGGATTGCTTCACCCCCACCGCGGAGCTTCCAGATACCGAGCGGTACCCCGCGGGCGAGCGTCTGCCGCCCGACGGGGCTCGAGACGCTGTGGGCCTCCGCGCCCGGGTGAGCGGCTGCACCTGAGTGCTGGTGCGGGCCTGGGGGCAGATCGCGGCAGGCCCGTCCACTGGGCCCCTGAGGTGTCTGGATCGAAGGGAGGCCCAGACACGGTATTGGTCGCGGCGCGACACTGCTGAAACCCACAGTCACGGGGACGACGGAGCTGCACGGCCCGTGAGACGTGCAGCACTGACCAACGGAGGCGGGCCTGCTGGGGATCTCCAGCTGCCTCCCGACGGCTGACGGCCGGCCTCTCAGGTACTGTGGAGCGCGGAAGGCCAGACTGGGGGAGCCGCACGGGGGTGCAGTGCGGGTACGCCCCGCTCCCCGTCCCTGGCAGACAGAAGTGGACACCGCGGGCAGATGCGGTGATTTACCTGCCTGACTAGTGCGACGCGAGCACTGGCCTGCGGAGAGGAGGTGGGGGCCGCGGATGGGCCTTGCGGTCCGCAGCTCAGCGGACGGTGCATATGACCTAGGGGCCCTGGGACCTGGGGACCCCCCTGCTTTGCCTGGAACCCTGTAGTGGCGGATCCCTGTGTACTTGGCCTACCTCCCCCCTCCCCGCTACTACAGCGCCACCCGGCCCGTGGACGACCAGGCCGGTCCGGGCCTTTACAGGCGTGGTGGGCCGCAGGAGCGGTTTCGCGGTTCGCGGATCGGCGGACGGCGGCTGTCACCAGTGGGGTCCGCCTGCCCCAGCGCAGGCCCCGGTGCTGTTGAAGACCGGAACGATCCCAGAAGGAGAGGGCACCGCATAGGCCCGATTGGAGGTTGCCGCTCTGTTGGGTGCGAGGCCTGGGCCCGCCCGTGAAGCGTCCTGAGCCATTCGGGTGACCAAGGCTAGCGGCAGTGGCGATCCTTCGGCCCGTGGTGGCGTGCCTGGGGCCCATTTCAGCAGACGTTCTTCCGAGTGGCACATGAGAAAGGGGGGCTGTGACGCGCCCGGGCCCTGAGACTTGGGGAAGGCGACGAGGGAGACTCCGGGCGGCCCGCAGTTCGGCGGACAGAGACCCTTATCGCTGTGCAGGGGGCCCCCCGGTTGGCAGTGGTTCGCAGACCTCTCGGACTTGGCACGACCTGACCGGCGGTGCAACCGACGGAGGACGGCGACGTCGGTGGGAACAGCGGGGGCTGCAGAAGCCCTCCTGCACACACATTCACCACCCTGCCCCTCCTAGGACGGCGGCGGAGCTCGAGGCCTGAACCGTCTGCAGGCGCCGATAGCTGAAGAACCACATCATGGCGTCCGGCCGCTCCCGGAAAGAGAAACCGCTGAAGGAGCTTCTTATGAAACAAGCAGGGCAGGCTGTATCCTCGGGAGAGATAAGCCCGGTAGCAATGGAGGGGGTGACTCCCCGGCCACCAAAGCGTTCATGGTGGAGCTGTTTAAGGCCATGAAGGAAGACATCCTGGAACTACGGAACCAGCTTACCGCAGACCTAAAAGAAGTACGCCGCGACGTAGATGAGGTCGGGGAGAGGGTGGCAACCCTTGAAGAGCATGATGTGAGCAGGGACGAGGAGATTCATCACTTACAACAGGATATGATACGCCTCCAAGAACAGAACTTAGACCTACAGGCCCGCGTTGAGGACCAGGAAAATAGGTCGCGGAGGAATAATATACGGATCAGAGGCATTCCGTGGAAAGGGGAAGGAGACAACCTCCGAGCCTATGTTGAAGCCCTCTTCCAGCAACTCCTGGGCGAAGATGGAGAGTCTAACATACAGATGGACAGAGCCCATAGAGTGGGTCTCCCGCGCGGACACAAAGCGCCTCCGCCTGATATCCTTGTGTGCATTCATAATTTTCAGGTGAAGGAGCGCATCATGCGGAAAGCAAGGGAGGCCCAACCCATACAGTTTCGCGGGCACTGCCCTGCCCTCTTTCAAGACCTGGCTGCCTCCACACTCTTCAAACGTCAGGAGTTTAAAGCTGTGACCTCTCATCTCCGCGAGCAGAACATTTCCTACTCCTGGGGTCACCCCTTTCGCCTCATCTTTACCCACAATGGCAAGCTGCTGCAGATTAGATCGCTCACCGAAGCAGTGGAGACCTTGGTCTCGAACGCCCTAGCCTGGGGTCGGATGTTGGGCAGTCTGCGGGGTCTCGCCCACGTCACCGGGATGGCTGGCAGCGAGTTGGGAGAGCGACTCCCGTCAAGAAGCCGGACCAAGCCACGAGAGACAAAGAACGTGAAGCGGTCATTGCCACTCTTTCGCAGTCGTCTGAGCGTCCAGCCACCCCGTGAAAGGGGCTAATAGAGGTCCCGGATTAGATTGCCAGCATGGTGCCGGAGGGGCAGCACAGGCTGCCTTTGGACTGAATGGACACCCTCCCTGCAGGTATGCGGCAGCGTCTAAGTCCTGTCCCGGGCTGGGACGGTGTGTCGGTCATGCCCTGGTGGGTTTTCCTTCACTTGACGGACCTTTGTCATTTTTTTCTCTTGCTACTTATTCTGTTTCTTGGGTTAGGGTGGGTTCTCTCCTCAGTGGGTTACCTACTGCTGCTTCACGCCCCGGCTGCACACACAAGTCCCCTTTCTACACCCTATTCACGGTTAGTCAGCGCGTGCTATGGTAGAGCTCTTTACTCTCCCCATCGTCCCACTGGATCTTAAAATAGTCAGTCTCAATGTCCGAAGCCTTAATAACCCGGTCAAGCGGAAGGCAATTCTGTCCCTACTGGAAGGCTCTGGAGGGGACGTTTGCCTTATCCAAGAAACCCACCTGTTACAGGCAGACACCCACCGTATGCGGCATGGGCACTTCCCTCTTCAGTTTTGGTCTTCTTTCAATAGCAAGAAGAGTGGAGTAGCGATCCTGGTTGCTAAACACTTTAAGGGCACCGTAGTGGGGACGGTTTCCGAAATCAAAGGGCGCCTCTTAGCGCTACAACTCCGCGTAGGACCCTCTACCTGCACAGTTGCTTCCATTTATTCCCCCAATGACCACCCCGAGAAATTTTTACTAGAGGCTTGCGCTGAGGTAATGCATTCCCCCGACCCTGCGATCATTATAGGTGGGGACCTTAACCTAGTTTTTAATGGGGAACGAGATCGCTCGGGCGCACGTTCAGGCGGGACCGGCTCTATCTCGGCGAAGGGTGGGGATTGGTTACGAGATGCGGGAATGCGGGACACGTGGCGCTGTTTACACCCCACCAAAATCGATTACTCCTATTACTCCGCTGCACATAAAACCTGTGCCCGTCTTGACTATTTCCTTGTTTCTTCAGCTGCCTGGCCCCTAGTCACAGACTCCTCCATTGAGGCCAGGGCCCTCTCTGACCATGCACACATTACCCTTGATTTGCGCTTCCCTTCTTCTGGCACGACTTTCACCCCGCGCTGGCGCCTGCGTGACTCCTTGCTCCGATCCCCCGGGGTGGATACTGACATCCGGCGCTGCATTGTGGACTATATACAGACTAACGAGCGGGCTGGCACCTCTCTTTCCTCAGTATGGGAGGCACTGAAGTTGGTAGTACGGGGCGCCCTTATCGCTAAAGCAGCACATGAGAATAAGTCCAGGCGAGCAAAGCGAACAGATCTCGAGGCCTCTGTCAAAGAATTAGAGGCAATACACAAACGTACAGGCGCACATCGCATTTGGCGGCGGTTGGAACAGGAACGTCTCCAACTCCGCCGATTGGATCTTGATCGAGCTGAACACGCTGTGATCCGCCTGAAACATAAATATTTTACCTGTTCTAATAAAGGGGGTCGTATGTTGGCACACTGCTTGCGTAGCCAGCAAGAAGCACACTCGGTTAAGGCTCTGCGGGACGTCTTTCAACTCCTTTTATCACTCACTCTATAAGGCGGACTCCTCCCTCCGACCAGAACCGGCTGAGTACCTTAGAGATGTGATGGTCACTCCTTTACCGGAGGGAGAGGCGACTGCCCTGGAAGCGCCTATTCGCATTGAGGAAGTCATATCAGCAAGAGCCCGGCTGAAGTTACAAAAGGCACCAGGCCCGGATGGCTTTAGTGCCCTTTTCTATAAAACCTTCTGCGCAGACCTTGCCCCGCTTCTCACCCGCTTATTTAGCTCTTTTTCCGATACGGGTTCGCTTGCCCCTTCTATGCTACAGGCGTCCATCTCAGTTATTCTTAAACCGAGGAAAGACCCGGAATATTGCAGCTCTTACAGGCCAATTTCCTTGTTGAACATTGACGCTAAACTGTTTTCCAGTATCTTGGCACATAGGCTGAATCCCCACATGCCGGGCCTTGTAGACCCCGACCAATCGGGATTTATCCCAGGGCGCCAGTGTGGTGACAACACCAAGCGCCTTTGCCATCTCATTGACAAGGTCCAGAGGTCCAAGGAAGAGGCGCTCCTCCTGGCGATCGACGCGGAGAAAGCGTTCGACCGGGTGCACTGGCCGTACCTCTTCGCCACTCTGGAGCGATTCGGTTTGGGCCCCCGGTTTCGCAGTTGGGTTGCAAGCATGTACAGTGCCCCCAGGGCAGCAGTCCGAGTTAATGGCCTATTGTCCGAGCACTTTGAGGTGGGACGAGGTACGAGGCAGGGATGTCCCCTCTCCCCCCTGCTTTTCACTCTATATATGGAGCCCCTGGCGCAGCGACTCCGGGATAACCCCCTTGCACTGGGCATCCCGTTTGGTCTGGACCACCACCTCATTAACCTCTACGCGGACGACATCATATTTTCCATGGTTCACCCCGCATCCTCTCTTCCAGCAATCATGCGGGACCTCCAAACCTTTAGTCAGTTCTCTGGGTTTAAAATTAATATACAGAAATCCCAGATTCTCAATCTCACCTCTAGTCCACACACAGAAGCGGCCCTTAGGCTCCAATTTCCCTTTGAGTGGGTGGCGGAGGGACTCGGTTACCTAGGCCTTTCCCTACACAAGGACTTGGCAAAAACGGCGGAAGCCAACTATGCCGCTCTACTGGCTCGGATCCGCGCGGACCTTTTGTGATGGCGCCGTCTCCCCCTCTCGTGGTTCGGGAGGCTCTCAGCTATTAAAATGAATGTTTTACCACGAGCTCTATACTTGTTCCAAACCTTACCGCTGGAACCCCCGCCTCGTGTCCTTCATCAGATCCAAACAGCGATTGAGGGCTTTATTTGGGGCCCGATTTCCCCACGCATTTCCAGGACTCAATTGCAGCGCCCCAAAAAAGATGGAGGGATAGCGCTCCCAAACATCACTCGGTATTTTCTTGCTTCCCTCAAACGGTATATTGTGGAGTGGAACCGGCCTATGACGGAGAAACACTGGGTCTTTATGGACCAGACGGTCGCGGGCCACCATATCTGGCGAGACGCCTGGTTGCCTAAGCCCGCTCGCGCCTGGGGGCTCTACTCCTCCCCGGTTACGCGGCCCACGATGCTTGCTTGGGATAGAGTCTCACGGAGGGCGGACCTGACCTCATTCCCTTCGCCGCTTACCCCGCTGTTTGCAAATCCGACCTTCCCCCCGGGGATGACTGTCAAGGCATCGGCTCACTGGACTGCGGAGGGATGCAAACGTATAGGACACCTTTTTGATATCCAGGGACTACTCCCTTTTAAGGAGTTGCAATCGGATTATAACCTCCCTGACTCTGATATCTACTTACACTCTCAGTTAATACATTGGGTCTCATCGCCAGGGACGCGTCCCCTAGCCTGCAGACCAATGAAACCATTTGAGAAGTGGTTACTCAATAAAAAAGATGACAAGGGCCTTATTTCCGAGATTTATACTTTCCTTAACTTAACACCCACGAGGCCACGCACGGCCGGGCAGAAGCGCTGGGAAGTGGAACTGGGGCGCACGCTGTCCGATAAAGAGTGGGAGGACATATACTTTCGTGTGCATCACACTGCGTTCTCCTCGAGCCACACTGAGACTGCCTTCAAAATTGCCACTTACTGGTACTACACCCCAGAGAGGCTTTCTAAATGGCAAACCCAATGCAATGGTCTTTGCTGGAGGGGGTGCGGGAATCCCGCAACACTCTTACACTTACTTTGGCACTGCCCCAAACTCACTCGCTACTGGGAACAGATCCTGGACGACATAGATATGGCCTTTAATACTAACATTCCCCGCCTACCGGCTTACACACTCCTGGGGCTTCCTAACGCGCTGACATTTCCTTTGCGCTCCACTAAGGGCCGACAGATGGCACTCGCGCTGAACGCTGCCCACCGGGTAATATTGTCACGGTGGAAATCTGATAAGATTCCCGATCACTCACATTGGCTACACCAACTATGGAGTCTACTGGCGATGGAGCGGCTCTCCATGGTGGCAGCGGGGAAAGACAAGGACTACGCTAAAATCTGGGCCCCTTTCTTGTCCATTCTTTCCATTGAATTCCGCGAATTGACATGCCCACAATATCTCCGGATCCTGAGACTAGTCCCGGATTCCACGGATACCACTATTTAATGCGTGTCCTGTCACCCCTGGCGCTTAACTAGCCCCATGACTCCCGTGGTCGCAGCGCGACCCTCTAGGCTTTACCCGGATACTCAATTGCTCACAAACTCACTGAGGAGAAGGGGCGGGTTGGGGTTTGGGGGCTGGGGTTCTTCTTTGTTATACATTATTCCACAGTTTTGTTTTTAGTTCAAACTCTGGAACGTCGTCTGGAACCAACGGGCCATAGCGGGTCCCTTCTGTATGAGCAAGCCTTCTGGTCTCCCCAAGGGGTCTCGCATGCTGGCTTATACCACCGCTGGATGGCTTACTCCCTCACTTCACTTTTCTTGAACGCGGCCGGCCCTGTTGGGTTGTAGGCGACATGCTGTGTTAATAGGGGGGTATCTGCCTCACCCATGCTCTGTGGCTCTAAACGTTTGTTAATCAGCCGGCCCGCTGGGTTGTAGGCAACTTGCTATTGTACTTCTGGCAGCGTTCCTTCAATAAAACAGATTTAATACTAAAGTAACACAGAGAACGTGACGAAGGAAAGCATAGAAGGGAGGCCACTGCAAAAACACACAATATACTCTTGGCAAATCAGGCAAACGTAGGTAATGTAATTGGCACGCACGTAAATCGCTCCGATACCATTAGGTCGGGTTGAGGTTGCACTATATAAATTAGTGCAAAAATAAATGTCGCCATAAACATGTTTATCTTTAATACCTGAAAGCAAGGAAGGGGGGGCAGCAAACTGGGGCTGCTGGGGTCCCGTGGAGGTCAGGGTGTCCTGCACTTTCTGATAGCTCTGGAAGGCAGCAGCCCAGCTCCAATCCCTATGTGGTGAGTGCAGAGCAGTTGCAGCAGCAGGTAGAGCTCTGGGCTGCAACTCGTTGTCCCACTCGCAACCATGCACACAGCCCCCGTGCCCAGGCTCCAGCAGCAGGAAGCCACTGGCACGGTAAAACAAGCATTGGCATAGCCAATAGGTCTCGCTTTGGGACCTTATAAGTATTTAGTTATGCAGCACAATATCCTTGGTGCAACAACATCAACTGTTGCATGGCTAAACACTTATAAGGTCCCAAAGGCGAGACCTATTGGCTATGCCAATGCTTGTTTTTTTTTTTACCAAGCTTGTGAATATAATAGCCTGATCGGTAAAATCCTGAGAGTAAAGCCGGAGACCATGGAGGGTCATTGTGGAATGTGTGGCTGTCCCTCGACCCAGCGGCCTTTATCTGTGCTCTTTGCATGTATGAATGCTGCGGGTCTGATCAACTGCAGATGGCAGGAAGTTCTCCCCACACGCCAGCTATGTGTGGATGGGAGGGTGTCCGGGGGCCTGGGAAGCAGCTCTGGAAGAGATAGCACGGAGGAGAGGCGCGTGCATGAAGGATAACATTCCACAGTGCAGCAAAGCGACTTTAAACGGAATTATAACGTTGGTCTGGAACCACGAAAGGAAACTTCAGGGTACATATCTCGCCACTCTCTAGAAACATCCTCAGCGTCTCAGCTGTGAACTGGAATTGTCAGCTTCAAAGACGTCTCATCTTATTCACTTTATAAAATAAAAAATACTCAAAAAAAGGAGGGAGGGGCGGAGTAAATGCACTTGTGTTGACAGACATGGGACAGAAAGAACACTTGGCCGATAACTCAAAAATGTGGCATTTGGGAGTGGTGAGCGGGGGGAAGAGGACATGGCAAGGAAGGATGACAAATCTTCCGTGCGGAGTGAGATCTGAACGTAACAGAACCCGAGTTACCTAGTCCCTGAAGTGAGTAGAACATCTAGCCCAGTGTTTTTCCGCTGCATGATGGATTTGTAGTCCTGTTTTACCCACTATATAACCGGGACAGTTCCCACAATCAAAATAAAATTCCTGGACTGCTTGTCCCGCTGTCGCATCTATCTGATAAACTTAAATGCTCTGGAGTATATATATTGTAAAAAAAAAAAAAAAAAGACAATAAAAAAAAAACACGATTGCAAAACATTTTTTTTTTTAAAATCAGAAATCCTCTCCGGAGCAGGCACGAGCTTTAAGATGGAGCCTCAGAATTGTCATTGCACCTGAAAACCAGGATGCACCGCAGGACCTGCCTTGACCCTATGCTCCTCTACCTGAACCCGAAGAGGACTATTTCCATCTGATCAATGTCCGTCTTGCAACTGACAACGATGACGGACGAGTCCTACCTGTGCAGCAAGAAGCCGGCAGTGCGTACCTGTCTCTGGGCTTGGACAGAGGGCTCTGGAAAGTTAATCATCTTACAGAGAAGAGACGTGATGTGCGGAACCACTCATACGGGAAGAAAGAAATGCAAAGTAGCATTGCAAGAGACACAAAGTTAATTAAAAGATAGTGAAGGAATAAGGCACATCCCCATAAGTGAACATTCGACGAAATGCAGCGCGCCCTAAAATAGGAGGCAGCAAAAAGGTGCAGGTTTGATAATAACACACAAACAAGCATTGGCCGCGCGGCCGTGAAAGTAACGCGGCCTCGCGCGCGGCCGTGAAAGCAAAAGTGATGGCAGGGACGCGCTCTGTGGTGGGGGAGGGGCAGAGCGAGGCGCTTGGAGAGCAAGGCTTAATGAGCCATAAAAGCCACATGGCGGCTGCACGCGTGCACGCTCACGTGCACGCAAGCTGGGAGCCTCTCTGGTAGCACTTCCAAAAGCCCCTTACTAAAGGTCTCGCAGAGCAGCGCATGCGCGCTGGCTCAGCGAGACCTAAAAAGCAGTGGCAGATGTGGCGAAAGGGCCTTCTCGCCAAGGACGAGAAGTAAACAGACTGACTTACTCACCTTCTCTCCGGGCTGCCCCTTTTGTTCCTGGGTCAATTACGCCAGCCACATGCACAAGGGTGAAGGGAAGTGAGGAGAGAGAAAGAGATACAAACAAAGGAGTGAGAGTTAATGGCACACTAATGAAAAGAAGAAGTGAAGCATGCTTTATGTAAGGTTAATTGTTTGGAATCAGACGGAAAGGTTGTCAAGATTAATAACAATGTACAGCATCCTAAAACTCAACCAATCTTTAACATCGCAAAATAGCTGCTGGGTAATTATCAGATAAATAACATGATGCGTGTGGACGTGACGGTTTTGAGTTCAAAAGGGAACTTTGAAAGAAGTTGTGATACGTTTAGTGAACAGTTAGTAACAAGGTACAGGAATTCCAAAATGAAAGCAGCCTTTGCAAGCTGAGCAGGACAACACCTATTGACTGCACTTGGGCATTAATCGCTGTTCGTTGTTGCTTCTTTAGATGATCGTGCTCGATCACCAGACCTGTGCCCTCTTGCCTGTGGGGATGAGGTGGCAAATATAACAACCACAGTAAGAGGTGTGGGCATGTTAGTGTTTTTCAGACATGTGTGTCTGTAGAGCTCTTTGGAGATGCAGAGCCAATATTGAACTGTGCATCATGCGATGTGTCGAAACATGTCACATGTCACAGAACTACTAAATAGTGTTCACAATTTTGTTCGGTTTTCATACTTATGCTGTTCGCACCACATTAGAAAACAAGCGCGCGCGCCTCGCGCTCGAAGTAAAAAAAAAAAAACAAGCAAGGCGGAGAGAGGCACGCAAGGCTTAATGAGCCTTGACAGAAACCCACATGGCAGCTGCGCGCGTGCACGCTCGCGTGAACGCAAGCTTGAGGCCAGGAAAAGCCTGTGGTAGCACTTTCAAAGGCCACTCACTAAATTTCTCGCAGAGCAGCGCATGCGCTGGCTCAGCGAGACCTAAAAAAGGGACTGGGACAGGAGGGGGAGAAGAAACAGGGATTGGGGGAGTGAGTGAGGGGGAGAATAAACAGGAACTCTGGTGGGAGGGAGGCGGATAAGAAAAAGGGACTCTGGAGAAGAAACAGGGACTAGGTTGTGAGGTGGGGGAGAAGAAACATGGACTGTCAAGTAGAAATGGGGACAGTGGTGGGAGATATTAAAAGCAATACAGTGGGACGGGTAATAGGTTAAGAAGCAACACAGGGTGCAGGTGGGAGGGTAAAAAGCAATACAGACTGTTAAGAATCAAAACACTGTTCAGAAACAACATAGCCTGTTCAGAAACAACACAGTGTTCAGAAACAACACAAACTGTTCAGAAACAACGCAGACTGTTCAGAAACAACACAGACTGTTAGGAAACAACATGGACAGAAGCAGCATGGACTATAAGCAACACAGACTATAAGAAGCAGCACAGTTTTGGGTGGGAGGTTAAGAAGAAACTTAGACTCTTTAAGAAGCAACACAGACTAGGACAGGTGAGAGCGTAAGAAGCAAAACGGACTGGGGCAGGTAAGATGCAGCACGGGACAGGGGAAGGGCAAGAAGCAACACAGACTCAAGAAGCAACACGGACTGGGGAGGGTAAGAAGCAACACAGACCTTAAGAGGCAACCTGGACTCATTAAGATTCAACCTAGACTGGGGGGGTGGGTAGGAGGCTAAGGATCAACCTGGAGTTAAGAAGGAACCCGGACCGTTAAGAGCAACACAGACTGTTAAGAAACAACACAGACTGTTAAGACTTAAGAAGCAACACAAACTGTTAGGAAGCAGCACAGACTGTTAGGAAGCAGCACAGACTGTTAGGAAGCAGCACAGACTGTTAAGAAACAACACAGACTGTTAAGACTTAAGAAGCAACACAAACTGTTAGGAAGCAGCACAGACTGTTAGGAAGCAGCACAGACTGTTAGGAAGCAGCACAGACTGTTAAGAAACAACACAGACTATAAGAAGAAACATGGACTATGGCTGGTGGGAGGTTAAGAAGCAACACAGACTTAAGAAGCTTCTCGAACTGGAGTAAGTGGGAAGCTTAAGAAGCAACACAGACTGGGTTGTCTGGGAGCATAAGAAGCAACTCGGACTGGGATGGGTGCGAGGGAGGGTAAGATGCAGCATGGACTGGGGTGGGTGGGATGGAGGTAAGAAGCAACATGGGCTGAGGTGGGTGGGAGGGAGGGAAGGAAGGTAAGAAGCAACACAGTCTGGGGCGGGTGAGAGGTTTAAGAAGCAACATGGTCTGTGGTGGGATGGAGGGTAAGAAGCAACACGGACTGGGGTGGGTGGGAGCATAAGAAGCAACACAGGTTTAAGAAGCAACACAGACTTAAGAAACAACACGGATGGGTGGGTAAGAAGCACCACAGAGAGGGAAGGCAACAAAAAACACGGAGAGGGGAAGGCAACAAGCACCACGGAGAGGGGAAGGAAACAAGCAACACAGACAGAGAAAGGCAAGAAGTAACACGGACAGAGGAAGGCAAGAAGCAACAGACAGAGAAAGGCAAGAAGCAACACAGACAGAGGAAGGCAAGAAGCAAATCGGACAGGGGAAGGCAAGAAGCAACACGGACAGGGAAAGGCAAGGAGCAACACGGAACAGGGTAGGGTAAGAAGCAACACAGAACAGGGGAAAGGTAACAAGCAACACGGAACAGGGGGAAGGTAACAAGCAACAGGGAAGTAAGAGGCAAAACGGACGGGGGAGAGTAAGAAGCAACATGGACGGGTGGGAGTATAAGAAGCAACGGGGATGGGTGGGAGAGTAAGAAGCAACATGGATGGGGCGGATAGGAGGTTAGAAAGCAAAACAGACAGGTGGAGGGTAAGAAGCAACACAGACGGAGGCGGGTGCGAGTGGAAGAAGAAACGGACGGAGGACAGGTGGCGGGATAAGAAGCAACATGGACGAAGACTTGGGGAGAATGTTTGCATTGTCAGCATTCCGTCCATCATTTGTTTGCTGTAACACTTTTTGCCCTAAGTGGGATGGGTATGCCCAGACGTGGGTCCCTTGCTCACTGTGCCACTGGATTCAAGCTAGCCTGGCTGAAGAAGGGTGACATACCCTGAAACCGGACCCAGGATGCTTGTTTCCGGTCCAGGGAGGACCTGGCCTGGCAGTTCGGTCTGGACTGTACCCATGGGGCACAGGGTCAAGACTGATTTGCATATGGCTGGGTCCAAACTGGGGTGGTGTAGTGGGCAAAAGAATGATGGATTTAACCTAGATCTTTTGACTGGGGGAGAATGTTTGCATTGTCAGCATTCCGTCCATCATTTGTTTGCTGTAACACTTTTTGCCCTAAGTGGGATGGGTATGCCCAGACGTGGGTCCCTTGCTCACTGTGCCACTGGATTCAAGCTAGCCTGGCTGAAGAAGGGTGACATACCCTGAAACCGGTCCCAGGATGCTTGTTTCCGGTCCAGGGAGGACCTGGTCTGGCAGTTCGGTCTGGACTGTTCCCATGGGGCACAGGGTCAAGACTGATTTGCATATGGCTGGGTCCAAACTGGGGTGGCGTAGTGGGAAAAAGAACGATGGATTTAACCCAGATCTTTTGACTGGAGGAGAATGTTTGCATTGTCAGCATTCCGTCCATCAATTGTTTGCTGTAACACTTTTTGCCCTAAGTGGGATGGGTATGCCCAGACGTGGGTCCCTTGCTCACTGTGCCACTGGATTCAAGCTAGCCTGGCTGAAGAAGGGTGACACCCTGAAACCGGTCCCAGGATGCTTGTTTCCGGTCCAGGGAGGACCTGGCCTGGCAGTTCGGTCTGGACTGTTCCCATGGGGCACAGGGTCAAGACTGATTTGCATATGGCTGGGTCCAAACTGGGGTGGCGTAGTGGGCAAAAGAACGATGGATTTAACCCAGATCTTTTGACTGGGGGAGAATGTTTGCATTGTCAGCATTCCGTCCATCATTTGTTTGCTGTAACACTTTTTGCCCTAAGTGGGATGGGTATGCCCAGACGTGGGTCCCTTGCTCACTGTGCCACTGGATTCAAGCTAGCCTGGCTGAAGAAGGGTGACATACCCTGAAACCGGTCCCAGGATGCTTGTTTCCGGTCCAGGGAAGACCTGGCCTGGCAGTTCGGTCTGGACTGTTCCCATGGGGCACAGGGTCAAGACTGATTTGCATATGGCTGGGTCCAAACTGGGGTGGCGTAGTGGGCAAAAGAACGATGGATTTAACCCAGATCTTTTGACTGGGGGAGAATGTTTGTATTGTCAGCATTCCGTCCATCATTTGTTTGCTGTAACACTTTTTGCCCTAAGTGGGATGGGTATGCCCAGACGTGGGTCCCTTGCTCACTGTGCCACTGGATTCAAGCTAGCCTGGCTGAAGAAGGGTGACATACCCTGAAACCGGTCCCAGGATGCTTGTTTCCGGTCCAGGGAGGACCTGGCCTGGCAGTTCGGTCTGGACTGTTCCCATGGGGCACAGGGTCAAGACTGATTTGCATATGGCTGGGTCCAAACTGGGGTGGCGTAGTGGGCAAAAGAACGATGGATTTAACCCAGATCTTTTGACTGGGGGAGAATGTTTGCATTGTCAGTATTCCGTCCATCATTTGTTTGCTGAAGCAACAGTAACGGAGCGGGTAGCAGGGAAAGAGGCAACATGGACAAGGAAGGTGGGAGGGGAGAAGCAAGAATTTTTTTAAATAAAATTGTGCCTCATTCACAGCACCAGCAGCAGAAGGACCTTAATATATCTGAAGTAATCAGTACTTGGTCCATGCTCCTGCCGAAAGAAGAGGCTGTGAAGACAGCTTATGCTGCCTAATTAGAAGTCTTGGTGCCCCACGATCTTCTAAAGGTCAGGGGAGGGTGAGCCCACAACCCTCATGACGTGGCCTCTTTTATAGGAAAATAGACAAAGGAGTCATACATTTGGTGTGACCGTGCAGAGGTTTCAATGTCCCATCCAGGGCCAGACTGGCTGTAGCGGACGTTTCCCCGGGAGGCTGGAAGGGTGGGGGCCGATTTTGCAGCTGAGGGGGCCGTTTTTGTTACTGGGGACTGTTTTTGCAGCAGTGCTGCTATATCGGCCGCCAGTAACAAAAGCAGAAGGGGGGCTGGTCTGTCAAAATTGCCAGGGCTGCTCCGGATTCCATGTCCACCCATGGTCTCATCCAATCATATTAAAGAAAGAATGATACAGTTTAAAATTACATTTATCAGCATTATCCCACAGATTCATATAATGCAGTTCCCATCCCCGGTGCTCCTAAGACATCTCATTAGTTAGTACAAATTTCGCCACAAATCAAGGTTAAGTTCTCATGAGAATCACATTGTGTTCCCAATAGGTGAGGCCTTGAAACAATTCACTTCGCTAACACAGCATGAAAATGAAGCTTGAGAACAAAGCATCATGTTGCACATGAGAAAATGACATTGTGTCTAAACATTATTTACAAATTAAGAATTGTGTGCTGAGTGCATGCTGTGAAAAGGACAGAGAGATGACTCCATACAAGGGAAGATCGCTGCAGACAGCATCCACTGTTTTAAAATTGAAGCCTACATTTTCAATGTTATAATAAACACAGCTTTTCCCAAAAAAGTATCTAGAATTCATTATAGGTTAATTATATTGTGTTAATTCAATTATTTTTTTATTTTATTTTTTTATTTATTTTTATTCCTCATTTGCCTCAGACCACAGTTGACAAAACAGTAGGACATCTATTACCGTTACTCAGCTGTAAGGAGACGTAAGCGTCAAGATGGAACCGTGGGACAACACACGCCTAGCGGTAAAGACTCTCCCACATATTGTGACTGATCCCGTTTATTGATTGGGATTGATCTCGCTCTCTTCTGATACCCCATGACCCGAGACTGTTTTTGTTGGCCAGCTAGGATATTAGGACTTCGGAGGGGGCCCAACACAGTCAAAAGCATCCAGGAGGCTTAATCATAGGAACCAGGTAATTGTTATTGGAACAATCAGTGCGACTGGGTCCACTTCACCAGACAATCCCATACTACTCTTTTCTTGCTACTCTGCAATCTGGTCAAATCCATCCGTGAGATTTTATATAAGGAGGACAGCCATTCTGCGTGTGTAGTCGGTATAACCTCTACCCATTTCTTACAGATTTCTCTCCTGGCTAGCAGTATTGCGTAAAAAAGGAACCCCCTGGCAGGCCCTGTTACTGCCCCAACTATACCAAAAATAACCAAAGGGAGAGAGATGTTAACGGGAAGCTCCAGAATGTCCGATATAGTTGCACCAATTTTCTCCCAATATTCAATTATCATGGGACAGTCTTTAAACATATGGACATCTGAAGCATCCACCAAACCACACTTCTTACAGTTAACCGGGGGACCTTTTGCTATTTTAGAAAGTCGTGCTGGGGATAAGTAGGCCCTATGGATGGTAAAATAGTGATTCCTTCTTAGCCAGGCCGGTTTTACCGTGGCATATAAGGTATTGAAGGAAATTTGCCATAACTCTTCCAGTTGATCATTTGGTATGAGAGTTCCCCATTGTTCATCAGCGAGTTTGAAAGCTCCGTCAATGGCTTCTTCTATGGCCCAATAAATAAAGGAGACCTCCTTCCTCCCCATTGGCTTTGTTACTAATTGCTCCTCCAAGATGTTCCCCAGACCATTAGGTTTTTTGAGATTCTGGAACCAACTCTGAAGTTGCAGGTATTTGAATCTAGACATACCTCCCTCTAGTCTGTCATGGAGTGATGACCAGGATTTTAGGGCGCCATCAGAAGCCAAATCCCTCCACTCTTTCAATCCCGCTGTCTTAAGTGGTGTTGCTAGTTTGTCTTTTAAACAATCAGGAGCTCCTGGGGAATCCCACAGGGGGGCCATGCTTGAAAAGTAGTTTAGGCCAGTACATTGTTTATTCCTAGCCCACATACGAGCCATCCCCTGTAAAACCTTCAGTCTGATCTTTTTAAAGAATTTCTGGTCCCCATATTTAAACAAAAATCCCTCCTGGGGAGGTTTCCTCCTTTTAACATGGCAGAAAACATGGCCCCCATCCCTATTTGATCTGGAGTCTTTAGCAACATTCTTGAATGTGATAACTGGAATGCCCAAGCATAATATTGCAGGTCTGGTAGTGTTAAACCCCCTTCTCCCTCCTGCGCCTGAGCTTCTTCCAAGCTATCCTCGTGGCCCTATAGGCCCAAACAAATGAGTTAATTGCCTGTTGGAGTTTATCGATCTCCCGCTTATCAAAATGTAAAGGTATGGTGTCAAAAAGAAATGTAATTTTTTGGGAGTATGGCCATTTTGATCAAATTAATCCTGCCCAAGATGGTCAATGGGAGATGAGCCCAAGATTTCATGAGCCTCTGGCATTCTTTGGAAACATTATCCAAATTGGTCCCTGAGATCTTATCAACATTTTGAACAATCCTGACCCCCAAGTATCTTATTTCGTGCTTAGCTTGGTACTGACAATCAGGCAGGTTCCACGCCATGATCTCTGTCTTTCCAGCATTGACCTCATAACCAGAAACCCGTCCGAAGTCTCGTGCCAACTTAATTACCAGGGAAAAAGATGTCTCCAGATCAGAGGAGAGGATCAAAACATCATCAGCATAGAGTGCCACCTTCCTCTCCCATTCCCCAAACCTAAAAGGCAAGATACCTGTCTCATCCCTCAAACGCTGAGCGAATGGTTCAATATAAAGATCAAAGAGGAGCGGGGAGAGGGGGCAGCCCTGTCTTGTTCCTCTGGTAATTTTAAATGAGTCAGTCAATCTACCATTGACTAGAAGCCTAACCGAGGGATCCTGATAGATGAGTTGGATGACACGACAACATTTATCCCCAAAGCCAAACCTATCCATTACTGCCGAAAGATATGCCCAGTTGACCATGTCGAACGCTTTAGTAGCGTCGAGTGTCATTGCGGCCAGAGGTAACGAGAGAGTTGAGGCCAGGTCAATAGTGCCAATAAATTCATAAGTGAGATCAGATAAATTCCTGCCCCTCACAAAACCCTTCTGATCAGTATGGAGTAGTCCCCCAGCCACTGACCCCAACCTGTTAGCTAAAATGCTTGTAAAGACTTTATAGTCCATATTTAAAAGCGAAATGGGTCTATAAGACCCACATTCTGCTGGATTTTTCCCCGATTTCAGGATCAGTGAAATGGTGGCTTCCCCCCATGAAACGGGAAGCTTAGCGCCTTCAGCTAAGATTTTATTAAAGAGTGCGGTCATGGTCGGGATCACTGCCTCTCCTAAAGATCTATAAAATTCGGCTGGCAGCCCATCCGGTCCTGCAGCCTTACCCCTTTACAGGCTAGAATTGCCTTTCTGACCTCCTCCTGTGAAATATCTAATTCCAAATTTTCTTGCTGGGAAGAGTTCAGAGAGACAAGCCTGCTACCCATTAGCCACTCCCTAGCTCTAGTTTTGTCGATCGCATTGTCTTCATCATACAGATCCTGAAAAAAGGCAAGAAAAGCATCTCCAATTTCTTCATCAGTGAACACCGAGGTGCTATGATCCTCTCTGTCTATTCTCTTTATTAAGTTTCGTGTCCTATCAGCTTTACTCTTCCAGGCCAAGAGTTTACTAGCCCCTCCCCATATTCAAAGTGGGCGAGCTTACTAGCTTCCCATCTTTTAATACTCCTTAATTGAACAATGGTGTCTAACTGATCCCTCAAGCTTAATAGTTTCGCCCGATGTTCTTGGCATATTATGGGGTACTTTCCTTATTCAAGCTCGTCTCCACTGCCTTCATCTCGGACTCTACTTGTGCCACCTCTTCCCTATACCTCCTGTTCTTATAACTGACCCTACTCATCACTGTACCTCTTATAAAGGCCTTCCAGGCATCCCATACCATAGGAATCTCAGCGGAGCCTACATTTGTGGTAAAGAAAAACTCAGTTTCCTGTGAAATATGCTTAACTTCGGACTCATCGCGTAATAAAGAGCGGTCAAAAGTCCATGTCTTAGGATGTTCTTTCTCTTCTAGGGCTAGGTCTAACCATACAACTGCATGGTCAGATAAGTGTGGAGTCAAATAGCCCATACCCTTGATTTTACCCCTCAAATCGTGACTAACCAATATGTAGTCGATTCTGGACTTATGCCGATACTTATTATTATAGAAAGACACACCTAACTGAGAGCCCGATCTCTCCCTCCAAGCATCGCACAGTCCCGTCTGTGCCATCATCGTTTGAAGATACGCTCGGGATTTAGATGATGTGCTCGCTCTACTACTTGGAGCTTTATCTAGCAGGGGATTTAGAAACAATGTTAAAATCGCCTGCCATTATGATAGGCTCTGGAAATTCTAATAAATTTGAAAAGACGGCTTTCAGTGCAGTGGGGTCATCTTGATTCGGGCCATAATAACCCACCACTGTCATCAGAGAACCCAAGATGGACATTTTGGCAATGACCCACCTGCCACTTGGGTCTACCATGGAATTTAATATTCGAGCCTTGGCTTGTCTTTTGACCAGAATAGCTACCCCTCTAATATTGGCGCTCTGACTCGAGCTAATAAGATGTTCAACCCATTTTGCTTTTCTACAGATTTCAGACATTTCTTCTTTCAGAAGATGAGTCTCTTGGAGAATAATGACCTGGGCAGGAGAATCTTTAAGATACTGCAAGATTTTCGCCCTTCTAGATTTTACTCGTAGGCCATTTACATTCCAAGATAGAAACTGAGTATTACTCATGATAGTTTGAATTTCGACCCCTTGACATGCTGCATCTCCCACCATATTAATCGCAGAACAATCACTTCAAACATGGCCAACCTGACAAAGAATTTTTTTATTATCTGTTTAATAGGCAAATTATTTTTTTACCCCTATGCTCCCCACCCCGTGCTCCCTCCCTTATCCTACCTAACCCTACCCCCTATTCCCTCCCTGGAGAACCCAACTCCCCATTTACCTGGACTGATAGTCCAGATTCTGCTACCGGGCACCCATGGAGTCCCTCTATATTCAAAAAAGAAAACATAGGGCGATAGGCCAAGATTCCCTTAAATATGACCCTATCTCCATTTTCCTTCAAATTTAACCTAAAAATTAGATTTCTAAATACACCCCCCAGCTTGAATATCCAGTAGGTTATTTCATTCTGCCTGTTCTTATGGAATCTAATGGGATCTAATCTCACAAGAAGCCCATACGTTTATAACAGGATTGAGATAGAGATTACCCCCAAGAGCAAAGAAAAACACCCTTGTGTAATGATAATATAAAACTCCAGAGCTCAGTTACTAAACTACTTTGTAGTCTTGCCCAGATCTACTAAGAGTTTGTCCGCCTCATGTACTGATCTTAGATTGTACATCTTGTTGTTGTGCATTACTTTCAAGAGCGCGGGAAACTTCAACTGGGCAACCGCTCCGATTTTTTTGAACTCGTCCATTTTTCTCCCCAGCTCCCATTGCCTGTCTAGCGTGACACGAGCCAGGTCAGAACGAATTTCATAAGAGAAATCTCCAGACTTCAAAGACTTTTGTTTCAGAGCACAATTTAAAATCTTTTCTTTTATGGAAAACGCCAGAAAGTTCACGAGGATTTTTCTTGGTTTGGGCCGATTCAGTTGTTTCCTGAAAGGGTCCCTATGAATCCTCTGTATGTCTTTTTTAAGTCTTCTTCTGATTCCTCTAGCTGTAATGAGTCTTTTATTAGAGTCACAATGAAAGACTTGATGTCATCGCCTTCTCTGCCTTCCGGGACATTCAGGAGACGCAAATTATTTCTTCGTGAGTTGTTCTCTAACGTCTCAAGCCTATCCCGTAGTGATGCCTCGTCTTTCTTGAGCTGTGTAATTTCAGATCTAGCCATTCCCAGATCATCTCTTATCTCTTCCACTGAACTTTCTAAGACCACTGTCCTGGAATTTAAAAGGTCAATTTTTTTGTCCAGTGATTCACAAAACAGCCGAATCTCCCCTTGATTCGCTTCGGATACAGAAAAACCCTTCTTGATGTCTACAGATAAAGAAGAAAAAAGAGCCTCCATAGAAGCTGCTGAAGGTCCTGCATTTCCCTGACTAACAGGGGCTATAGCTTGTTCTATGCACTCCTTTTCCACTCTTTCTTGATTTATCTCTTCTGAGGCGCCTATGCCTAAAGTTTTAATTTGGGCTGGTACCGAGACTGCCAGAGCTGTCTCAGACAAGGACTGCGCAACAGAAGGAGAAGGAGAGGGGGCGCTGTTCAATGCTTCCATCTTGTCTTGAGGGACTACTAATTCCTGCTGTCCCTTAGAGCTTTTTCTTAGAAAGTCTCCGTTTAGCCACTTCTAATACTAGTGGCTGAATTTTAAAATAGGACCGCAGGGATGGAGTAATTTTGACCCTTGCGTCCAGGGAATGTTTTTTGGCTCTAACTGACTTTACACTCCTGCCTTTAACCTCACAAGAATAAAAGGTGGAGTGACTGTTGGCAGTTTCTGTATCTGGGGTCACACCGTCTTTTTTCTTCCTTCCCTGGCTTGAATTATTACTGTTACTTATAGCCAAACCCCCTTCTGGAATGTGCTTATCGGTTATACTGACCGGTTTTGCCTTTAACCCCCCTCCACCTCGCCTCTTGCCTCTTTTATTGCTTGTCGTTGACAGAGCTATGGGGGCAATTGTATTACTAAAAATACTGGTGCTGGTATCCCCCCTCCTCTGTCTCTCCTGCGCCTGGACCTGCTGTTTGCTCCCCTCCTGACTACACCCCGTCTGTGACAGAGGCTGTGCTCGAGGTGGTGTAAATAACAGCTTGCCTCCCACCAAGGACAACGTAGTACTTGCCGGTCTCACAGCCTCCCCATCTTGCCCCCCCAGCACCTTATTTAGCCGGTCCTCCTGCTGTAGGGGTAGCTGCTCCGGTGATTGTATCTGTGACAGTGGTGGCTGTGGCTGAGGCTGAAAATGCAGGCTCTCCTCCTCCTGAATCAATGGTATACTCAGCCGCGTTGAAGGAACCCCTCGCAATGCCGGGAAAAACTGTCTTGTGCTGCCTCTGCCCGTGACAGCCCGGAGGAGCCCGCGAGCTGCCGCTCTGCGGCTCCTCCTCAGCTCCAGGGCGGCGGCAAACCAGCGCAGTGAATCACGAGACGCACTGACACACATCCCGTGAAGGAAAGGAAAAAAGGGATTTCAAAACACCAAGAAGAGGTCAGCGGGCGCTAGAGAAAGAATACTGTAAGCCTCAGCTTCGCCTCATCTTTACTCGGGACATGAGTGTCTCCGGTAGCAAGCGACCGCTCAGCTATCGGCCGCCATGTTCTCCTCCAGCTCACACGCAATGGTCTTCTGTGTTAATTCAATTATGCTTTTTATTTAAAAACCCTCTATCAGTATCATTTATTATCATGACGTATTAACTGACAGAAGGTTTTTTCTTTCTGCATTTCAAAATTTCAAATTTTAACGTAGAAAAATGCAGACATATTATAGTAGAAATTAGAGATTTTGTCCAGAAAGACCATTTAAATGTGAGTGTCGTTGGCATACCTTTCAACCTTTCAGAGCAGCTTCAAAGATGAAAAACAGGCCACCATACCTTCGACCCTTGTGACATCATAGTAAATGACATCACAAGGCCTTTGACTAAGGTACATCAATGGTCTTGTTACTCAGCAAAATACTGCTCATTTTATCGACCTTTGGATAAAAGGTATAAGTGAACCCACCCGGATTCAAACATGTAACACATAGCTGCCAAGTTTCACAGGTCCATGCATGATTTGTTGGTCCAGTCTAGGTTTTTCTTTGAATAATGGGACTTGTAGACCTGCTTTATAATGGAATAAATAAGACTACAAGTCCCAAAATTCTAAGAAAAAAGCCTGGCCTGGAGCAGTACATCACTCATGAACCTGGGAATATATCAGGCCTGATAACAATGGGGTAAAGCACAGATCATCTTTCACAAAACATTTCTGAGATAATCAATGAGGCTGGCAAATCATCCAGAAAATACACAGAAGTTTATGGACGCAGGGGATAATATCCCCCACATTTTAAAATGAAAATTGAATTTACAGTGGCAGATAGAATATATTGCAAGGCAATGCTGCACATCAGCTAAGTTTCCTTGAAGAGCTGTAACCTGATGAGCAAACTCTGTCAGGGCACTATGACCGCTTTGTTAATTTTTTAATAGTGGTTATTGAGATGTTCAGCCTGTCCCAGAATCGTTCTTTTATTCAAACCAGATGAACCCGCTGAGTAATGGAATGTAGGAGCTGCTATTTTCTTTGAATGTAAGTGCTGGATCAGCTGCTTTGAGACAAATAACAATTTTAGAAGAGGCTCAACACCTCAATGACCACAATTATGTAGGTGGGTAAGCCAACAAATTAAAAGAGAGCTGAGCCAAGCCATGGGTATTTCTCGGCTCCAAGAGGCGGTGCACGAGCCAAGCCCTTGAAATGTTTGCCATATAAACTGTGCAAAAAACATCATGTAAAACTATGATAAAGTCTCTAGAAAATTAAATAAGTGAATTTCCTTAACATGTAGGAGCAGTTCACCATATTACGTAAGATTATCACCTATATAGCTACTTACACACCCACTTCTTCACCCATACAGCCACTCACTCCCCCACACACTCACCCATACAGCCTCTCATTAGAGCCGCTCACTCACCCATACAACCACTCATGCACCCACTCACACACCCAGACAACCACTTACATACCCATTCATACATCCATACAAGCAGTCACACGTCCACTCACTCACCCATACAGCCACTCACACAGACACTCAATCTCCACTACTGCCACTCATACATCCACTCAGTTAACTAAACACCCTCTCAAACAGCCACTCACTCACCCATGCAGCCACTTACACACCCAGTTACTAACCCGTACAGCCACTCACACAGACACTCAATCTCCACTACTGCCACTCCCACACCAATTCAGTTAACCAAACACCCATTCAAACAGCCACTCACTCACCCATATAGCCACTTACACACCCAGTTATTAACCCATACAGCCACCCACTTACCCATACACCTACTCACATAGCTACTCACTCACCCATACATCTGCTCACACATTCACTCACTCACCCATACAGTCACTCACACAGCCACTAACTCACCAATACAGCCACTCACACATCCACTCGCTCACTAATATAGCTACTCACACACCCAGTTACTCATCTATACAGACTCTCAACAGAGCCACTCACACACCCACACAACCACTTACATACCTAATCACACATCCATATAACCACTCACATGTCTACTCACTCACCCATATAGTCACTCTCCAATACAGCTACTCCCATACCCAGACAACCACTCACTTACCCATTCACACATCCATACAAGAAGTCACACATCCACTCCCTCACCCATACAGCCACTCACTCAGACACTCACTCTCCAATACAGCCACTCCCACACCAACTCAGTTAACCAAATACCCATTCAAACAGCTACTCACTCACCCATACAGCCACTTACACACCCACTCACAGACCCATACAACCACTCACTCACTCACCCACCCACCCACCCATACAGCCACCACTCACCCATACAGCCACTCACATACCCACTCACTTACCAATACAGCTAGTCACACAGCTACTCACTCACCCATACAGCTACTCACACACTCTTGTATTCACCCATACAGCTACACACTCACCCACATATTCACCCATGCAACCACTCACACATCCACTCACACATCCGTACAGCCACACACACACCCATTCATACACGGATACACACAGTTACACTGCCACTCACATAATATATTTTAGAAGTAGTATCACTCAGTATACAAAACATACTCATTGAACTTCATCTCCAATACTGCCACTCACACACCCACTCAGTTAAATTAACAGCCACTCACTCACCCACCCATGCAGCCACTTACACACCCAGTTACTAACCCGTACAGCCACTCACACAGCCACTCACTTACCCATACACCTACTCACACAGCCACTCACCAATACATCTACTCACACATCTGCTCACTCACCCATACAGTCACTCACACAGCCACTAACTCACCCATACAGCCACTCACACATCCATTCACTCACTAATATAGCTACTCACACACCCAATCTCTCAACTATACAGACTCTCAACAGAGCCACTCACACACCTACAAAACCACTTACATACCCATTCACACATCCATATAACCACTCACATGTCTACTCACTCACCCATACAGTCACTCTCCAATACAGCTACTCACACACCCAGACAACCACCTACATACCCATTCACACATCCATACAAGCAGTCACAAGTCCACTCACTTACCCATACAGCCCCTCACTCAGACACTCATTCTCCAACACAGCCACTCCCACACCAATTCAGTTAACCAAACACCCATTCAAACAGCCACTCACTCACCCATATAGCTACTTACACACCCACTCACAGACCCACACAACCACTCACATACCCATTCACAGACCCATATAACCACTCATACACCAACTCACCCACCCACCCATATAGCCACCACTCACCCATACAGCCACTCACTTACCAATACGGCTAGTCACACAGCCACTCACTCACCCATACAGCTACTCACACACCCACGTATTCACCCATACAGCTACTCACTCACCCACATATTCACCCATGCAACCACTTGCATACCTAATCACACATCCATATAACCATTCACATGTCTACTCACTCACCCATATAGTCACTCTCCAATACAGCTACTCACACACCCAGACAACCACTCACTTACCCATTCACACATCCATACAAGCAGTCACACATCCACTCACTCATACAGCCACTCACTCAGACACTCACTCTCCAATACAGCCACTCCCACACCAACTCAGTTAACCAAATACCCATTCAAACAGCTACTCACTCACCCATACAGCCACTTACACACCCACTCAGACCCACACAACCGCTCACATACCCATTCACAGACTCATACAACCACGAACACACCCACCCACCCATACAGCCACCACTCACCCATACATCCACTCACACGCCCACTCACTAACCAATACGGCTAGTCACACAGCCACTCACTCACCCATACAGCTACTCACTCACCCACTTATTCACCCATGCAACCACTCACACATCCATACAGCCACTCACACACCCATTCTTTTTGTGCTCTCTATAGATGGATTCATATTATCACAAATTTCTGGATGAAGACGCTCGAGGAACAATCACATTGCCGAAACACACACAAGGTCGATGGAGACATTTCCTCATGGTCCATTATGCAGCTGTAGTGTAAAATACGCACTAGACACCCAGTAGTTAAGGAGTAGAAACTACTCCAGTTGTGTGGATTTTTTGTGCAAAACTGTGGGCTCTTGTTAGATAAACAGGCAAGCGAGGTTCCGTTCTGGCCCTTATGCTCATTTCACTGAAATTAAACGTCAATGGGTAGCACTTACAAATATAAACATAACAGGTGCCCCAGTTGAAGCTCCATTTCTGTAAAGGACAAATGATCCTAACTTCCTGGGCTTGGCGAAGGCACAGCAAGTATGTTCTCTCTGCAATTACACAGTGAAAAACTATCTGAAATCCTTGGTAAAGGTGACTGGATTGATGATCTATCAGCGGCAATCTGTAGTGACTGTAACAAGTGGGTTATTTCTTGGCCTGTCCTGGTGAGAGCAGAGTCCAATGCTCTCCCTTTGCATTACTAGGAGTATGCAATGTGCAAACCACTTGGAAGCTTCGCCCGTTTGGCCCCGCCCAGTGAGTAATTTGAGCCGGTGGTATTTGATGCTCAGCACCGCCACTTAATTCTCAACACCTGCTCTTATGACATTCTGCCTGCCGCATGGCTATACCAGGATATACCGGGTTCACTAAACTAGGTCACCTCCTAATAGCACTCTTTCTCTCATTCAGTCTGCCCTCTCTGCTGGCATAGCAATCAAAACCTGTGGTGAAAAATGATTAAACTATCTAGTAGAATTGCTTAAAAGAAGCAGGCCCTTGTCTCGGAGGGCACCACCATGCCCTCATGTGCAATTGGCAAAGTCCATGCCAAACTTCTCTGGCTTGAACCTCTGGCAGGAGTTCTGCTTTTTCATACATGGGCAGCTATTGGCAATTTTGCGCTTGCAAAAAACACCAAACTTGTCATTTTAAAACATCCCAAATATTAGAAAAGTCAGTATTTCATAGATCTACCCATATTTTAATTATCTTAAACAACAAGTGAGCTGCAGTCTTGAATCCGTGAGTGTGAGTGCACCAGTACCTCAGAGCTCGCTTGTGTCTGGGCGAAGCCACTATTTCGGGCTCCTGGGCCCATGCAGACCCCAGCTCTGGGATCCTGCGAACTTATTGCCTACAGAG
Source organism: Calotriton arnoldi (assembly GCA_963921515.1). NCBI lineage: Eukaryota > Metazoa > Chordata > Amphibia > Caudata > Salamandridae > Calotriton > Calotriton arnoldi. The sequence goes on from CAWUFW010003776.1 coordinate 1,669,967, forward strand.
ACTTGTTACAAACTTTAACAACTGCCTTTATATAATGTCTCACAACCCAGTTTTACCGTTTCTAAGCGCTGTAAATATTATGCGTTAGTGTTAAGCAGTTTAAGTCTCCTGCATTTCCTGACCTCAGAAGCATCGGTGCCTTAGTGGGCCCTCCTTAAATGTATAATCTGCAGCTTGTTCACTACATGTCACTAAAGCAATCTATAGGATATAGTGCCAAGGAATCCACTGTTGTGCCCAAGTGATTTAAAATCAATACTAAAATCTCCCGTGGTCACAGCTGTGTCTGAGTCCGTGGAGGGGTGGGGAATTTGAACGGGGAATTTACATTTCAAAGGTTTTAATAGGGCAGTTTATCTTACAGATATGAATCCGTGTTTCGCGCTGGGTGCAGTAATTCTGAACGTGGAATACATTTCTAATGCCTCACTCTCTTTCCAAGCCAACAAACTCAGTTCACAAACATTACAGCGCCAAAGTGTTTGTGTACAAGCAAAATAAGCAATTTGATTTGATAATTTCACGTCTGATTCACAGACTCTGGATTTGTGGAACTTTAAAAATCTGAAATGTCATTCTCCTGGCATAGATGTGGCCTACCAGTAGCATATTTTGGACCCTAGGGCCCCAGGTTGGAATCCCTGCCTTGGCTTTTGCGTCAACCTTGTTGGATAAACGGACAGGTGAGGTTCTGTTCTGGCCCTGATACTCATTTCACAGAAATTAAACCTCAGTGGGAAGCTGTAGGTGGCTGGCTTAGTATATGGTGCACACTTAAAGGAGTGATGCCCCTATCACTAATTCAGACAACCCTTATCGTGATTGTAGTGGTCTTTGATAACCTTAAAAGCTCTCAAAGGGGTAGCTATGGAGAGCAGCCTTCAGGCTTATCTTGAAGGAGTGTAAAGCAGCTTGTTTTACCATATTTAATCAAGAGTGTAGATTAGATGAGAAAGAACCACGCAGTGTTTATGAAAAATAAGTCTATTTATTAACACAACACAATCACTATCACTTGGTATATCTCCTACCCAGAGATATCAACAATACACATAAGAATACTTCAAAGAAATCAGGTAAGTAGCACAAATATACACTGGTCTCGAGGGGGAGGCCAAACCATATACTAAATAAGTAAAATGCGAACTGGAAAGGAGAACAGGACTTGGACCAAAGGACTTAGAAGAGTTTGAAGAACCAGAACCACCCAAGGTAAGTACCCAGGAATCCCAAGGAGGCTGTGTGCAGAGTGGGAACACAGCAGTGTGTTCAATGGCAGTCAGAGAAGTCGCAGTTGCAGTTTTAAAGAAAAAGTACCCTTCCCAGAGGACCCCAAAGAAACCCTTTGGTGGACGAATAGTTGGAGAGCCACCCCACCCATGGCTGCCCCAGGAACCAGGTTACTTGCACCAGGGAAGCCGGGTGCATAGGGCTGAAGTGACGTCAGAACCTCTCGTAGACGACAATGGGCGACTCGGTAAGAAGGGCCTCTGGAGAAGTCTTTGAAGATATCCGGTGGAATCCAAGGGTGGATTCTTGAAGAAGAGAATAATCTGCAAGCAGAGGGGACAGAGTCTATGCCACTAAGAGGTGACCAGTAGGCACAGAAGCACAATGCCCACCTTTGGCAAGAAGTTGAGAAGAGTTCTCGAGGGCCTTGGGGCTGCAGCTGTGGGGACTCGGCGATGCTGTGGAAGACCAGGAGCCGTACACAAGCTGTCCCACGTCGGATATCGGTGTCTAGGTGGTCGGTGTCCAGAGGGAGCACCAACAAGCTTTGGTAGCTGCAACTGGCATGGCAGAGAAAAAGATGCAATCATTGGAACCAGTAAAGTCAAAGGGAGGAGAGTCAGAGCAGGCCCTAAGCAAGCAGGGGAGCCCACCAAAGCAGAAAAAACCCTCAACAAGACCCACAGGCCAAAGGCACAGGAGTCGCAAAAGCAACTCAGGCAGCTCACCAAAGGTGGAGACCCACGATGCAAGGGATGCAGGGAGGACGCTGATCTTCAAGGGATGAGATGCTGGAGGCTGGAGCTTCTTGTAGCCGAAAGATCTCTGGAGTGCAGAGCCAACAAGCCTTTGCAACGGCAAGTTGATGAGGTGCACAGGGGTTTGGACCCGGCAGCTCCGACGAGATATACTGTTTTCCATATTGCAGGGAAAACAGGCCAGGCCTCTGGAGAGCCACAGAACCACCACCTGGGTTACTGAGCCTCGGGAAGTCTGTGGGACAACAGGTGTAGCAGACCAGTCAGCTTTGTTGCGGTGCATGCAGATGTGGAGAAGTGACTCCTTCACTCCAAGGGAGATTACTTTGGATGTCCTTGATGCCCCTAGGTCCCTGGAGATCCTGAGAGAAGCACAGACAAAGATGAGGCAGAACACTTGCAGAACAGCTAAGCCAGGAGTAGCAGGAATCTTCCTTGATGCAGTCTCAGTTCCAGGCAAAGTCCAGCAAAGTCCAAGTGTCCAGACAGTTCGAAGAGTGTCCTGGTTTCAGAGATGAGTCTTGTTCCACAACGAATCTGAGGTCCCACCCATGGGGGAGCCCTTAAATACCCAAGGAAAGGGTTGGAACGACTCAGGCATCCCTCCCAGAGGATGGGCTGGACAGAGGGGAGGATACTGCCCTGTCCTTTGTCCATTTTCACACCAGAGCAGGAACCAAGAGTTTCTGAACTGGCTCAAACCGGTGTATGCAAGTAGGGCACCAAATGTGCCCTTCAATGCAGTCTGATGGCACTGGAAAGTGCCCCCAGCCCAATACACTAAGTCCTGTCTGGGAGGTGGTCACACCTCCCTGTGACATGAAACCTATTGTTCTACCTTCCCCTGCTCGAGCTCAGCTCAGCAGCAGGAGGGAAGAACAGAGCCTGTGGTCGGCAGCAGCACTAGCATGCTGGCAAACCCTGAAAGGCTGTAACAGGGAGTACAGGGGGCTCCTCTAAAGAGCTCCCCAGTACATGGGATCATACCTCCAACACCAGAATCAATGTTGGAGTATGATCCCAACATGTTTGATACCAAACATGACCAGGTTTGGCACAGCCATTATACAGTTAGACATCTTGTAATGACTGATGTCCACTATATGTCTTAAAATGGCTCGCCACACTTAAAAAGCCTGTTGAATCAACTCTGGGGTTTGTAGGGGTGTGCTGCTCATGGAGGGGCACCCTCACACTTATAACCAAGCACCCTGCCCTCAGGAATGAAGGGCAAACCATAGGGGTGACTTATAGGTTTTAAGTGCAGTGACCCCAGATATAAGAAAATGTATTTCTGATGTGAGATGTGCAAGCACCATCTCACACAGGCTGCAATGGCCGACCTGTAGTCAGAGGTTAAGTGGACTCCCATGGGTGGCACAGTACATGCTGCAGCCCATGGGAGACCCCTGGTGTACCTATGCCCTGGGTACCTTAGTACCATTTAATAGGGACTTATAAGGGTACACAGTAGCCAATAGTGGAGGTACCAAAGTACTTAGCAAAGCCATTTGGTGAGAGGGAGCACAGATGCTGGGGTCCTGGTTAGCAGGATCCCAGCGAACTACAGTCAAAACATACTGACACCAGGCAAAAAGTGGGGGAACCATAAAAGAAAGAGCCTACTTTCCTAAAGAAGCACTTACAAATATAAACATAGCAGGTGCCCCAGTTGAAGCTCCACTTCTGTTAGGACAAATGATCCATTCTTCCTGGGCTTGGCGGAGGCAAAGCAAGTGTGTTTTCTCGACAAATCCTCATTGAAAAACAATCTGAAAGCCTTGGTGTTGGTGAATGCATTGTTGATCTATCAGAGTGCAATCTGTAGCAATCTGTAGTGATTGTGAAGAGTAGGTTCATTCTTGTCCTTTCCTGGTGAGAGCAGAGACCCTGGTTCTCTCTTTAAATTACTACGAATATCCAAATATGCAGAATCACCTTGAAGCCTCGCCCGTTTTGATCCGCCCACCTTAGTAGTATGCAAAGATCTTCCTACCTTTTGCCAGTCTGATGGGCAGCTTACCAAAAAGTCCCCCAGCGCGTTTCCCACCGATTTTGGTCACTCCTTCTTGATGCGATGAATATGAGGACATCTCCACCAAACAAAGAAGCACTTTATATAGTTAAGAGAAAGTACCCTTGTTTAGTGGAGATTCACCTCTTTGTAGTCTTGTAATCTTCTCTATAGGAGAATTTATGTTATCACAGATTTCTGGAAGAACACGCTTGAGGAACAATCACATTGATGAAATTAAACGGACAGAAGGTCACTGGAGGCATTTCCTCTTGATCCAATTTGCAGCTATAGTGTAGCATGTGCACTAGACATTTACCCAATGAGTTAGCACTTACTAATTAACCAGTAGAAAGTACTCCAGTTGGGTAGATATTTTGTACAAAACTGTGACCTCTTGTTGGATAAAGGGGCATGTGAGGTTCCGTTCTGGCAGAGTCACTCGCACAGCTACTAACACACTCACACAAACACTCAGATACCTACTCACACACCCATTCTGCCACTCTCACATCCACTCACAGACCAGACAGCCACTCACATAGCCACTCACTCAGCCACATAACTACTCACACACCCACTCACATACCCACAAAACCACTCACACACCCACTCACAAACCCACACACCCACTCACATAGCTACTTACAGACCCATACAGCCACTCACAGTCCCTCAAAATGATTCACACACATACTCATATACCCATACAGACTCTCACACACCCACTCATAGACCCACACAGCCAGTCACACACCCACTCATAGACCCATACAGCTACTCACACACCCACTCACAGACCCATACAGCCACTCACAGACCCATACAGCCACTCACACACCCACTCACTGACCCATACAGCCAATCACACACCCACTCACCGACCTATACATCCACTCACACACCTACTCTCAAAGGTTACACATTACAGTTAGAAAAATATTTTTAAAAAACATTCGAAATTCACTAAAAAAACAAAGGTTACAGGGATGTTATAGTTAGGAAATAACATTAAAAAACATTGCAATTCACTGGCAAACACCAAAGGTTACAGGGTGTCAGCAAGGAGTGGCTGTAGCATTAATGATCTATAATTATACTTAGCGTGACATAAGAGACTTGATGCGCTTGATATACATATGAAGACTTTTATTACTGTCTTTTGACAAAGTAAAGTTATGCCCTCGCAATCCACTGCTTATGTCCTCACATATTACATCACTCATGACATGGTCAGTGACATCACTGATGACATCTCAAATGACATCATTGATGACATCATCTAGTGAGTGTAGGTATTTTCTAAGAGTTTAGGATTGTTAAATATATATATACTAACCAAGTACAAAAGCTAAATTACTATTCTAGTTGCCCTACTACTGAGTGATACTGCTTCTAACATATATTATGTGAGTGGCTGTGTGTATGGGTGTGTGAGTGCCTGTGTGGGTGTATAAGTGAGTGTGTGAGTAGCTGTGTGGGTGAGTGAGTTGCTATGTGAGTGGCTGTATTGGATAATGAGTGTGTGTGTTTCAGTGGCTGTATAGGTAAGTGAGTGGCTGTGTGAGTGGCTCTATGGGCAGGTTAGTGCATGTGTAGTGACTGTATGGGTAAGTGAGTAACTGTTTGAGTGGATGTTTGGTTAAGTGAGTTGGTGTGTAAGTGGCTGTATTAAAGAGTGAGTGTCTGAGTGAATGGCTGTATGGGTGAGGGAGCGGATGTGTGAATGCTTTGTATGGATATGTGAATAGGTATGTAAGTGGTTGTGTGGGTGAGTGTGTGAGTGCTTGCTTGGGTGAGGGAGTGGCTGTGTTGAGAGCTGTATGGGTGAGTGAGTGGGTGTGTGAGTGACTGTGTAGGTAAATAAGTAGATGTGTGAATAGCTTTATGTGTGAGGGTGTGGCTATGTGACTGGCTGTATGGGTGAGTAGTATGAGTGGCTGTAAGGGTGAGTGAAGGGTTGTGTGAGTGGGTGTACGAGTGAGTGAGTGGGTCTCTGAGTGCTTCTATGGAGGAGTGGGTGGGTGTGTGAGTACTTGTATGGGATCTGTGAATGGGTAAAGGAGTGGTTGTATGGGTTTGTGAGTAGGCATACGAAAGTTTGTATGGGGTGTGAGTGGGTTTATGGATGATGTCATCAGTGATGTCATTTGAGATGTCATCAGTAATGTCACTGACCATGTCGTGAGTGATGTAATATATGAGGTCATAAGCAGTGCATTGCATGGGCATAAGTCATAGTTAGCTCAGGTAACTATAACTGCTGAATTTCACTGGTTTTGTATGAGTGAAATGTGAGCCTAACTATAATGTCCCTGTAAGCTTTGTTTTTTCCCAGTGAATTTCTAAGGTTTTTCAAATTCTATTTCCTAACTATAATGTCCGTGTAAACTTTGTTTTTTTCAGTGAATTTCTATGGTTTTTAGGTCTTGGCCTGCACCAGCGCTTGCGCTGGTCTGGCCGAGAGTTTTAGTAAGCGGGTTTTGGAAGTGCAAACACTGGCTTTCGGCAGCTTGAGTTCACGATGGCGTGCACGCGCAGCTGCCATCTGGGTTTCCTATCTTTTCCTCATTTCCTCGTCATGGCTCATTAACTCTCTGGACTCTGATGTTTCAATCGCAGCAGCAGCTCACATTACCAACTGAGGGCCCTGGACTACAGTCACATGAAAAACAACAGCGATTAGCATTGAAATGCAAGCTTTTTTTGTCTAGTTAGAAATATTGCTTCGGTGGGTTGATTTCACCTTATATCGCTATTTGTTTTATATTGGGAGTCATAGCCGAATTACCAGTATTTTTGTCTCTCACTGTTTTTTTACATTTATATTTATTCGCGCAAAGCACAAAGCTATATTTAAGGTTACTTTTTCCGCGTCACTTCTTCACTCTATTTAAACTCCACACCCCCACTCTTATTGTCTCTCTCCTTCTCTCTCTCTCCTCTCTCTAATTCTCTCTCTACTTAATTAACTCTCCCTCTCTATCTTTTTTTAGCCTTTCATTCTCTCTCACCCCTTTATCTGTTTCTCTTTCAAACTCCTTCATTCACTCTCTCTCCCCCTTCTTTCTCTCTCTCTATCCCGCTCCACTCTTTATTCTATGTACACCCTTTTCTCTCTCTTTCTCTCTCACCACCCTCTCTAATTGGGCATTATATCTTCACTCTATCTCTCACTCGGCAACACCACAGCATCACTCAGCGCAACCACAGCATCAATCAGAGCCAGCACAGCATCAATCAGAGCCAGCACAGCATCACTCAGCACCAACACAACATCTCTCAACGCCATCACAGCATCACTCAACGCCATCACAGCATCACTCAGTGCAACCACAGCATCGCTCAGTGCAACCACAGCATTACTCAGCACAACCACAGCATCACTTAGCGCCACAACAGCATCACTCGGCGCCACCACAACATCACTCCGCGCCACCACAGCATCACTCAGCACCACCATAGTTTTACTCAGCGACACCACATCATCACTCAGGGCCAACACTGCATCACTCAGCACCACCACAGGATGACTCAGCACCACCACAGGATGACTCAGCACCACCACAGGATGACTCAGCACCACCACAGCATCGCTCAACACCACCACAGCATCGCTCAGCACCACCACAGCATCGCTCAGCGCAACCACAGCATCGCTCAGCGCCACCACAGCATCGCTCAGCGCCACCACAGCATCGCTCAGCGCCACCACAGCATCGCTCAGCGCCACCACAGCATCGCTCAGCGCCACCACAGCATCGCTCAGCGCCACCACAGCATCTCACAGTGCCACCACAGCATCACTCAGCGCCACCACAGCATCACTCAGCGCCACCACAGCATCACTCAGCGCCACCACAGCATCACTCAGCGCCACCACAGCATCAATCAGCGCCACCACAGCATCACTCAGTGCCACCACAGCATCGCTCAGCGCCACCACAGCATCGCTCAGCACCACCACAGCATCGCTCAGCACCACCACAGCATCGCTCAGCACCGCCACTGCATCGCTCACCACCACCACCACAGCATCGCTCACCACCACCACAGCATCACTCAGCGCCGCCACAGCATCACTCAGCGCCGCCACAGCATCACTCAGCGCCAAGACAATATCACTCAGCACCACCACAGTATCACTCAGCACCAAGACAATATCACTCAGCACCACCACAGCATCACTCAGCACCACAGCAGTATCACTCAGCAACACCTGAGTATCATTCAGCATCACCTCAGCATCGTCTCCGCAACAGTCACCACCACTACCACCTCAGCATCACTCAGCACCACCTCAGCCTGCTCTCGGAATCTGGCATCTGTTGATTCTCCCCAGCGTCTGGCCGCTGCTAGTGTTATAATACAGGTACTAGTTCCCAACCTTCACCCTCCGATTGTTTATGCCCCCTCAAAAAAAAAAGCTTTAACAAACAACCATTGCAATAGGCAGAAACAAGTTGCCAGCATTGCAAGAACAAAAGAAAACTGAGAATTTTTTATTGTAAATACTTTTTTAATATGGTCGTTCAGTTTTACATAATGCCTTCTTGGTCATATATAAAGTAACAAAAATGCTTCTGACACTTTTTTATTATAACTTTTCAGCATGCCGCACAGCAGCCACACTTCTCTACAGCACAGCTTGAAGACATTGGCAAAGTCAATAGCTCTGGCTAAACACTTATAAGGCCCCAAAGGCGAGACCTATTGGCTATGCCAATGCTTGTTTAACTAGTAGTCGCATTTGCAGACTGATGGAGAAAGGGGGGCCTCCGATCAACTCTCAGGAATCCCACTGTGTCGGACTTACTGGAGGTAACCGGAGTGCATGTTGGCCCTCAAGGACCCTCAGCATCCAAGAGGATTTCATCCCCCAACCGGTAGTATGCTAGGAGGTGTATTTGCAGAGTGGTGGAGAAAGGGGGTGGGGCCTCCAACCAGCTGTCAGCAATTGTGCTTTGTGGGACTTACTGGTGGTAACAGGAGGGGTTCTTGGCCCCCCAAGGACCCTCAGCATCCAAAGGGACTTCATTTCCAACCAGTAGTGTGCCAGGAGGCACATTTGCAGAGTGGTGGAGAAAAAGGGCGTGGCCTTCTACAACCCCTCAGCAATCCTGCTGTGTGGGACTTACTGGAGGTAACAGGAGGGGTTGCTGGCCCCAAGGACCTTCAGCAGCCAAGCAGACTTCATCCCCCAACCAGTAGTGTGCCAGGAGTCGCGTTTGCCGAGTGGTGGAGAAAGAGGGTGTAGCCTTCTACAATCTCTAATCAATCCTGCTGTGTGGGACTTACTGGAGGTAGCACGAGGACTTGTTGGCCCCCAAGCACCCTCAGCAGCCAAGGGAACTTCATCCCCCAAACAGTAGTGCACCAGGAGGCGCGTTTGCAAAGTGGGGGAGAAAGGGGGCGGGGCCTCCAGCGATTTCCCGGGTTGGTTGATTTTTAAAATTTTGTATCTTTTATTAGGGAAGGGGGCACGTGGCCCCACTTCCCCAGGCCGATTACACCCCCGGGGAATCTGTCTGCCGGCTTTTTTTTATTTTATTTTTTATTTAGGGGAGAGGGGGCACATGGCCCCCCTTCCCTGGCTAATATCAGCCTCAGGGACTCCATCCACTAGGTCCTGGCCTTTTAAAAACATTTATAAATACTTTTTGTGGAGGGGGGCTGCGCAGGCCCTCTTCCCAGCTAATTTCGGCCCCGGGGACCCCACCCCTTGGGGCCTGACCATGGCTGCTGTGTGCCCCCAGGGCACCCAGTCTCCACTGGGACCGCGGGGGAAGCCTGAATGCCCCCGCGGTCCCTGCCGGCTCCCCACCACCTGCGGGAGCCGACATTGCTTTCACACACAGGGAGCTGCTAGGAAGGTGTCTCTCTGATTGTGAAAGCAATTCTGCTACGCTTGCTGGTTGCATTTGCTGTGGCTTGACAGGAGCAGTAAAGCTCCCACCAAGCCACAGCAAACAGCTATGTCCCGGGGGTGGGCACCCTGGTACATAGCAGGAGCCGGCCCTGGCAGAGGTCACCAAGGCCATCTTTGGCTCCAGGTGGGGGGGTGCACGTGGCCCTCCTGCTTTCTAATTTGTAGGGCCTGCAAGGTGGCGGTCCCCAGGGCTGAGAATGGCCCAGGAGGGGGGGCCGCACAGCCCCCTCCCAATTTTTAAAAAAAGAAGACGGCCACAGGGAGATGGTGATCCCGGGGGGGTGTTCCTGAGGCCCCCCCCAGAACAAATTGATCATGGCCCCAAGTAGGTGGTGATCCCTGGGGCTGGGGGGGTCTGAGAGGCCCCCCCTTAACAATGCATTAGTCCTGGGGAGGTGGTGGTCCCCGGGACACGGGAGTCTAAGAGGCCCCCGATTTGTTTTTATAATGTGGCCCTGGGAGGTGGTGGTCCCCGGGCCCTGGGGGTATGAGAGGCCCCCCCCATTAAAAAGTAAATAAGCCCCAGGGAGGTGGTGGTCCCTGGGCATTAATAAGCCCCAGGAGTGGGGACCTGTGCGCCCCACCTCCTTTATTTTGAAAATGCCCCAGGGAGCAGTATCACGAAGCATGCCAGTATCACAAAGCATGCCAGCGAAATGAACAATATTTAGATGTTTGTATTTTTACATTTAAGGTCGCCATTTGAATTTATTCATGCCATACACACCAGCAGCTTGTGAAATAATGGAGTGAATTTACAACGGGACAAACTGCAAAAAATGCTGAAGTACATTGTCAATGTTTAGTGCCTTTTACTATTTAAATGAAGCATCAACATGGTGGCTTTTAGGTTAACAAAGGCAGGCGATCTGCCGAAATGCATCCCTCTCAATTGCTGGGTCGAGGGAGACCCAACACAATAAAGATATGGTTTGGATCCCGCAGTCTTCGTGAGCGTGCCCTCTTCTTTTTTAGGAAGCAGGCTGCGTGTGTGATATATATATATATATATATATATATATATATCTATCTATCTATCTATCTATCTATCGCTATATAGAGATATAAATCAAAACAATACCCTTTCAGGCATGGAGTGACGCATAAATTATGCAAAAAAAGCAGCAGAGAACTCTGGGTAGTTCTCAAGTTTAGGTGAAAACCAGCTCCAGTATAGAGTACTCTCAACACCAGCGACTCTTTAAACTTGCTCACCTCAAATGTCTGCTTTTATATCAAAGTCTTTAAGCATAGGATAAGCACAGTGCCATCCACGCTGAGATAGAAAGGGACAAACTGGCACATGCATCAAAAATGCCATTTGCGATTCCTTATTAGCGAAAAATAAGGATTCGCCAATAAGGAATTGCAAAAGCCAATGCATGTAGGAATCGCTAAAAAAATAGCGATTCCTACAAATTCCTTAATTGCGACTCGCAAATTGCGACTCGCAATTAAGGAATGGTTTCCCATTCATTCCTATGGGCCTACAGGCCCATAGGAATGAATGGGAATTGCATGCGCAATTTGCGAGTACCCATTAGGTACTCGCAAATTGCGCATTCGCATGCAATTGCAAGGGTGTCAAAGGGACACCCTGTTGCACCCCTGAAATTTTAATGTGCACCCATGTTGTGCACACACATGCCCCAAGGGCATGTGTGTGTGTAACATGTAACTTTGAAAAATGCACTTTAGTGCATTTTTCAAAGTTTTTGCAAATTACCGAACAGTTGTTTTTTTTCTCGGTAATTTGTGACCCCTAATAGCGAAATCGCTATATTAAATTGCTTCTAGCATTGCGTTTAAGGAATCGCAAGTTGCGAATCCTTAAATGCAATCGCAATTTGCGATTTTTGCATTTGGGATGATGCATCCCAAATGCAAAAATACAGGTCGCAAAGGGGCAGATTCTGAGAACCGTTTGCGACCGGTTTTTAGTTTGATGAATGGGGCCCAAAGTCTTTTGCCATTTCTACAGCAAAGTCTTTAAGCATAGGATTAGGACAGTGCTATCCATGCTGAGCTGTAAAATGACCAAAGCCTTTGATCACCCCAGGCACAGTATTACACTTTGGATTGGTAAAATGCCATCCAAGCCAACCTGAAATTAATAAAAGCAACCCCTGACATGTGTTTTGCTCTCATTAGAGCTCTTCAGAGAGGTATAGCTTTGCCCAGACACAAGGGAGCACCCAGTATAAGTCAAAACAATACCCTTTCAGGCATAGAGTGACGCATAAATTATGCAAAAAAAGAAGCAAAGAACTCTGGGTAGTTCTCAAATTTAGGTGGAAAGCAGCTTCAGTATAGAGCACTCTCAACACCAGCAACACTCTAAATTTGCTCACCTCAAATGTCTGCTTTTCTATCAAAGTCTTTAAGCATAGGATTAGCACAGTGCCATCCATGCCGAGATAGAAAGGGACAAAGGGGTATATTTACAAGAATTGCCACCAACCAGTGTTTGTGTTAGTTAGTGGCAATTTTCTTAACGCTGCCTATCACCCTGTTACTGATGTATGTACAATAAGTCACTACATTGCGAGAGTATCTGCTAGCCGTGGCGAAAACTGCCGCTAACACTAGCTTCAAGACGATAAAAATGTTGACGCTAGCGAGAGAAAAGTGCCGAAAGCCCAATTAGTGGCAAAAAAACTCAAGTTAATCAGCCCAACATCACTTTTCTGCCTCTAGAGGCAAAAATAGCTTATAAGTCCACCTCCAATATTAAAAATAAAATAAAAACAATGGAATGCAGAATGGAGCAGCCAGGGCCAAGTTCAGCACAGGTAAAAAAATCCCCCCACACCCCCTAACAGCCAGGATGGCCAGCCAGAGTCCCAGGGAAAGAGGAAATGCAAATTCAGGGCTCCATTTATGTAAAGAGGTGCATCGCTGGGGAAAACCAGTGATGCAAAACTTTGCATAGCGCCATCCTTGCGACACCATGGCAGCCGATGCCTGGAAGCGCAGACAGTCTCCGGGACCCGAAGGCCTCGCTGGGCCTACGTCTGAGACCCGGAGTGGGAGGCAGCAGTGCTGTGGAGCCACTGTGGCCTGATGGTGGAGGCGGGACGTGTTTGGCCCTAGCCTGTGGGCTGTGGCGGGAGACATTGAGGCGTCAGCGATCACCCTTACCTGGTGGTGAAGTCTGGCAGGTCACATGGAGACACGTTGCTGACCTGTGTGAGAAGACCACCTGGCGCCCCTAGGAGTTGTGAACGGTCGAGGCGCTCCTGCCACCAAGGTAGGGAGGTCTGCATCGCATAACACACGCCACCACTACACTGGGGTGCACAGAGGAGATTACCAATGGTGGGTCTCTGCACCACAGGCTGGAGGATGTGGCGCTGCCCGGATGCTGTGGAGGGTGAGGCCCCTGAGCTGCGCCAAACTTGTGTGGTGGGAGCGCTGTAACTTCACGCCTAAGGGTGCTCTATTGCATCACCTGCATCGGGAGGTTCCCCAGCGGACTTGGCGGCGACTGCTGTACCCAGGCTTGTGAAATCTCACCTGGCTGAGTCACAGATTTGGACAGAATGCAGCGGATTGAGCCCCCGTGTCAATGTCCAGGTGAGGAGAAGGTGGGACGCGGAGTGGAGGAGGGCCGGGGGTCAAGTCGGGCCCAGGCCTAGCACCTGTGGGTGGCGCACACCGTGCCCTGAGCAATCCCTGTGCTGCGGCTGACCTACATCACCGAGGGCACCGCTCAAGACTGGTGGGGGACTCCACTAACTGGCTCAAGTCGCTGAGATCGACCATTGGTGGCAGCAGGGGCACGGGAGCCTGTTCGAGCTCAGGCCCTTGGGTATGCAGCTTGATCCTCCGTTCCTCGCTGGGGAACACGGAATCTGGTTGTCACTATTAGATTGGAAGAGGCAACCCGGGTGGTGCTGCCTTTCCTCGCCCCCTATTAGTTTGCTTTTGGGTATATAGAGGGCAATACCTTAGTGGACTTGCTCTTCCCACAGCGCAGCGCTGTCTGGTAGCTGCTGCTGCTGTCCCCATCTGCTGATGCTGGTTCCTCTGACCCGGAGGTCAGGCGTTCGAGTCCCTCCTCCACCTGCAGGCTCCTGCCTGCGCCTCATCCCTGATGGTCCAGTAGTAGAGCGTCACTGCTCTGCTGCTTGACTGCCCTCCTGTCCCTCTTTTCTGCAGTTCCTGTCTCTCTTTCTGCTCTTCTCCGTTCCTTTTCTACCTTTTGCTTTGTTTTTTTGTCTTTGCTTAGTTTGGCTTTGATTTTCCTGTGCTTTTTTCAGTCCCTTTTTCCCCTGTCCTCTCCCTTCTTGCTGCTGTGATCCCCCGCAGCCCATGCCCCTCCAGTGTCCTTTCCCACGTTTCCTGCCTCCCAGCTATCGAGCCCCCCCTGCAGCACTACTTAATGGCAGCCACTGTGCGGCCAAGCGCAGACGGCGTGCCACTGGTGCGCCAAAGGCAAGCCCGTCTGCGCCCGTCTGCACATGGACCGCGCCCAGTGCCAGGGACTCTGCCTCTCGGACACTCCACTGCTACGACCCCAGCACCCTCCACACCCTCAACCCTGGATGCCACACCACCTGCCATCTAGCATCACCGAAGAATACCCTTGCACCCTTTGCCTGACGAAACTGCAAATGCACCTTCTGCCACATCAACATACCAGTGCCTCTCGCCGCCCAGCCGACCAACAGCACACCCGACCGACTCAACTGCATCCTCCTCAACGTGTGGTCCCTCCACAAACACGCCACAGAAATCTGGGACCTCCTCAACGCCACCTCTTCAGACATCGCCTTCTTCACGGATACCTGGAGCAACCTCTGCTCCGGACCGGACATCGCCATCCCAGATGGCTACAAAATCACCCGCAAGGACCACCCCAACTGCCCAGGAGGAGGCATTGCATTGTCTACAAAAGCACACTCCGACTGACCATGCACTTTAATGACCCAACGGCGACCATGGAACACCTCCACTTCCAGGTCCGAACCAAACCCAACACCACACTCAGTGGCACCCTCGTCTACAGGCCACACGGCTCATGTCCCCCCATTCACCGATTCCATCGTAGACCTCAGCACACCCCAGGCTCTCGCGTCCAATGACTGTATCCTACTCGGAGACCTCAACTTCCACCTGGACAACCCCAGTGACCAGAACACCACCGCCCTTCTGGAGAACCTCGCCAACATTGGACTTAAGCAGCTAGTCACTGCACCACCCACATAGCCGGACACACGCTCGACCCCGTCTTCTCCGCCAGCGAGAACTTCAACTACAGCCACACCACCGAACTCTCCTGGACCGACCTTAATTGTATACATCACGCCTTCACCACGCCCACCGTACACAACTGCCATCATCGCCCCCCGTCGCAGCTGGATCAAGGCCACTGAAGAACTTCTCGTCAACTTCCTCAGCACCACCACTACGTCAATGCTTACAGACGCCAACACCGCAGCGCGCAACCTCTGCATCATACTGGACTCATCACTCACTATGAACTGCCAAATGAACGCAGTTTCCTCAGCCTGCTTCCACACACTCCGCCTGCTTCGAAAGACGTTCAGATGGATCTCGACAGAATCCAGAATGATGGTCACCCACGCACTCATCACCAGCAGACTCGACTACAGCAATGCATTCCAGCCAGACTGGTCCTCGACATCCCCCATGCAGCCACATCATGCAACACCTCCGACAACTCCACTGGCTCCCAGTCAACAAGAGAGTCACTTTCAAACTCCTCACTCACACCTACAAAGCTCTACACGATGGAGGACAAGCATACCTGAACACCGCCTCACATTCCAAGTACCTGCCAGACAACTGCGATCCTCCCAACTCGCCCTCACCTCCGTCCCCATGATCCACAAGACCAGAACAGGAGGAAGGTCATTCTCCTACCTCTCCTACCTCTCCGCCAAGACCTGGAACACCCTGCCCCTGCACCTCAGGCAATCCGCGTTGCTGACCCAATTCAGGAAGGACCTTGTCACCAACCTGGTGAATGCAGCGCATCGGCCAGCCCATTTTTCCTTGCCTGACCCGGAAGTCAGGCAAGAGGGAGGAGCCACGCCTTCACGCACGACTCGGAACAAGAAGAAGACGAGGGGTCGCACCGGGAGACGAGCGAGGAAGAAGAGGGAAGCCAGCGACGAAAGGAAGGAGAGCGCGGAGCGGACGGGGAAATTGAGGCAGCCACCCGGGAAGGAGCGTGTGGAGAAATGGCCCATCGAGAACCCGACCCGTCTAAGGAGAAGCAGGAAGTACACGCCAAGACGGAGTCTCCTCCCCGCCGGTGGACCACAGAATCCCGCCGCGTCCCAGGAGGGGCGGGGCTCCGTCAGGTGCGTGCCCGGTTTCTAGTTAGGAATCAAAAATAAAAATAAAGGAAAAAGGGAGTAGGGAGGGGAGAAAAGGGGGGGAGCAAGAAGGTGAAGAGAAAAAGAGGCGAATACAAAGGGGAAACCAGAGGAAATAAAATAGATAAAGAAAGAGAGGAGAAAGGATATTGTTATTTTTTTTTTATAAAGAAAAGGACACAAGGGCAATAAGCAGTGGAGTAACTGTTCTGGGGCTACCTATTTCTTTTGTTTATTGGCTAGCTTACTTTGCTAACGTACACCCTTCCCAAGTAGCAGAACAACTCACCATCACTAACATACACTTTTGCAAAACAAGGGCAGACATTTACCTGCTTCTTTGCTTCTATCGAAGGTGCTGGCGGAGAGGAACTCCGAAGGACCAGGAAAAGAAGATGTTTTGAAAAACAAGACTGGAACTCAATTCTTTTTGACAATAAGATAATTGTACATCTCTGAATAAAACAGTGATGAAGATACTTGTAACTATCCTGAGTAGTCCTTAAGCGTCAAATCCCTGCTGTCGATCACAAGTGGTGGAGAATGGGGGCATAGTCCCTTCCATTGACAAAAATGGATGAATTAATAGAACATCTTGTTCAAGGGCAACAAAAATTCTAGTGGGCTCTAGAACGTCAGATGTCCTCTGCAACAGCTGACAGAGAGCTGTTTCGTGATGCATTAAAAACCCAGACGGAACAACTGACCAAACTAGCCCAAGAACAAATACAGGTGACTTCGGGATTAGCGAATTTTAAAACAATTCCATCCAATGCCCCAATGGTGACTTTACAGAAACTACTACCTGGTGATGATCTGGATGCCTTTCTAACCAACTTCGAACGTACGGCAAGGCTGTGTGCATGGCCCCACAAAAGATGGCCTTTTTATTTAGCACCATTATTGTCCGGAGATGCCCAAGCAGCATATCAAACCGCCAATTCCCAGGGGACAGGCCCCTATGAATATGTGAAGAAAGTGACAATAGACCGGGCCGGCCTAGACGAAGAAGCCTACAGACTAAGATTCAGACAAGAAAGGAGTAGGCCAGGCGAAACCCCGAAGGTATTATATTTTAAGCTGAAGACAGCTGTCGACAAATGGTTGAAACCCCATGAACATACTAAAGAAGAAATAGTAGACAAGATTTGTCTTGAGCAGTTTATAGAAGTTCTTCCTCACCAAACTCAACACTGGTTACGCCAACATTCAGGACTCAGTAGCGAGCAGGCTGTCGAAATGGCCACAACTTTTTCACGGGTTCAACCCCGGTTTTCCTCCCAAGACGTGGAAAGACACAACAGGAATACCTCCAGAGCTGCTAACCCTCATACCGAACGAAAACAAAATAAAACAACCAATGAGGGTAGAAGAGCCAATCAAACTAAACCGGATCTCCAGCTCCCATCTAGTCCTCAATGTTTTGAATGCAGCGAATGGGGCTATATTGCCCGTTTTTGTAAAAACAAGAAAGCTTCAGACGAACCAATGGAGATTAATTACTCTCCAAGCTCCATTTACTATACCCAAGAGATGGCCCCCGTATTTCTTGTAAGTGTACGAATCAACAAAAAGTCGACAATTGCCTTGTTGGACTCTGGCTGTAAGCAATCTGTTGTAAGGGCAGAACTTGTTTTATCTTCCCAAGTTGTACCTGAGAAATATGTACATATCAGATGTGTACATGGAGATGTTAAAAAGTATCCTGTTGCTAGACTGGAGCTTTCCACGTCTAACAGAACCACAGACATAGAAGTAGGAGTACTTTCTAATGTACCCGAAGACCTCATCATAGGAACTGATAATCCACATTTCATAGAAATGTTTTACACCATGCTTACTCAAATAAAAGAAAACCAAGACTCCAACCCCAAAAATGCCCTTCTAGCTCCCGAACCATGGATGATTGATCGTAATTTTCATTTTACTCAGATGAACGACGCACTCCTTCAACCTATTTGGGATAAGGCCCGACAGAATAATATCCAGGTGTTTCCCCATTTCCAGATAACGAATTGACTTTTATATAGGATACCGGGGCCTACTGATCCCCCCCAATTATTGGTACCAAAGGATTTTCAAGACCAGATTATGTTTTATGCCCATTCACATTTATTGGCTGGACATTTAGGACCCGAGAAAACAACCAAAGAAATCCTTGCAAATTTTTACTGGCCTGGTATTTTCGCCCATATAAAAAAATGCTGCCTAGAATGTGAGGTGTGTCAAAAGAAAAATCCCTACTTACCTCCTAAGGCACCCCTTCAACCCTTACCGATAATAGGTACCCCATTTGAGAGAATTGGGATGGACCTAATAGGCCCCTTTCCAAAAACCAATAAAGGATGTCAATATGCTCTTGTTATAGTCGATTACGCCACCCGTTATCCAGAGGCTTTCTTTCTTCGTAGTCCTGATACCAAGTCCATTGCAAGACACCTGATAGAGTTGTTTTCCCGTGTTGGGTTTCCTAAAGAAATTCTTACCGATCGGGGCACCCCCTTTGTGTCCCGACTTATGACTCAAATATGTAAACAGTTGAATATTAAGCATCTAAAAACTTCGGTATATCATCCTCAGACCGATGGGTTAGTTGAAAGATATAATGGTTCCCTCAAACTTCTTCTAAAAAAATGCTATCTGGGGAAGGAAGACATTGGGACCAAATGCTTCCATTAGCTCTCTTCGTGCTAAGAAGCCAGGTCCAAAGTAGCTTAGTGTGTTCCTCCTTTGAATTACTCTATGGACGAAAGCCCCGAACCCTTCTAGAAATCACTCGAGAGGCATGGGAGAAAGATATAAAACCCGAAGCAGACAACCTATTAGAGAACACCCAGCAATTAAAAGCCCGTATTGGAAAACTTCGAGAATTAGCAACAAACAACCTAGAGAAAAGCCAAAACAAACAAAAACAACTATACAACAAGGGTAAAAAGTTACAGGTATATCAACCAGGCGATTGGATTCTAGTAATGTTACCAACCTCTTCTCATAAAATAAAGTCCGAATGGAGGGGCCCTTTTAAAATCATAGCAAAGGTTGGTAACCTCTCATATAAGTTACAAATGGGAAAACATAGGGAACAGACTTATCATATAAATCTCTTAAAAAAGTGGCTTGGTCCCTTACCCCAAAACGTACACCTGGGGCGCCTAGAACATGGCTTTCCAACCACTCTAGAACAGCTATGTATTAATGAAGACCTATCTGGGGAGCAAAAGGAAGAACTAAACGGAGTGCTACAACCGTTTGCTTCGGTCTTTTCCGATGTCCCAGGAAAAACACATCTAGCCCAACACTCTATCTCCACTCCTGAGGGAAGCATGATAAAACAAAGACCCTATCGAATCCTCGCAGCCAGAAGAAAAGCAGTACTTGCAGAAATAGAACAGATACTAAAGATAAATGTGATAGAACCCTCCCAGAGTAACTGGTCTTCTCCCATAGTTTTAATTCCCAAACCTGATGGGAGTATAAGATTTTGCATAGATTTTCGGGCAGTCAATAAGATCTCTAAACTAGACGCTTACCCTCTCCCTAGGGTTGATGAATTAATCGAAGGGATAAGAGACACCAAATACATCACTACAATAGATCTCACAAAAGGATTCTGGCAGGTCCCCTTAAGGACCGAAGACAAAGAGAAAACGGCTTTTTCCACACCCTTTGGCCTATTTCATTTCACAGTGCTCCCTTTTGGGCTCCATGGAGCCCCCGCTCCTTTTCAAAAGCTAATGAACGTCGTTCTTAAAAAACATCTTGAATACTCCTCTGCCTACTTAGATGATATTATTATATTCAGCCGTTCATGGGATGACCATTTGAAACATTTACACTCAATCCTAACTGACTTAGAAAAGGCCAATCTTCACATAAATGCGAAAAAAAAGCAAATAGGATTTAACAAAGTCAAATACCTGGGGTATTTATTGGGCAATGGACTGATTGAACCCCAAGTCGAGAAAGTCAAAGCCATCACTGAGATCCCCTTTCCAACCAATAAAAGGGCACTCCGATCCTTCTTGGGATTAGTAAGATATTATCGTAGGTTCATTCCTAAATACTCTATCATAGCTGCACCCCTAACTGATCTTCTAAAGAAAGGGACATCTACTGCCGGGTTCAAAAACCTACCAAAGAAGCACTGAAAGCCTTCCAAACTCTGAAAGAGAGTATCACATCTGCCCCAATTCTCACCGCCCCAGACTTTACAAAAGTCTTTATCCTACAAACAGACGCCTCCGACGTGGGCATAGGGGCTGTGCTCGCACTGAAAGATAATGAAGGAGTCGAAAAACCGATCTTATATATCAGCAGAAAACGATTTCGCCGTGAGACTGCCTACTCCACAATAGAAAAAGAATGCTTGGTCATTAAATGGGCAATTGAAAAACTCCGATATTACCTTTAGGGTAAACCCTTTGTTTTATATACAGACCACGCACCTCTCACTTGGTTAAGCAAAAACAAAGGAAATAATCCCAGGGTACTTAGATGGTTTCTCTCGCTACAACCCTTTCAATTTGATGTGTTCCATAAATCATGGAAATACCTTAAGGACCAGACTTCGTATCATGTTTTCCCCTTTTTTCCGACCAGGAAAATCCAAGGATGGGGATATGTCACCAACCTGGTGAATGCAGCACATCGGCCAGCCCGTTTTTCCTTACCTGGCTCGGAAGTCAGGCAAGAGGGAGGAGCCACGCCTTCATGATTGACCCGGAACAAGAAGAGGACAAGGGGTCGCACCGGGAGACGAGCGAGGAAGAAGAGGGAAGCCAGCGAGGAAAGGAAGGAGAGAGCGGAGCGGACGGGGAAATTGAGGAAGCCACCCGGGAAGGAGCGTGTGGAGAAACGGCTCATTGAGAACCCGACCGCGTAAGGAGAAGCGGGAAGTACACGCCGAGACGGAGTCTCCTCCCCGCCGGTGGACCACAGAATCCCGCCGTGTCCCAGGAGGGGCGTGGCTCCGGCAGGTGCGTGCCCGGTTTCTAGTTAGGAATCAAAAATAGAAATAAAGGAAAAAAGGGAGTAGGGAGGGGAGAAAAGGGGGGAGCAAGAAGGTGAAGAGAAAAAGAGGCAAATACAAAGAGGAAACGAGAGGAAATAAAATAGATTAAGAAAGAGAGGAGAAAGGATATCGTTATTTTTTTTTATAAAGAAAAGGACACAAGGGCAATATGCAGTGGAGTAACTGTTCTGGGGATGCCTATTTCTTTTGTTTATTGGCTAGCTTACTTTGCTAACGTACACCCTTCCCAAGTAGCAGAACAACTCACCATCACTAACATACACTTTTGCAAAACAAGGGCAGACACTTACCTGCTTCTTTGCTTCTATCAAGAGTGCTGGCGGAGAGGAACTCCGAAGGACCTGGAAAAGAAGAAGATGTTTTGAAAAACAAGACTGGAACTCAATTCTTTTTGACAATAAGATAATTGTACATCTCTGAATAAAACAGTGATAAAGATCCTTGTAACTATCCTGAGTAGTCCTTAAGCGTCAAATCCCTGCTGTCGATCAGAGACCTCAAGACCTGGCTCTCCAAATGATCCTCCACCCAGTCTGACCAGCAGCTCCCCTCCTCCAGCGCCTTCAGACCCTCACGGGTGAGTAGCCATGCTATATAAGTCCCTGATTGATTGATTCATTGATTGATTTCCCTCTGTACCACCCGAATGAAGATTCCTGGCTAACATACACCTGACTGGAGGAGAGGGGCCGGCTGGCCACACTGCACTGCACCACATGTCATACATAGTGCCTGGGCATCTGTTGCAACGATGGGCCGCCTGCACACGGGCGGGCGTCAACACCTGGCAGCTCCTTTGTGTCAGTGGACCAAGCGGCTGGGGGTCGCTGGCCGCCGGGGCAGGTGACAAGCAGACACCCTGGACACCAAACTAGAATCTGTACTTGCGGCTGTGGAGAAAATAGGTACCTCCCTCCAACAAACGCGCACTTCCCTTGAAGGCCGCATCGACAAAACTGCAGTCGACTTCACTCTGAAGCACGCAGATCATCGCAAGCCGACTGACATGGTCCACAACATTGAGCAAGAACTGGCCAAAGTCCACCCTATTACCAGAATGCAGCGTTGGAGGTACAGCAGCTAATGGCATGTGTGAAGTCATTAGAAAGAAGAGCCTAGGATGCAGAGGGCCACTCCCGGCAGAACAACATGCAGGTGGTGGGTCTGCCCGAGGGAGCAGAAGAATCTGAGGCCATGGCATATATTGAGACATGGTTACGTGATCTACTGCAAACAGTTGCACTCGCCCCATTCTTTGTTTTGGAGTCGACTCATCAAGTGCCGGTGAGCCGTCCGCCGTCAGGGACAGGTCCTAGTCCCTTTCTCTTCTACCTCCGACAGGGATCGTGACACTGTCCTGAGTGAGGTACGCAAGCTGGGGGAAGTGAACGTGGATAACGCCACAGTACTTTTTATTTCCCTGACTATGCCACAGGGTGCAGAGGCAGAGGGGGTAATTTCTAGTGGTTAAGTGATGCCTCCAAGAGTTGGGCATCAAATACGCCCTCCTTTTCCCGGCAAGGCTGTGAGTGTTCTCAGATGGTAACACGCAATTGTTTGACGCCACTGAACAGGTCTGGACCTGGCTGGAATCTACTAGTCGCCAGGAGGTGCGGACAGGGAGTGAAGGGTCTGCGCAACAAGCTGTCATTCACGGAGTCAGTCGTAGTTGGAGTCGTAGGAGGAGCAGGCATCCCCGCCACAACTACAAGCCACCCCCAATCTGGAGCAGGTTATACAAGAGAGGCAGAATGCGCTGCATGCGGCTGTTACGATACACGATTCCACTCAGAGACAGGATCCCGACACTTCCCCTGAATGCTCCCCCAGCGAAAATGGCTCCACTGCGACGTGGCCATCCGGTGCAGAGTCCGGGCGGCCCCCGGATGTGACTCCTCAGATGGCAGATTACCTAATTTAATATTTACCACTGTGCGTCTCTCCTTCTTCCACGGTTATAGATTGCTCCGGAGAGTCTCTGGTTTTCTGCGGTTCCTGGTCTCCAGCTTCCTATTCCTGGAGTTCCAGTGTACAGAGGTCAGCACTTAGAGGGTATCAGGTCAAGTTGTCAACCAAAGGGAACAGAGCAGTTGTTCAGGTGAGCGATGCATATCAGGGGTGGTGGTGGTAGTCTCCCTGATGCTCCAAGCTGCATGGCAGGAGGTCCATGGCGTTGTTGACCTTGCCAAGGATGAATTGTTAGAGTTCTTCTATTATCCAAGAGCCTCATTTATGAGGCCCTAGCTGCACTCTTGCAACGCTGTGATGTCACGTGTTTGACGTTCCGGTAGTGCACTCTGCCACAGCATGTTTACCAGGCCACGCAAAGCCACTTTATGTGGCTTTTCATGGACTTGTAAATATGTGCCCCTTTCACGCATTAAGCAGAGTGAAAGGGGCGTTCAATGGGTGTTGGTGTGGGCTTTCCCATGCCAAACCAATGGAATCTGAAGCATTCCCAGGTTTACGAGAAACTGTAAACCTTCGGAATGCGTCAGAATCTAATACCACCCCTTGGGTGACGTTTGGGAGGCGCTACGAGGATAAATGTTTTCATTTCTTCTCTTTTTCTTCACTTTTTCTTTGTGTGCATCATTCTGCAGCACTTAGAGAAAGAGGAAATACCCTGGATTGATAGGTTTTGTGCAGGTAGGTGTCCCTTCCTGCACAACATCAATCAACTCTGCAACACAGTCACCATTGGACCATGGCGCAAGGGTTGCAGCCATTGTGCGTCAACTTAGGGAAAAATACAGGGGGCGTATTCATGAGTCCCTGCCGACAGTTTAAAGCCGCTGGTGTGTCATTTTCTTGACGTACTTGCAGTGTGAATTTTGCACCACTTTGCTCCATATTTACAAATTGACGCATCTAGACATATGTGTGACCTTGTGAAGCCCTGTGCCACATTATACCTGCGTTAGGTATGATGTATACAGCGTGGGCGTTCCCAGGCAACAAAGCCTCGTAGGAGTGGCGCAGTGAAATCTATCAGATTTCACTGCGACAATTATATGACGACACTGCGTCAAAACCTTATGCCTGCCTCATGGCCGATGTAAGGGTGATGCAGTGCCATATGGATAGGCTGGCCCCATACATTGCTAGACATGCATCATGCTTGTGACTCAACTGTAGCAATGCATGACTTTAGCGCTGACAGATACGTCAGGATTCCAGACGTATATGTCATTGATTGCGACATTGAGCACCATACAGTAAATACGGCGCATATATGGTGTGGATTAGCACAGTGGTATCCATGCTGAGCCGTAAAATAACCAAAGCCTTTTACCACTCCAGGCACAGTATTACAGCTTTGGATTGGTAAAACAGCTCGGCATGGATAGCACTGTGCTAATCCTATGCTTAAACACTTTGCTATAGAAATTGCAAAAGACTTTGCGGCATATGTACAATGAGTTAACGCCGCCGTAGCGTCAATTTTTTGACGTTACGGCTGCTTTTTTTTATCACCTTATTTACAAGTTGCCACTAACATCAGTTAGCGGCAGTTTTCTTACGAAAACGTGAATTTTTAAGATCGCCACTTTTGTTATCGGGAGTTAACGAAAATGAGATGCAAGGTAAGCTTTCCCGTGCAAAAACTGCCGCTAACCCCACTTCGCGATACTTACAAGGAATTCCTTGTATGGTGCAAAACCAAAAAAACTGCCTCTAACTGCAGCTAGAGGCAGTTTTTTTTTTTTGATAATCAACTTTATTGGCATTCTGAACAATTACATCAGCAATAATCAAAGTGTATCACATTACAGTAAAGATAGATCATCACCACATTAAGTCCTTGGATGGCGTCCGCCTTGCAGTTCATGAACTCATGAGGCATCGTATAGCATGCACATTCGGTGGGGTGAAACATACTCATTCTATCTGGCCCATCCATTTTCCCCAAACCTTGCGATATTTAGTCGGGCATCCCCTGGATTCGTACAGGGGTTTCTCTTGTGCCGCGCACCAATCTACCCCTCTGCGCCACTTCGTTATACTAGGTGGGGTAGGATTCTTCCAGTTGGCAGCAATGTCCCTTTTAGCCACAACCATGGCTGTGTTGAGGAATAGTTTGTCAGCCCTAGACCCGTCCAGCCCATCTGTGATTCCCAGGAGCGTGTTCAATGGATTGTGTGGGACTTCCCAGCCCAGGACCTCTGTGAGCTCTTTTTCTATAGAATCCCAGTACTGCGTCAGGAGGGGGCAGGCCCATACCATGTGGAAGAAGTCTGCTTGGTCTTGGTTGCAGCGAGTGCAGGACTCGGTCGGGTTCAGGCCAGCGCTGTGGAGGCGCTTTGGGGTTAAGTAGGCCGCATGTAAGTAATACAGCTGGATTAGGCGGAGCCTGGCCGAGGCGGTGACTGTTTTGGGTGCCATCAGTGCGTCCCTCCAATCTTCCTCTTCTAGGGGTCCCACCCAACTCTCCCACTGACTCCTGAGTCGATCTAGTGCGGTTGCAGTGTTGTTAGTTAGGGAACGGTAAATGCGTGAGATCCCTCCCTTTCCCAGATTTCCCATCATGATTTGCGCTTCTGGGGGGCTGTACTCTGGTAGTGTTGTGCCGGTTGGTATATGTGTATGGAGGGCGTGGCGCAGTTGCAGATATCTGTAGAATTGTGAGGAATGTAGGGAATGTCGAGTCTGCAGATCGCAAAAAGTGCGCATGTGGTCGCCAGTCCACACATCCCCAAGTTGAGGTATACCAATGAGGTCCCACATTCGGAACCCCTCTAAATCGCTGACCTCCTTGAGCCAGGTGCCCTGCCAGAGTTGTGTGTATTGGGTCAGCTTGTTCGCCCATTGGGTATGACGCAAGGAAGCACGCCAGGCCAAGAGAACTGCTCGCGTCACCATGGGCAGAGTTCTGGGTATGGGCCCCCCGTACAGCATCGACTGGATCCTAGGCAATCCCAGGTCGCCCAGTTCAACTCTGTATGCCGGGTCAGACCAACCCCCGTTAAACCAGTCATGGAGTGTGAGCAGGAGGGTGGCTAAATAGTACAGGTAGAGGTTGGTCATGCCCATGCCTCCGTCAAAGGGTGGAATCTGGCATTGAGTTAAGGCTATACGAGGTCTCCGCCCGCTCCAAAGGAATTTAGTGGCCAGACTGTCTAGTTCCTTGAACCAAGTCTGTGGAAAGTGAAATGGGGTATTTTGGATTACGTAAAGGAATCTGGGAAGGATCATCATTCTGAAAAGGGCAACTCTTCCTAGGGGGTTGAGCGGCAGCGCCTGCCATTTGTGGAGGTCTTCCTTAGCTCTCTTCACTAATGGGGTTATGTTGAGTGACCATGCGAGATCAGGGAGTAATGCAACCCAGATTCCCAGGTATTGCCGCCTGATGGGTATTATAGATTGCCAGTCGAAGCAGTCCCTCGTGATGTGTAAAGGGACCAGGACGGATTTGCTTGGATTCAGTCGTAGACCGGAGACTTGCCCGAATGAATGTAACCCCCGCAGGCAGAGGGGGCCATATTGAGCCGGTTCCGCAAGGAAGAGCAGGACGTCATCCGCGTACAAGGCGATTTTGTCTTCTTCCGAGTTTGGCCACCTCCAGCCCTGGATTCGATCGTCAGACCGAATGAGGCATGCCAGAGGTTCCATCGCTAAAGCGAAAAGGAGAGGTGAGAGGGGGCAGCCCTGCCTCGTACCTCTTCTAATGGGAAACGCTTCTGATAATGCCCCATTGACAAGCACCCGCGCTTGAGGTCGGGAGTATAAGACCTTAACCAGGTTTCGGAAATGTTGACTCAGACCCATCACAGCCAGTACGTCCGCCAAGTACTGCCAGTCTACGGAGTCGAAGGCCTTCTCGAAGTCAATTAGGTGAAGTGCTAGGTAGGGAGTTAGTGATTGGCGGTTTGCTAAGGCCAGATGGAGGCGGCGGAGACAGTGCCTGGTTCCTCGTGATGGCATAAATCCACACTGGTCGGGATGGATTAATTTAGTAAGGTAGGGTCTCAGCCGCTGGGCTAGGACCGAGTCAAATATTTTAACCTCTGTGTTTATGAGAGAGATTGGGCGGTACTCGGCACAATTTGGTGAGGGCGGTTGTGTTTTAGGGATGACGACAATGGTAGCGGCATCCGTTTCTGGGGGAAAGGAGCCCTTTTCGGTGGCCTCGGTAAATACCTCAAAGAGATGTGGGACGAGTATCTCCTGATAGACAGCATAGTATTCTTGCGGGAGACCGTCGGGGCCTGGGGTTTTACCTGGCGCGGTACGTGATATAGCTTCATTGATTTCTTCTCGGGTGATGGGAAGGTCAATATCGGCTGATTCAGTCGCATTGAGGCTGGGAAGACGGAGGTGATCCAGGTTGATCAACTCCGAGAGGTAAGTGTCAGGGCGCTGTGCTGAGTAGAGCTCACGGTAGTAGGTGGCAAAGGCCTGAGCCATTGCTGGGGGGCTCGGTGAATAAGGCCCTTGGAGTCCCTAATCCCAGGGATTATTCGGTTAGCCATGGGATATGTAGCCAGTCTGTGTAGGATCTTTCCGTTCTTGTCACCCCAGCCGTACATCCTAGCCACGGAGGATCTCCATAGTATTTTGGCGGCCTCCATGGAAAGTTGCCTGATGTCATCCCTTAGGTGTGCGAGCTGCCTCGTCTGGGCCTCATCCCGGGCTTCAGGCGGAAGTTTCTCCAGGAGGTTGCACGGGCCTCCAGGAGAGTAATCTGACTGTTATGGGCGAGGTGTTTGATCTTGAGTTGGCCTTTGGTGAAGCCACGGATGGTGGCCTTGCCTGCTTCCCATAGGGTGCCTGGAGAGGAGACAGAGCTGCTATTGGTGAGAAAATATTGCTGAAGCTCCATCTTAATTGCTTTCTTAAACTCTTTGTCCTGAAGGAACCATGCGTTCATCCTCCACATCGGGCGGAGCGTATCAGGGGGTTCCCCTCCGCTCAGAGACATGGGTGAATGATCCGAAATGCCCCGGGGAAGGATAGCACGTCCCTGATCTTCTCACAGTGAAGAGAGGGCATGAAAACATTGCCAATGTGTGCGTGAGTATGGTGTGCAGCTGAGGTATGAGTGAATTGCTTGCTGTGGGGATGCCAAATTCTCCAGGTGTCGCAGATGCCCAGGGTATCTGCCCAATGTGCTAAGTGTTTAGCGTGTGTAGCTCTTGTGGTGGAGGGGGTGCTCGCAGTGTCAAGGTCTGGGTGAATAACTGCGTTAAAATCACCTCCAATTATTGTCATCCCCAGGGGTAGAGATACAATGAGATCGGTCGTGCGCTTCAGGGTCAATGTAAGAATTGATGGAGGAGAGTATATGGAGACTAAGTTAAGAGTCTTCCCCCCTATTGTTCCAATTAGAGCTAGAAAACACCCCTGGGGGACATTGGTAGCCTGGGTGAGCACGAAGGGGAAATTGCGCCTCATGAGAATTGCCACCCCCGTGAACCCCGAGTAAATCCTGAATGCCAGATTCTATCGTAGCCATATCTTGCGAGAAAGGGGCAGTTGTTGCCCAGGAAGTGAGTCTCTAGAAGTAGGAGTATGTCGGACGCCTGGCGTTGGGCATAGCGCAAGACTGCTGTACATTTAACCCTATCAAGCAGTCCATTGACATTCCATGATAGTACTCGGAGGGGATCTCCACTATTACTTGTAGATGTCATGGTGGATGCAGGTGGACTGAGAGGTCTACAGGGCCTGGAGTGGCTGTGGGTTTGGCCAGGGTATGCTCTGGCTGCAAAGCAGTGACTGTGACGCTATCTTGTGGGTTATATGTGTGACTATCATATTGCAGAGTGAACAGGCTGGTGTGACAAACACGATGCAACAACAAAACCTCGGGACAACGGTCCCAACATCCCTCCCTCCCCCCACCCTATACTTCGAGAACAGAAGCATCTTTCGTCCCAATTAAATAAGGTTAACTGACCAGACTAAAACGTTCGGGTTGGAGTTGCGTGGAGGACCCCTCCTTACATAAGGATACTCGCTGGTTCGGCAGGAAAGGTCTGTGGATTTTAGCGGGCTGTGCCAATTCGGGTGTGTCGCTGTTGGCAGTATTTATGGATGTTACGGTTCCGTTTGGGCCACTCATTCCAGAAGCGTTGGACTGTGAGAGAGGTCCGACTCAGCGGAGTCTATGTGGAGAGTTTTAGTGTGTCGGGCCAAGGCCCCAGTTCGGCCAGAACGCGTGTCACTGGTGGGGGGGGGGGGTCTGCGACCCGCAGCAGCGCGAAGTGAGTCTTCAGTCCTCAAGCCAGGTAGCTGGGCCTGGTATAGCCTCTTGTGGGCCACAGTGTAGACTGAGCGGGGGCCAGGGGTCCAGTACAGCAGCCGCGTGGGTCTTGGGTGGGGCAGCACCCCCGTCTTTCCAATGGTGCTCTGTTTCTCTGCTCTTGGGGATTTCAGTTGGTCCTCTCCCCAAAGTCGCCCAACATCGCTCGCAGGAGGGGTGTGAAGATGGGTGTTGAGACACCTTAGTGCAGAGCTTAGTTCATGGTCGGTAGGCCGCCCCTGGTCCTCAGCATTTTCCCAGTCCTTCTGAGGTGGGCTAGTAGTGCCTGGTAGACCGCAAGGGGGGGAGATGCCCCGTCTTTGTCTACACCTCAACCCTCCGGTCCCACTATTTACCGGGCTAACCGAGGGGGGAGGGGAAAGGAGGGTCAAGGCTTATGGTCCTGTTCAGCTTCCGGTGCCCGGGCGCGTCGATATATGCTGGGGACAAAGCGAAATGCCAGGGTAAGGTGGCTCAGTGTCTCTGGATGGAGGGGTGCCGTGAGAGTGGGCCCCAGGTCGCGGAGGCCGCCGCAGCTCTTGCATCCACAGCCGCGTAGCCAGGGATCAGGTTGAGGGGCTTGGGTCCCCCGAGGCCGCCCCCCCCCCACCCGGTTCAAACCCAGCTTCCCTCTCACCGTGTGCAGTGGTTAGGGTGCAGTTCTAAGTGTCGCTGCCTTGTGACAGTTTGGGCCTCCGTTGCGGGCTCTGGGTGCGATGCCCAGATGTAGCCGGCAGCGTCGGATGCAGGTGGCGAGGAGATCCGCTCCAGTCGAGCAGCCGGAGGGATCCCGGAGTACGAAGAACAGGCCGCCTATGCGGACGGAGCACGGCTCGAGGGATCTGCGTATGCCGCAGCTGCCGCCGGTCCCCCGCTTCCAGACTCTGGCACAGCAGAGTCTCCTCGCCAGCGGCCCCGGCTCAGCTCCAGGTCAGGTCTTCTGCGCCCCCGCAGTGTAGCAGAGCAATCGTAGGCATCCCCAGCGGTTCAGGGATCTCCGCCGTGAGTTTCGTGGAGGAGCCGAGCGGGGGCAGAAAGTAGGGGGAGCGACCGGTCAGCGTCCTGGCCCTCACCGGTCTTCAGATTTATGCGGCTTCAGATCATAGGCCGCGCCGCCATCTTGCATGGGCTTCCGGACACCAGCCCATGCGATGCAGGCCATCTACAGCCACTCTGTGGTGTTACTTCTCTCCAGGGCACAGTGCATGACTTCAGTAGGGCATCAGCTTACAGTGGGCTGCGTGAAGCGTGCCGATGGTGAAGGATGCTTGGGCGGATGACGAAGGGGTCCAGAGCACTCTTAGGATGCGACCGCCTTCTTGACGCGCCAAGCCACGCCCCCCAGAGGCAGTTTTTTAAGACCAGAAAATAGCTGGTCTCAAAAATGGTGCAAACACTTGGGGCCTCATTTCAGAAGGTTTAGGTGCTGGACAGCGCTGCAAGGAATGTTGCTGCGCTGCCCTGCGACAAAACTACAGGGCAGGAATGCCCACCATCAATAAGATAGGGCGCATTCCTGGGCCTCATTCATGAAAAGTGTTGCATCGCTGTGACAAAACAGCGTTGCACCACTTTTTACTACGCCCTTCTTGCGACACCATATATGCGCTGTATTCACTGTACGGTGCTCCATGTCGCAATTAATGACTGATATGTCTGGAATCCTGACGCATCTGTCAGCACTAAAGTCACGCATTGCTGCATTTGTGTCACAAGCATGACACAACTCTAGCATTGCATGGGGTCAGCCTATCCCTGTGGCACTGTGTCACCCTTACGCCTGCCATGAGGCAGGCGTAAGGTACTGACGCAGTGGCATCCTACAATTGTTGCAGTGAAATCTGATGGATTTCACTGCACCCCTCCTATGAGGGCTTTGCTGCGTGGGAACGCCCACTCTGCATACATCATATCTGATGCAGATATAATGTGGCACAGGGCTTCACAAGGTCACGCATATGCCTAGATGTGTCAATTTGCCAATACGGCGCAACGTGGTGCAAGAATCACGCTGCAAGTACGTCAAGGAAATGACGCACTGGCGGGGTGAAACTGTCAGAAGGGGCTCATGAATAATCCCCCCTGTCTTTTTCCCCTACGCTGGTGCACAATGGCTGCCATGCGCCAACGCAGGCACCCTTGCACGGGTGACTGTGTTGCGGAGTTGATTGATGTTGTGGCTCCATCTCTTCTCGAGATGTCTGCAGGTGCGTCTGGACTAGTGGATGGCAGGAGTGAACTAGTTGGCCTTCTTGGAGTGTTGTTTGCCTGGTCTTTTCTTGAGGGGTGCTAGGGTGTCTGCGCAGTTGGAGATCCATCGGTGGAGGTTGCGCGCTGCCGTGTTGTCATCTGTAAGCGTTGGCGGAGTGGTGGTGCTGAGGGAGTTGACGAGAAGTTCTTTGGTGGCCTTGATCCAGCTGCGACGGGGGCGAGGATGGTGGTGGTGTACGATGGCCATGGTGAAGACGTGATGTATACAATGATTGCCGGTCCAGGAGAGTCTGTGGTGTGGCTGTAGTTGAAGTTCCCGCTGCTGGAGAAGACGTGCTCGAGTGTGTGTCAGGCTATGTGGGTTGGTGCGGTGACTAGCTGCTTGAGTCAGATGTTGGTGAGGTTCTCCAGGAGGAAGGTGGCGTTCTGGTCACTGGGGTTGTCTAGGTGGAACTTGAGGTCTCCGATTAGGATGTAGTCGGTGGATGGGAGAGCCTGGGGTGCAATGAGGCCTACAATGGTATCGGTGAATGGTGGTCCATAGCCCGGGGGCCTGTAGATGAGGGTGCCGCAGAGGATGGTGTTGGGGTTGGTCCGGATCTGGAAGTGGAGGTGTTCCATGGTCACCGTTGGGCCATTAGAGTGCATGGTCAGTCGGAGTCTGCTTTTGTAGACAATGGCAATGCCTCCTCCTGCACGGCTGGGGTGATCCTTGCGGGTGATTTAGTAGCCGTCAGGGATGGCGATGTCTGTTCCGGAGCAGAGGTTTGTCCAGGTTTCCGTGAAAAAGGAGATGTCTGAAGAAGTGGCGTCGAGGAGGTCCCAGATGTCTGTGGCGTATTTGTGGAGGGACCGCACGTCGAGGAGGATGGAGTTGAGCCGGTTGGGTGCGCTGTTGGTTGGCTGGGTGGCAAGAGGCGCTGGTGTGCTGATGTGGCAGAAGGTGCATTTGCAGTTTCGACAGCCACGGGGTGCAAGGGTATTCTTCGGTGATGCTAGATGGCAGGCGGCGTGGCGCCCATGGTTGAGGGCGAAGAGGGTGCTGGTGTCGCAGCGGTGGAGTGTCCGAGAGACAGGCTCCCTGGTGCTGGGCACGGTATAGGGCCGGACGGACACAGACGGGCTTGCCTTTGGCTTCCCTTCTGCACCCCAGTGGCACGCCCGCTGCACATGGCCGCACAGCGTCCACCATTAAGTAGTGCTGCAGGGGGGCTGGACAGCTGTGAGGCGGGAAACGCTGGAAAGGACACTGGAGGGGGCGGGGACGCGGGTGATCGCAGCGGCAATGAGGGAGAGGATAGGGAAAAAGGAACTGCAAAAAAGCACAGGAAAAACAATGCAAAACACAGCAAAGATAAAAAAATAAAGAAAAAGGTAGGAAAGCAATGGAGAAGAGCAGAAAGATGAACAAGAACAGCAGATGAGAGGGACAGGAGGGCAGTCAAGCTGCAGAGCAGTGATGCTCTACCACTGGACCACCAGGGATGAGGTGCAGGCAGGAGCCTGCGGGTGGAGGAGGGACTCGAACACCTGACCTCCATGTCAGAGGAACCAGCAGCAGCAGATGGGGACAGCAGCAGCAGTAACCAGACGGCACATCGCTGTGGAAAGAGGAAGTCCACTAAGGGTTAGTCCCCCGTACACCCAGAAGCAAACTAACAGGTGGCAAAGAAAGGCAGCACCACGCGGTTGCCTCTTCCGATCTTACAGTGGCGACCAGATTTAGTGTTCCCCAGTTCCCCAGCGAGTAACAGTGGATCAAGCTGTATACCCAAGGGCCTGGGCTAGAACCGGCTCCCATGCCCCTGGCACCCACTGCCACCAATGGCCGTTCTCAGCAAATTGAGCGAGTTAGTGGAGTCCTCCACCAGTCTTGTGCAGTGCCCTCGGTGATGTAGGTCAGCCGCAGCACAGGGATTGCTCAGGGCACGGTGTGCGTCACCCACAGGCGCTAGGCCGGGTCCTGACTTGCCCCCGGGCCTCCTCCGCTACGCGTCCCACCTTCTCCTCACCTGGACATTGACACCGGGGCTCAATGCACTCCACTCTCTCCAAATCTGTGACTCAGCCAGCAGGAGTCTCAGGCAGGTCGGAATTCACAAGCGTCTGGCCAGAACAACCTCCTATGGCCTGTGATGCAGAGAGCCGCGGCACACCATTGATAATCTCCTCTGTGCACCCCGTGGTAGTGGTGGATCGTAGTATACAATGCAGACCTCCCTACGTTGGTGCGCAGGAGTGCCTCTACCGTTCACAGCTCCAAGGGGTGCAAGGCGGTCTTCTCACACAGGTCAGCAACGTATCTCCATGCGACCTGCCAGATGTCACCAGCCGGTAAGGGCGATTGCCGAGCCTCAATGTCTACCGCCACAGCCCAGCGACTCCAAGCACCTCCGGGTCCCAGACGCAGGCCCCGCGAGGTCTCCGGGCCCCGGGGACTGTCCGTGCTTTCAAGGTTTTGGATGCCATGGTGTTGCAAGGAGTGCAAAATTAAAAGTGATGCATTACTGGTTTGGCACAGCGATGCGCCTCTTTTCATAACTATATCCTTGGATTTCCTCTTCCAATGGGACTCTGGCTTGTCATCCTGGCTGTTGGGGGGTTTGTGTGGGTGTTGATCTGTGCCGCACCTAGCCCTGGCTGCTCCATTCTGCATTCCATTGGTTTTATTTCCTATTTTTCATTGGAGGTGGACTTATAGGCTATTTTTGCCTCTAGAGGCAAAAAAAAGTCACGCTGGGCTGACTAACGTGAGTTTTTTTGCCGCTAATGGGCCATTTGTCAGTTTTTGCCCGCTAACATCAGTATTTATATCGCCTTCACGCTAGTGTTACCAGCAGTTTTCACCGCAGCTACCTGAAACTATCGCCATGTCGCGACATATTGTAAATACATCGCTAACAGGGCGATAGTTTTTGGTGATAGGCTGCTTTAAGAAAACTACTGCTAACTAGCTAGTTAGCGTTAGTTAGCGGCAGTTCTTGTACATATGCCCCTTTGTCCCTTTCTATCTCAGTGTGGATGGCACTGTGCTAATCCTATGCTTAAAGATTTTGATAAAAAACCAGACATTTGAGGTGAGCAAATTTAGAGTGTCGCTGGTGTTGAGGGTGCTCTATACAAGAGCTGCTTTCCACCTAAACTTGAGAACTACCCAGAGTTCTCTGCTTCTTTTTTGCATAATTTATGCACCACTCTATGCCTGAAAAGGTTATTGTTTTGACTTCTACTGGGTGCTTCCTTGTGTCTGGACACAGCTATAGCCTCTCTGAAGAGCTCTAATGAGAGCGTAACACGTGTCAGGGGTTGCTTTTATTCATTTCAGGTTGGCTTGGATGGTATTTTACCAATCCAAAGCTGTAATACCGGCCTGGAGAGGTAAAAGGCTTTGACCATTTTACCGCTCGACATGGATAGCACTGTGCTAATCCTATATTTAACAAGCATTGGCATAGCCAATAGGTCTCGCCTTTGGCCTTTAGCCATGCAGCACATTATCCTGGGTTCTACAACGTCTACAGTTAAGAGTCTGTTTTATTGTGTAGGAGGTGGCAGTGTATACCTCACACATTGCGGGGCACTCCCACTTCATGCTGGTCAATGGGCACAGGCTTGCCTGCTTACCGTGTGTTAGTGCACCTCCTACAGAGTTGTGTGTATTCAGCAAGCCTCATGACTGAAAAACAGAGCAGGGCGAGCTTTAATGTCAATATGCAAAATGCACGTGGCATTCATTAGTTCTCCGCAACGAACGCAGAACCTGCTGAACTATCTCCCCACCAACAAACACAAGGAAAAATATTTTTGCATTTAAAATAAACTGTACAAAAGGAAAATGTTTCGTAGTGGTGCATCTGATAAAAACAATATATAAAATATAATCTGAGGTCTTGGAAGCCACCACATCTTTTGATAAAAGCTCAGCTGAAAAGACAAACCACTTTAAAAAGAAAATGACGAATTGGAGAGCGGGAAAAAATAGATTACAAAAGTGCCACAAAGAAAAACAAGAACACACTGGCAACAGTAATGAAATGTGCATTTAATTATAAAGAAATGCACGTTCAAAAAAGTGAAAACGTGTAATTAGATACACAGTGAAAACGTGTAATTAAATACACGGCACTCCGGCAAACGTGTAATTAAATACACAGTGAAAACGTGTAATTAAATACACAGCACTCCGGCATCCCTTGTGTGTGGATGCGACGCTATGCACTACATAAACATTGATGATTTGGATTTTAAAAAAAAGCCAGATTAGAAACCAGATTAGGCCTGAAATCGGTGGCCATGGCGTTCAACGAAAACACTGTTAAACTGGATTTCTTTAAACACCCAAATCTCAGTCCCGGTTAATTGACCCAGGATTCAAACTACTTTGAGACCGTCTTTGGATTTCAAACTCCCATTTATCTAACTCAAAACAGAATCCAAGACTATTGCAGGTTATACGCAAAACGGCAACCGCGCCATGCCGGTTCTTTTAAACCAGCACAGCAGCAGCGACTTGAGCGGGTGCAGCCTGTTATGGAGAACTTGTGTGTGGGGTAATTTCGGTTACCAAAGCTGCATTTTGGTAACGCACTTTCCCTAGCCGTACAAGCATGACGCATCGACTCCCCGTAAAAGAAAGTGTTTTCAGGTGGCTGACTATAATGCCACCACATGATTTGGAGCGGTTCCGGCATTTCTGAAAGAAAATCAACGCATACGCGCGAGAAAGCACGTAATACTTAATCAGCTGTTCGGATCCAAGTTTTAGAATCGTCACATTCAGAACGCCTGCCTGAAAAAAATATTGGGAGAAAAACACACACATCACAGGCACCTTCTCAAAAGTGCTGAAGCAGTTAAAGTTAATTTGACTCCACGAACCATTTGTTTCGCCTGTGGAGCTAAACAACGCCTACAAGTAGGCAACGGCCACTACATGTACACTGTGGGCAGAAAGAGTTCTTAAGGGAACGCTTTTGTGAATTACTTTATTGGTTTTCTTAAAATTCGTCAACTGCAATCACTTTAAAACTCCCCACGTGGAGAAAAAAAAAATCGCATTTGAATACCACATTTCACATTAACTGGATTGCTCGGCAAAAGCTGTGTTTCTCCAGCTCCGGCATGACCTTACTGCAGCCAGAACTAAAACTTATGAAAACGCGCGTGCTCTTCGGCCCCGCCTTTATATCCCGCGACCTGCTCGGGTGACCACCGCCCTTCTGATGAGGCGTGCCAGCCCATCAGAGAACAGAAGGACAAATCTAATCCTTAGCCTCAACAGTCGGTGACACGGAAACGGCAGCGTGGCCACCAGGCAAAACTTCGTTCTGACATGCTACTTTCTGCGTTTATGCCCTGGCTCTCGAGAAGTCTATACCGAAGGCTAAACAGAACTGCTACATGCCGCGCACTGCTACACTTGCATTGGCAGTAATAGTAGTAAAGTACGTTTATTCTGCAGATTAATAGGTCATTCACAATAAATTAAGTCCAATTTATTCAAAAACGTATGACCAAAACTGCACGACTCATATTGTATCGTATTGTAATATTTATATAATGCTTACTGCCCTTCTGTGGGGGCACTGAAGCACTTGCCTGCATTGGTAGGAAGCAGGGCACAAGTCCTAAACAAGCCCGCGAGTGGTGCGCGCGCGCTGCAAGGAATGTAAGGAATGCAGCTGCCACCCTGCGCGCCGCTGCTGGCTCCCGCAAGCAAAATGCTGTGGGAGTGAACATTTGCAAAAGAGATGGGACATGCGCCCGCCTTTAGCCATTTTAGCCTCCCATTTTAAATTGACACAGCCAACAGCCAACAAAATGCGTGAGGGGAGTCAGACCCACACACAAAAGTTTAGAGTGATTACATGAAGCCTCCCATAGAGCAGCGCATGCGCACTGCACTAGGCTCGACCTAAAAACATCGCTGTAGAAATGGCAAAAGACTTTGTCCCTTTCTATCTTGGCATGGATGGCACTGTGCTAATCCTATGCTTAAAGACTTTGATAGAATAGCAGACATTTGAGGTGAGCAAATTTAGAGTGTCGCTGGCGTTGAGAGTGCTCTATACTGGAGCTGCTTTCCACCTAAACCTGAGAACTACCCAGAGTTCTCTGCTTCTTTTTTACATAATTTATGCATCAATCTGTGCCTGAAAGGGTATTGTTTTGACTTGTACTGGGTGCTCCCTTGTGTCTGGACAAAGCTATACCTCTCTGAAGAGCTTTAATGAGAGCAAAACACTTGTCAGGGGTTGCTTTTATTCATTTCAGGTTGGCTTGGATGGTATTTTACCAATCCAAAGCTGTAATACACTGCATGGAGTGCCAAAAGACTTGGATCATTTTACAGGTCGGCATGGATAGCACTGTGCTAATCCTATGCTTAAAGACTTTGCTGTAGAAATGGCAAAAGACTTTGTCCCTTTCTATCTCGGCGTGGATGGCACTGTGCTAATCCCATGCTTAAAGACTTTGATAGAAAAGCATACATTTGAGGTGAGCAAATTTAGAGTGTCTCTGGTGTTGAAAGTACTCTATACTGGAGCTGCTTTCCACCTAAACTTGAGAACTACCTAGAGTTCTCTGCTACTTTTTTGCTCGCTTTATTTCAGGATCCAAACGTAGTGACCACATTACTCCTATCCTGTCTTCTCTTCGATGGCTTCCCATCGAGGCAAGATCCATTTATAAAACTGCCTGCATCACCCATAAAGCCTTGCACACTTCTTCCCCTTGTTACCTGGCGAATAAACTGAAAATGTCAGGAGGCTCGAGACCTTCTCGGAATGCAGCAAAGTTTCTGCTTGAGCCCCCCTCCTTCAAAAAGGAAAGATCGATGGCTCAATCGTTCTCAGGTAATGCGGTGAGAATCTGGAACTTGCTTCCGCCATTGCTCCGTGCCACTACCTCCATCCAGATTTTCAAAGCGGACCTCAAATCTCTTCTCCTTCAAAGACACTTCCAGAACTAATACCCTCATTCTCAGACCCCTCCAGGAAGCTAGTTCATCACTGTAAATTTGTAACATCTTTTTGTTCGTTCCCCACCCTTGATTGCTGTGTCTGATATTGTGTTATTGCCTATATGGTTTTACTCTACCTCTCCTGTTTATTTTTGTAACGTTCTTTTTTATACCATTTTTCTCATGTAACGTAACTGGTTCTATTGTACAGCGCTCTGACACCTTCGGGTAAAGTCCGCGCTATATAAAAATGCATTAAATAAATAAATAAATAATTTATGCATCACTCTATGCCTGAAAGGGTATTGTTTTGACTTATACTGGGTGCTCCCTTGTGGTTGGACAAAGCTATACCTCTCTGAAGAGCTTTAATGAGAGTGAAACACGTGTCAGGGGTTGCTTTTATTTATTTCAGATTGACTTGAATGGTATTTTACCAATCCAAAGCTGTAATACTGTGCCTGGAGTGGTAAAAGGTTTTGGTCATTTTACAGCTCAGCATGGATAGCACTGTGCTAATCCTATGCTTAAAGACTTTGCTGTAGAAATGCCAAAAGATTTTATCCCTTTCTATCTCGGCGTGGATGCCACTTACACTAATCCTATGCTTAAAGACTGATAGCAAAGCAGACATTTGAGGTGAACAAATTTAGAGTGTCGCTGGTGTTGAGAGTGCTCTATACTGGAACTGCTTTCCACCTAAACTTGAGAACTACCCAGAGTTCTCTGCTTCTTTTTTACATAATTTATGCATCAATCTGTGCCTGAAAGGGTATTGTTTTGACTTGTACTGGGTGCTCCCTTGTGTCTGGACAAAGCTATACCTCTCTGAAGAGCTTTAATGAGAGCAAAACACTTGTCAGGGGTTGCTTTTATTCATTTCAGGTTGGCTTGGATGGGATTTTACCAATCCAAAGCTGTAATACTCTGCATGGAGTGCCAAAAGACTTGGATCATTTTACAGGTCGGCATGGATAGCACTGTGCTAATCCTATGCTTAAAG
The DNA here is from genome assembly GCA_963921515.1 of Calotriton arnoldi. Lineage (NCBI taxonomy): Eukaryota > Metazoa > Chordata > Amphibia > Caudata > Salamandridae > Calotriton > Calotriton arnoldi. The sequence goes on from CAWUFW010003776.1 coordinate 1,709,700, forward strand.
ACTTTGCTGTAGAAATGGCAAAAGACTTTGTCCCTTTCTATCTCGGCGTGGATGGCACTGTGCTAAGCCCATGCTTAAAGACTTTGATAGAAAAGCATAAATTTGAGGTGAGCAAATTTAGGTGTCTCTGGTGTTGAAAGTACTCTATACTGGAGCTGCTTTCCACCTAAACTTGAGAACTACCTAGAGTTCTCTGCTACTTTTTGCTCGCTTTATTTCAGGATCCAAACGTAGTGACCACATTACTCCTATCCTGTCTTCTCTTCGATGGCTTCCCATCGAGGCAAGATCCATTTATAAAACTGCCTGCATCACCCATAAAGCCTTGCACACTTCTTCCCCTTGTTACCTGGCGAATAAACTGAAAATGTCAGGAGGCTCGAGACCTTCTCGGAATGCAGCAAAGTTTCTGCTTGAGCCCCCTCCTTCAAAAAGGAAAGATCGATGGCTCAATCGTTCTCAGGTAATGCGGTGAGAATCTGGAACTCGCTTCCGCCATTGCTCCGTGCCACTACCTCCATCCAGATTTTCAAAGCGGACCTCAAATCTCTTCTCCTTCAAAGACACTTCCAGAACTAATACCCTCATTCTCAGACCCCTCCAGGAAGCTAGTTCATCACTGTAAATTTGTAACATCTTTTTGTTCATTCCCCACCCTTGATTGCTGTGTCTGATATTGTGTTATTGCCTATATGGTTTTACTCTACCTCTCCTGTTTATTTTTGTAACGTTCTATTTTATACCATTTTTCTCATGTTACGTAACTGGTTCTATTGTACAGCGCTCTGGCACCTTCGGGTAAAGTCCGCGCTATATAAAAATGCATTAAATAAATAAATAAATAAATAATTTATGCATCACTCTATGCCTGAAAGGGTATTGTTTTGACTTATACTGGGTGCTCCCTTGTGGTTGGACAAAGCTATACCTCTCTGAAGAGCTTTAATGAGAGTGAAACACGTGTCAGGGGTTGCTTTTATTTATTTCAGATTGACTTGAATGGTATTTTACCAATCCAAAGCTGTAATACTGTGCCTGGAGTGGTAAAAGGTTTTGGTCATTTTACAGCTCGGCATGGATAGCACTGTGCTAATCCTATGCTTAAAGACTTTGCTGTAGAAATGCCAAAAGATTTTATCCCTTTCTATCTCGGCGTGGATGCCACTTACACTAATCCTATGCTTAAAGACTGATAGAAAAGCAGACATTTGAGGTGAACAAATTTAGAGTGTCGCTGGTGTTGAGAGTGCTCTATACTGGAACTGCTTTCCACCTAAACTTGAGAACTACCCAGAGTTCTCTGCTTCTTGTTTTGCATAATTTATGCATCACTATATGCCTGACAGGGTATTTTTTTTACTTATACTGGGTGCTCCCTGGTGTCTGGACAAAGCAATACCTCTCTCCAAAGCTGTAATACTGTGCCTGGAGAGGTAAAAGGCTTTGGTCATTTTATGGCTCTGCATGGATAGCAGTGTTCTAATTCTATGCTTAAAGATTTTGCTGTAGGAATGGCAAAAGACTTTGTCCCTTTCTATATCAGCATGGATGGCACTGTGCTAATCCTATGCTTAAAGACTTTCATAGAAAAGCCGACCTTTGAGGTGAGCAAATTCAGAATGTTGCTTGTGTTGAGAGTGCTCTATACTGGAGCTGCTTTCCACCTAAAGTTGAGAACTACCCAGAGTTCTCTGCTTCTTTTTTTGCATAATTTATGCGTCACTCTATGCCTGAAAGGGTATTGTTTTGACTTATACTGGGTGCTCCCTTGTGGCTGGACAAAGCTATACCTCTCTGAAAAGCTTTAATGAATGCGACACACGTGTCAGGGGTTGCTTTTATTTATTTCAGATTGACTTGAACGGTATTTTACCAATCCAAAGCTGTAATACTGTGCCTGGAGTGATAAAAGGCTTTGGTCATTTTACAGCTCGGCATGGATAGCACTGTGCTAATCCTATGCTTAAAGACTTTGCTGTAGAAATGCCAAAAGACTTTATCCCTTTCTATCTCGGCGTGGATGCCACTTACACTAATCCTATGCTCAAAGACTGATAGAAAAGCAGACATTTGAGGTGAACAAATTTAGAGTGTCGCTGGTGTTGAGAGTGCTCTATACTGGAACTGCTTTCCACCTAAACTTGAGAACTACCCAGAGTTCTCTGCTTCTTGTTTTGCATAATTTAGCATCACTATACGCCTGAAAGGGTATTTTCTTTATTTATACTGGGTGCTCCCTGGTGTCTGGACAAAGCAATACCTCTCTGAAGATCTCTAATGAGAGTGAAACACAAGTCAGGGTTTACTTTTATTCGTTTCTGGTTGGCTTGGATGGTATTTTAGCAATCCAAAGCTGTAATACTGTACCTGGAGTGGTAAAAGGCTTTGGTCATTTTACAGCTCGGCATGGATAGCACTGTGCTAATCCTATGATTAAAGACTTTGCTGTAGAAATGCCAAAAGACTTTGTCCCTTTCTAGCTCGGCGTGGATGCCACTTACACTAATCCTATGCTTAAAGACTGATAGAAAAGCAGACATTTGAGGTGAGCACATTTAGAGTGTTGCTTGTGTTGAGAGTGCTCTATACTGGAGCTGCTTTCCACCTAAACTTGAGAACTACCCAGAGTTCTCTGCTTCTTTTTTTGCATAATTTATGCATTACACTATGCCTGAAAGGGTATTGTTTTGACTTATACTGGGTGCTCCCTCGTGTCTGGACAAAACTATACCTCTCTGAAGAGCTCTAATACGAGCAAAATAAATGTCAGGAGTTGCTTTTGTTCATTTCAGGTTGTTTTGGATGGTATTTTACCAATCCAAAGCTGTAATACTCTGCCTGCAGTAGTAAAAGGCTTTGGTCAATTTACAGTTCGGCAGGAATAGCACTGTGCTAATCCTATGCTTAAAGACTTAGGGGCATATTATCAAGGGCAGTATCGCCACTTTAGCGGCACTTTTTGCCGGTAAAGCAGCGATATTTTTATCGCCCTATTAGCAAGCTGTCGCTAACAGCTGTTAGCGACAGCTTAATGGCGATAGCGGCCGTTTCGTTGCCGCTTTGCATGTCAGTGATAATTATCGCTAATGACATGCAAAGTAGGCGTTCTCAACTAAAAGCAACTGCAAACAGTCGCAAACACAACTTCCCCTATTAGCAATGCCCGCGAGCGATAAAAAGTCACGCTAACCGCGATTATCGCTGGAATTTAACACCTGATAAAAACTTGACTTAACCATCTTGTCAATGGGAGGTGGATTGTAAGGTTAAGTCCTCACCTGCCTATTAGCAAGCTTTTCATTAGCGCAGTGAATTTATCGCTGGATTTCTCGTGCTTTTGCTGGGTTTCGCCGCTATCGCTGGATTTTTTATTGCCTTGGAGATAAGCGTTGATAATAACGCGTTATCTCCGCGATGAAATCCAGCGATAAAAAAAACAGCGCTAAGCGCGCTTTGCGATAATTATCGCAAATCCTTGTTAATATGCCCCTTTGTCCCTTTTTTATCTCAACATGGATGGCACTGTGCTAATCCTATGCTTAAAGACTTTAATAGAGAAGCAGACTTCTGAGGTGAGCAAATTTAGGGGGATATGTACAAGAACTGCCTCTAACTAACGCAAACGTTAGTTAGCAGCAATTTTCTTACCGCCGCGTACCGACGAAAACTATCGCCATTGTATCGACGTATTTACAATACGTCGCTACAAGGCGATAGTTTCTCATCGCGGCGGGAATTGTCCACGTAAAGACCTGCGTCATGGCGATAAAGATCTGGACTCCAATGTGAAAAAAGTGACGGCCAGCTGGTCAGCATTCAGAAAATAAACGCTAATCGGCGTGACGCCACTTTTTTCACGCTTTTCGGAAAAAAATACCACAAAAACCCCGCGGAGTGCCCAAAACAAAAATTGCCCCCCCAAAAAAGCCAGAACAAACATGGAGGAAGCTGGACCCAGTAATGCAGGAGAGAACAACCTCCCTAACCCCTCTAACAGCCAGAAGGACCAGCCAGAGACCCAGGGGAAGAGGAAGAGGAAAACCAGGTTCAGCCAGCAGGAAAATGAGATCCTGATTGCGGAGGTGACAGACAAACAACAGCAGCTGTTTGTCAGCTCCACTGTGTCATTGGGGACAAAAAATGCAATATGGCAGTCCATTGTAGCCAAGGTGAATGCTGTAGCAGAGGTCAAGAGGACAGTGACCGACTGCAAGAAGTGCTGGCATGATGCTAAGCGCAAGACCAAGCAGAAACTGGCCAACAATCGCCAGGCAGCACTGCAGACCGGAGATGGGAGTCCAGCGTCACAGGAGGAGCTGGATGCCTTGGAGGAACAGGTGTCTGCGGTCATCTGCGAGGAGTCGGTGGTTGGAGTCCAGGGACAGGATAGTGCTGAACATGACCAGCTACATCAGCAACAGGGTAAGTAACAACCAGGGCTGGGGGTACGGGGGTGTGGGCCCTAATGTCACTTATGTCCAACTAAATATCCCTCAGTGCATGCCAAGACTGTCTGCAGATCGATTTCCAGACACATTGGTCCCTGGGGGGATAGAGACATGTCACCTCAGTTGTTGAATACATATAAAGACACATAATGGTGGTGTCACTGACCTGGAATTCTGCATAAAAAATATTCTAAGCTAGAACCAAAATAATATGCTTCAGTAGACAAAATAAGGGCAACATAAGCAAGCAAAGGGGCATATTGACTGGAGAGGTTGCAGAGTGTGGCATTGGCCTCCTAGACTCAACACCATGCTCAGCCAAATTGTCAACACAGGGCTGCATCTCATTGACAACAATGAGATGCAGCCCCGTGAACCTCCCTTCTCTGGGGCATAAGTTCACAGGCCACCACCGATGCCGGCACGCATGCACCATTGTGCAGGGTTGCCTATGTTGAGTGGAAGATTGTGTATGTGCAGTAAGGTCCCCCTTCAAGCACATGTACAATCTTCAACTCTACTCAGACACCCCTTCACAATGGTGCATCTGTGCCGGCATCGGTGTTGGCCTGTGAGTTTATGCCCCAGAGATGGGAGGTTCACGGGCTGCATCTCATTGTTGTCAATGAGATGCAGCCCTGTGTTGACAATTTGGCTGAGCGTGGTGTTGAGTCTAGGAGGCCAATGCCGCACTCTGCAACCTCTCCAGTCAATATGCCCTTTGCTTGTTCATGAGATGCAGCCCTGTGTTCCCAAAGTGACAAAGCATGTTATGAGTCTCTGTAGCCTAAACACATTCATCTCCCATGCATTGAAAATATGCACCCTTGTGCCTTAAAGGTGCATATTCCATATTGTCAAAATTAAAAAAAACTGGAGGGCTAGTGTGATGTACAACTATGAGCAGAAGGGAAATGCATCCAAAAGTACAGTGTAAAGACTCTGCATATCAGGAATGTGTCCCATTAAAATTTCAACATGTTTTGTCTGTGTGCCATGCTCACAGAACCATACAGTCCCTGTCAAGGTGCATGTCAAGTGAAGTATGACACAGAGCAAAATTCACAATGTTGCACCAATGCATTTCAACTTGCTACATGTCACCTTCACCTGTTAAGTCAAAATGCACTCATCCACATCAAACTATCTACAAGTGTCATGTAGTAAACAGTTTTGTACAGAAATCACAGTCCTGGTGTGAGATGGCCATTACACATTGACATGCATGGAAACCAGTCCTTGGGGAAAGTCAACAGTAGCAGTGAGCAAATGCATAGGCAGTCTTGTCTGTAAACATCCTTGCACAAACAAAGGCATCCAATCAGCCTGAGCAGAATTGCATGTTTCATCCATGTGTCCATCAGCGGTGCATATTTCTAGGCACCCATCCCCATGCCAATATCACTTGCTGTGATGCTGGGGTGGTGATATTGGCTTACCATCACTTACAAGCCACTGTAAATCACTGTCATGTAACCAAATCACACATGCACACTTTACGTGGTGGGAGAGGTCAGGGTAATGGGTGTTGTGTTGTGTGTCCACACTGCAACATCCATAGAAAAACACGCTGCCCTATACTCACAAGGGTGAAGACAATAGGAGGCTAGTACGAAATATATGCAAGGAAAAACCTGATCCCTAACATGCAAATATGTAGGAAATCTTGTTTTGCCAACGCCTTTGATCTTTCCATGTGTACTGCATTGTGCTTTACCATACTTGAGACACAAATACAACAGCATCTCCCCTTTACATTGCAGAGGGAGATACATCACCTCCTGTGCAGCAGCCTGTCCCACTCTTCAATGATGAAGATGAAGACATCTCAACCATAGACCAGGACACACTCCAAGAGCTGCTCAACTCCATTGGCAGCCCATCTCCGGAAGCGGGGAAATCCAGCAGTGTCGTGGAAGCTCCACCCCCTGCACAAAACACACAGCAGCAAGCACCTAGCACCACAGGTGTCTCTCAGGACCTTGAGGACCCACTTCTAACATTTCAACGTTGTGCAGTAGAGGTCCAGCAGGAGATGGCTGGTCAGGTGCGGGTGGGGTTTGACAGCCTGGCAGCCAAACTAGATGGGGTCCGTGGGTGTCTCAGTCCCATTAGGGACCACCTAGAGTCCATCACAGGCACCCACAGTCCGCTCCATGCTCTCCAGCATTCCATGGCTGACATCACTGGAGTACTGACGCAGAGACAAGAACAACTGTCCAGTCAAAGTGGCTCCAGCGATGTCACAAAGGAGTTGCGTGAAGTGAGAAAGATCATGGAGAACATGGAGTGGATGCAGGCCTCACACTTGGCAGCCATGGTTGCATACCACAGAGACGTTGCTGGAGTCTTGCAAGCCCTGCAGCTCATCATCACTGCAGTGATACCTCATCATTTGGTACAGATGAATGCTGCTGCCACTTCCACATCCACCTCTCACCCCCCCTGATGTGTCACAGCCTCACAGTGCTCCAGCCCATACACCATCATGCACACGGGAGGCACATGACACATCAGAGGAGGAAGATGTGGATGAATCCACATTTCTGCGAAAAAGTCAGCAATAGCAATCATCTGGGCTAAATGGACCGTTTCTGCTTGGACCTGTGCTTACCATCATGCCTTGGAACACCAGCTTCCACTGTCCCATGAATGACTCTGCTACATTCACCTTGGTCTTCAATAAGGCCTGCCAATGTTGGCATTGTTCCCAATGACACTGCAGTTAGCCTACTGACCGAACTCTGCCTCTTCCTCAACATGTCTCTGGACATGTTACCCCCAAAGGACTCTGTCAGGCCCTCCACTGGGCATCTATACAATGTGGGGGTTGTTTGACCAAGTTCTAGGCCAGTCTTCTACCAATGTGAATGCACATGTAAATAAAAAAAGTAAAGTCACACAGATGTGTGCTGCCTATGACCATTCAAGTATAGAAGTGTTAAAAAATGTATCGTCAGTGAATCCATCAAAACTTACACAGAGGGACATTTGATAACTGGTCATGTTGAGTCTGTGTCCCAGATAGGCAGTGAGATGACCGGGTATGTGTGAACTAGCCGTGCCCTCACAGCTCAAATGCTACATTCTTTCAAGAATTCAAGATTGCCCTACGTACATGATGGGAATAGGCATCTGCTGACATATGTTCACGTCAGTCTCATGCCACAAGAAGTGTCTCCAACTAGCATTGCTAACAAGTCTTATTTGGCAGATCCACTCACACTCAACAGGGTGGACAAAGCTTGTTGTGATGGGTGTCATGGCATGTCACATTTCAAGATAGAGCACACACCATATTCACATAGCTGATGAAGCGTAATGGCACATATTTACAAGCCTCTATTGGAAGCACAATGTCAGTTTCAGTGATGTGTTGGCAATAGGGCCTTCTCCTAAAGTGCAAGTCCTTATTCAGCCACTTACCGTGGATAAACAATGCCTTTAAAATAAGGAACCCTCTCATGCTGTGCTCACTGCGAAAGGGAAGGGCTATGTGTCTAGCGGTGTGTAGTGCACTGCAATTAGCATAGATTCAGATGCTGTCCACTATTTCAAGGGTGGCATCACTAGGAGGCAATACCAAAACTAACACCTGGGAAAAGCGGGTATAACACTGGCGCTACAGGGAGAAATGCTTCATTTCCCCTCGTGTTTGCTGTTTAACTGTGTTCTGCCTTGTGCAGCGCACACTCGATCAGCAAATTGACAACATTATGTATGTGCAGGAAGGTGAGCCTCCCTGCACATTAACATCCAATTTCACAAAGGCAGACACACTTGCACTACGTAGCAAGGGTGCCTGAGTCTGTGCATGGCAGCTGGACTCTGTGCCAGGCTCATGTGAAATGCAGGGTGGTGCAGTAATCTTGGGAACACGGCACATACATCCATTTTCATGATGGTTAAGCGTTGTAATGTCAATGTGTGCTTAAGCCCATGTTTCTCTACTGTGTTGTAAATGTGCAACAGTGTGGTGTACAACTCTGTGAGTTACACATAAGATGATAAACCTTTCAAAAGAGTATCCCTATCCAGGGCATAACTCTTAATTGCCATCCTGAAATTCATGCTTGTTTCCTGAACACAAAACAACTGTAACCTGACACTATCCATCCACAAAAATAACATGTCATGACCACACCTACAGATTCTAATGATTGTTGTGTGATTGAATAAGTTATATACAAGGTCAAAAGCACCACTCCATCAAATCACTTCTGACATAAGTGCAACCACAATTCAAAACCAGTAACCATTTATTAAAAATGTACAAAATTACCTTCCCTAAACTAACACTAATCACTACAACTAACTTAATCTGAACTAACTGGTACTAACTAAATCTTACTCTAAACTATCTACCTTAACTAATACTAAATATGCAACAACATATCTGAGACATCAACCCCACTCCCCCCTTAAAGCACATCAGCAGACAGGACACATACATCTTAGCTAAACATGTACTAACTACACATATATTCTACACAAATATATATTTTTTTGTTTTTTTTGTTTTTCATACAACATAAATACATCAACCCCCCACCCAAAGGAAAAGGAAACTTAACCCAGAACACTACATTAAGAGAATAAAAATTCTAAAAACTTACCTAAAAATTACATTAACTATGTCTACTCTAAACTAAACTACCTAATACTTAAAAACTTACACTAATATAACAGTTTTAGAAAAATAAACATCAGGGGACTGTAAAAAAGGGGGGAGGCTCATAACCAGTCCTGCTCAATATGGGAGCCCCAGAGCACCCTTGATGTCCTGGAGGTGGGTGCTCATGTCCGACACATCCCTTTCAATTTGTGCAAGTCGCACATTCATCTCCATCATGCACCGACGGTCCCTGTTGGTGAACCCTACAGCATGTGTCCATGCTGCAGATGGCAGTGTGGCAGTCCCTTGTACACGTGGACATGAGGGGGCACCTGCTTGTGTGTCTGATCCAGTAGCAGCATGTTGGCTCTGTGGTGTCTGGCCTTGAGTGGCAGATCGTTGTTGATGTCTGGACCCACGCCCGACATTAGAAGGGCCAGGTATGGCCTGTGCATCCCTTATTAATATATGCTGTGCAACTTCAGGCAGAGACTTCATCTCCCAGCTGCCCGGTCATCTCTGTACCTCTTAGCCATAGCACGATATTCCTTGGCCACCCGGCGTATGTACAGATACCGTTCTTTACGGACATGGAATGCGTGTGCCTCCTGTGGCGACATGTTGTCTGTAAAATAAGACAAATGACAATATGTGAGTCCTGAAAATTAAGTAAATGTTCTCCATTTAAATCAGAAACACAAGGGCATGAAAACATGGGACCCTACACTTTAACCAAAGATTGTGAAGTTCAAAAGTGACCTGAACAATGCAATGTGGAATTAAGGATCAATTACAACCTGATGGTGTCACTGACATGACAATGCATGTAATGGGACATGTAGTGTCACAACATGTTAAGATTGTCAGAGTCAAATGATGGTGCTGTCACATACCCAGAATGAGGGGGATATGTATAAGGAATTGGAGGAGAGAGGCATTAGGCTTACTGGCTTTACGCCTCTCTCCTCCACTTCTGAAACGCAAGGCTGCACCATATTTACAAGAATGTGGTGCAGCCTTGCGTTTCCCCCTGTAATGGCGCTAAGTTTATCAACTTAGCGCCAACGCAGGCACCCTTGCACCAGAGTGCAAGGGTGTCTGCGTGCAGGGGAGGATTGTTTATGTGTAGAAGGTGTCACTTCCTCCACATAAACAATCCTACAAATGCCATTCTGTCACTTTCATGCTGCTGCTTCATGCAGCACACATGGAAGTGATAAAATTGAATTTTCATTAAAAGTTTGTTTATGTACAGGAAGCGACACCTTCCTCTACACAAACAAACAATGGCATTTGCAAAAGCAAAAACAAGGATAAATAATGCATTTCTCCTCGTTTCGCCATCTTAAGACCAGTTTTTACCTGGTCTTGATTTTGGCGCTGCCTCCTATGTACGCCACCCTTGTACATAGGGGACAGTGTCAAAATGAATGGGTGTTGCGGTGGAACGCCCACCGCAACACCCACTGCCCACACCTTTCACGCTAACCGTAGCGTGAAAGGGGGCCTAATGTATAAGGCAGCGTTAAGCCACGTTAAGTGGCTTAACGCTGCCTCGTACATAAGGCGCAGCCCCTATCGCCACCACAACGTCACTATAGGTGACGTTGTGGTGGCGATAGTGGCTTGTACATATGCCCCTGAGTCTACCAGGGGAATGAGCCCAAGGAGACAGCTTGACAATACCATCGCAGAGCCAAAACATGCCAATTAAATGCATATGCCCATCTTTGCAAGGTGGTTGTAGAACGTGCCATTGGTATCCTTGGCTTAACGCTACACCCTGCAACTTCTGGAAAGCTGGTATGCACCATACCTACAATAGTATTGTGCAGACCTGTGTCTGCCCCCACACTGCATGAAAACTACTGCCTCCTTGCGCATATTCAGGCCCACTTGCACAATGGTGCAAGTGTCTGCGTTGCCGTGGAAGTAGAGAATGTGCCAGAGAGTGCCCCTTCCTGCACATGACCATTCCTTAAATTATGTCCAGACATAACTATGTGTGCTGCTTCATGCAGCACATATTGAAGTCACATGATGACATTTTCAGCACTGATTGTTCATGTGATGTAAGACGCACCTTCATGCACTTGAACAATCAATGGTGTCCTGTTGTTTCCATGTGTACTGCACAATGCAGCACACATTGGAACAGCATGGTTGGGAACCAATTCAACCATTCTCACTACTGTTCATGTTCATATACAATTTGACAAGGGTATTACACATTATGCACTCCAGCACATTCACGCTGGCCTTGGAGAGAGTGTCCAGACATCTAAAAATGTGTTTGTGCATGTATTCAGCTGCCAACGTTGGGACACAAGATATGATGCGAAAAGGTGGTTTTGAGCATATTGTGCTTCATTCTCAGGCAGCCAGCTAAACGCAGCATCGTGACACAGGCTAAGGCAAACGTGCTACCACAATGTTGTACAATGTAACGTTGATGAGTAAATGGTGTGCTTGTGATATGCACCACCATGTCAAAGATATGACACATCAGATGAAAGACACTCACTATTGGCAGTAATCCAAGGTTGTGACTTAACTATACACTACAGTGATGTTGACACATCCAAAGGAGGTGTGACTCTGGGATCCTGCAGCAATAAATATTTAATCAACGATACACCAGCTTTCATATTGTGGATGTGACTGACTCTTTGTACTGGTTTCTATGAATGACACCTGGGTGCAACAGAGATTTGATTATCATTGACAGTCATCTCAGTCAAGGATGTACACACGATTCATGTCTGGTCATAGTCATCACCAACATCACTACATGTCTCCTCTCCTGTCTGTACGCTGGTAATCCACATGCATCGGCTGGAGTGGCATAACACAGATATTTCTGGCCTGGGTATCACTGACTGGGGATGTGCAGAGTTACATCAGGAAGACATATGCATTGCTCAATCTTAACTTAATGAATTGTACATACTTCACACTTTTCTCCATCATCACACTGGAGACAAGGTACATGTGATTCACACCCAGACTGCATACAACTACATACAGGATTTTAACCAAACATTCTTCCCATCTCACACTGACAATATTTAATGAAGGAACTCACCAGTGGCGTGTGGGTCCATGAAGGTGTCGATGTACCCTGAGTGATCAGTGGTCTCTCCAGCTGTGAGACATGAAAAGAAACGTGTGTTGGTATCAGGCAGTGAATTTCACATGTCTCTTATCATCCTCAGATTCATCTACATCAATAACAATGTCCCTGTAACAGTACTGTCTCTGTTCAGGCTGCATACATGATTGGACCTGCTTTGCCTGTCATTCACACAAGACATGACCAATGCTGTCTTGTGCAACACAAGACAATTCTGCTAGCAAAAGTGCTCATTTTGCACACACTATTTGCGTGACACATTCCCAAGGCCACCTTTCTCCCAACAACATCAAGTTCTCCATGGTCTGTAGACAATATCATCTCTGAGCAGATCTCACAGGGAGTGTGGTAAGACAGTTGATGTTAGTCTGATCAGCACCCCTTGTCGTAATGTGGCAGACGGACACTCCAGAGAAGGCATATTTCTTCAAATGCAAATTTGGTAAAATCTCATTGTACGTTTACATAAAATCAGCCATGTGATAGTGCAATTCGTGATTGTGAGACAATGTTGCAGTCATGTGGTACTAACACATACATTGTGAAGTGTCAACATGTGATTAGACCCTTGCACAGTGGTGCCAGACATGTTTGCATGTGAGGCAGTGTGTTTTGTCATGTATCCTGCATTGTGCAGCTAATATGGCCACCTCATTCATATTAAAGGTCCAATACACAATTCTCCTCATACATCTATCTTCATAGGA
>CAWUFW010003777.1:0-77500 GCA_963921515.1 Calotriton arnoldi
ATGGGGCATATTCACAAGGACTTATCGACGTTATCGCCACCCTAACGCATCAAAAGTGGAGATAGATTTAACGCCCCATTCACAAGCGGGTGCAAACTGCAGACATCGCCAGTATTTCCGCGATAACTGCCGCAAAATCTATCTCCACGGGTGACACCACCAACTAACCCTAATGAGATGCAGAGTAGGCGTTACCGTGCAAAAACACACGAAAACACCACTACACCACTTTCACTGAACTGCCAGATCTGCAGATCACACGAGCCAAAAACAGGCGATAAGCCGCGGTAGCAGCAGGGATTTAACACCTGCCTTTTGCTGGTGTTGAGCAGGGCCGACTACCTGCAGCATGAAAGGGGCCCAGCCCAGAGCCACATCTGAGAAGACCCACAGATGCCATGGGAGACAATGATCATGCAGCTCGGAGACCCATGAGGCCCACAACACCCACAACACCCACTGCCACCACCCCCAGGACCGCCACCACCCCCAGGACCCAGCCCGGACCCCCCGGACCACCACAGAGGCAGCGTACACAAAGTCAGCGGGCACACCCTAAACGCACCAGCCGCACAGACCTAACGCCAGAGGAGGACATTGCCCACAGCAGGCCCAAAAGGACAACAATTCCCCACATCCTGACCCACATCGCCCACCGGCTGACGGCACCAGCACAGCGGACAACCAACATCCCTCCGCAGACAAAGTTGCTGGCTGTGCTGCACCTGTTGGCCTCTGATACATTCCAACCAACAACTGCCAGAGTCGGAGGAGTCTCACAGCCAGCCCTATCCAAGTTCATCACACCTGTCCTGGATGCCATCATCAGCCTGGTACCCCCAGCACCGCCACGTCACCCACACTGCGCAGGAGCAGCTGGAGACCAAGCAAGGCCTCCACGCCTATAGCTGGATTACCTCACGTGTTGGGGGCAATCAACTGCCCACATGTACCCCTCCTGCCCCCGCCGACCACTGCACCACGACTACCGCAACCGGAAAGCACACGCATACCATCAATGTGCAGGCAACAGTGGACCACCGGGGACTCCTCCAACAATGTCGTGGCCAACTCCCCAGGCAGTGGGCATGATTCCCACATCTCCCGACAGTCCATCATCAACCAGCGCTCCCAGGATGGCACCTATGGAAATGCATTGCACGTTGGTAAGTACCAAATGAACACATCACACACCTCCACCACACCGTCATGCAACTCACAACACTGGCAATGGGCACGCAGCAGAACTACATGCAACATGCCACACAACATGCCAACCGACCAGACACGACAACACAACACCATTGGGAACCTAGGGCTTGCCATGCACACAACCCAGCCACAGCATGGCACCACAGCCACACAATAGCAGAATCTGAGGAGGCGTGGAGCAGGCATGTGCGAGAGCGGCAAGTGACTAATCAATGAGAACCTACCCAATGCCAAGTGTGGCGTCAATGTGCCCGGACAGACTTCAGTGTGCAAACCACGGAAATGGCCATGTGGACATCAACTGCTGGTGCATGGAGTGTAGTGGCCAGTGGGCGCTACCATGTCCCCACAGGCTGTGGGGCAGAGCGCGGAAATGTCACATGTTACGTCCCCCCTGTATGCGCGGGTGGAGTGGGTTGGCCCTGCGTATGCCAGGCCTGCGTACGGGTGTGAACAAAAGCCCATCGCACTGGGCGTGGTTCTCTTCGGAATGGCCAGCGTGTCTGCCAGGGCGGCGCCTCTCAGGCCGCCACGAGGCCGGCGCCGTGCGCAGCGGGGCCTGCGTCCCTGTGCGCCTGCTGCACCCGGGCCGCCCGGTCCCCAGACCCGTCATGCCTGCCCCAGCGCACCAAGGAGGCTCCGCTCACCTGCCGACACCAGCGTGTGTCAAGGAGGGCCCACCACGTGCCGGTGCAAGCTCCAAGCCCCAGGCCCGCGACCTTTGCAGCCTCCGCAGACCATCGCTGGCCTCCACGGCGCTGGCCCACAGTACCTCCTCTTCGTTGACATACTCCACTGGCGTACCCTTCGGCCCAGTTGTTAGCACATGTTGTACTGAGTCGTGACTTTGGAATGGCAGTGACCAAAGGTCTGTGGCAGCGTCCACATCACTATACTCCCTCCGATCAGTGAAGCAAAAGTCTGCATCGCAAGCCCTGCGACACGTGGTGCCACTAACCCTGTTCAACGCCAGCCGGCGACACGTGGTGCCACTAACCCTGTTCAACGCCAGCCGGCGCCATTGGATGAGGGGCTCAGGCCTACACAGCTTGTCCAGTGGGTCCTACATGTGGAACTGTGTCCTGAGTCTTGAATGGCAGTGACCCCAAGTCCGTGGCAGCGTCCACATCACCATACTCCCTTCGATCAGTGAAGCAAAAGTCTGCATCGCAAGCCTGCGTCCACGTGGTGCCACTAACCCTGTTCCACGCCAGCCGGCGACACGTGGTGCCACTAACCCTGTTCAACGCCAGTCGGCGCCACTTGGATGAGGGCACAGGCCTACACAGCGGTCCAGTGGGTCCACATGTGGAACTGTGTCCTGAGTTATGAATGGCAGTGACCAGATGTTAATTGCTGAGTTTATATCACTAAACTCCCTTCTATCAGTGAAGCAAGGTATGCATCGCAAGCACACGACACGTGTCTGTGGGCCCGTGCTGACCGCTGCCCCGGCCTACACTGTGGTCCAGTAGGCCCCACATCCAGCACTTAGTCGTGATTCATGAATGGCAGAGTCCATACCAGTGAACGCACGGAGAGGGAGTAAAGAGGATGATGCGGTTCAGTCCGGATGAAAGCTGGATCCTCGTTACGGAGGTGACCGAACACTAGCAACAACTGACCTGGTGCCACTAACCCTGTTCACCGCAAGTCCGCGTCCCGTGGTGCCACTGAACCTGAACTACGGTGGCCGGTGGGACCATCCAACGTAAGCAGCGACACTCAGATGAGGGCCCCTGCTGACCGCTGCCTCAGGCCTACACTGCGGTCCAGTAGGTCACACATGTGGAACTGTGTCTTGGGTAATATGTGGAGGAGTCCACACCATTGGACACGCCTCATCGCAGGCAGCATCCCCAATCAGCACTGGTGCCACTAACTCTCATGCGCAATGACTCATGGGCACTCTCTGGATTTGAACTTTGGTGGCGTCTGAGTCCATGGCCTGGGGGTTGTCTGCATCATCATCTGGCTGGGACGGACTTGGTGTCCGGCGTGTTTGCCTCCACTCATCTCCACCATGGTGACTGTTTCAGCGTGGTTCTGCCCTCGGCATCATGCCCTGGGGGTACAGTTTCCACTGTCCACCGAGACACTCCGACGACAACCCCCTAGTCATCTACGAGAACCTGCTCTGCTCTCGTGACCCTGCCCCAGTGCACCGCAAGTCAGCGGACCGTGGCGGTAGGCCCGTGCAGGACGCTGTGCATCCGGGGGCCACTAACTCTGTGCAGCTCAAGTCATGGGGCCTTTATGGTTGAATGGTTGTGTCCTTAACGTGGGAACACTGTTGTCGTTTTTGACTGCACCAGGGACTCCATGACGGCTGGTGTACACACACCCCACACATCCAACACAGGTGTCACTCGACTGTAGAGCCTGCTAATAAAAGTGGCCAGGCGCACGTGCCCTGTAGCCATTCACATCATCTAAGCAAGTGTGTCCGTGTGGTCATTATGTCAGCATGATGGGCCCGAGCCCTGCAACATCACAGTGTGCTGTCTTCAGCGGACGATACCATGTCACCTCAGCAGTGGCTAAGACCTTGGACATCAAGCTTCGCCCGCACCCTCCTGCATGCACAGGCGGCGTGTGCTGATCCGGTGTGCGTCAGGTCAGCGCAGGGGTGTGCTGATTCGGAAGGGGGATCAGGGCGTGGCTCAGGTCTGGCCTTGAGCAGGAAGTGCGGTAAGTGTGTCTCTGTGTTGGGGTGTTGTCACCACCAGGGCCACAGTAGTCGATGTTGCAATGTAGCATGCACCCGGAGGGCGGGCCCGCGCGTGCGGGGAAATGTAGGAGCGCAAGACCGCTCGGGGTCTAGGCACATGCATGACAAGTGTTATGTGTATCAGTCCCGCGGCTGCATGAGTCAGATGCCTAGCCTCCAATCGCAGTGCGTTCACAGCCAGCCATGGACTGTACACCTGTGTCCGCCCTGTCCGGACCATTGGCCCTACACTCACGTGTCCGCACACCCTCAACGGCCAGCTTCAAGGTGTTGTTGGCATGCCGCTGGACATGGGCTGACAGGCATGACAATGGTGTGCCGTAGGAGTGCACGTGATACAACCGCGCAGCGCACACATGTGTGGGGGCTCGTGGGAGGGAGGAGCAGCTGTGAGGCAACGTAACACACAGTGGGGCCGCTCATGTGCCACATGCTCGGCATTTCATCCATGATTCCCTGGGTCGCAGACATCCCACCCCACCCACCGACAGGCCTCTGTACATCTCCTGTATGCATGCAGATGGTGAAGTTACTGTAGGGATGAAAGGTCCTTTGTCGGAACTATCAGGCGGTAGCACATCTGCAGCTCCGAGCTGGGACTTGCATGTGCCCAGCACCCCTGACAGATACGATAGCATTGCTTGCAGACTCCCACACTACGCACTGCCCGACGTGAGACCAACGTGTACACATCCCACACGCAGAAGTCCTTGGTCGTAGTTAGTGTGCGTGAAATAGCCTTCACACGTGCTCCCACCCCACCCCAGGCCTGCACCCGTTGCACACAGACACTGCTCATTGCTCTGAGCTGTGCCATTTCATCCACAGGACTGGTGCGGGGCAAGCCAGTGCCGCTTCAAGCACAGAGCCACTGACGCAATGGCAGACCATCCCGGACACATGCTCAACTCCAGTCACGTGGACCAGTACCGTGCACATCTGCTGCATGTACTGGGGGCACTGCCATTGGCAGTGCTGCGGCTCAGTTACTGGCTGAGCTTCCACCTTGCCAACGTCACCTGCATTCAGCCTGTGTTGCATTGTCGCTCGTGCATATTCGAGTGGTCCATGGATGTCTGCCTCTCCAACGTAACAGTAGCTGACATGGATTTCCGACATGTGTGTGCGCCCCCTGTTGGCCCATGACCAGGAGTGTCACCGTGATGCCCGTTTATGGCATGCCTGGATGTTTGCGCATGCATGCTGGCAACTGGACCTGGGAGTTTGCACGAGTCGTCGTGTGCAGTGACCACATTGAGCCGCTCCCGATTGGGCTTTAGTGCAAATTGGGGCCAGGGGTTGTAGTCAGCACATCTGTCCGGTACAGCTGATGGGTTACGTCGCCGACATGTTAGATGTGGTGGACAACGATCTCTCATTGGAAATGTTGGCCTACGCTGCTGCACTCAGCGTTCATGGACGACTGACAAGGTACCTGCAGCCACAACTGAATGTGACCCATTGCACGTGTCCCGGCGCCTGGTTGCATGTTGGGGATCTGGTCACATGTCCCAAGACAACAGTGGACATGGCTGCATTGGCCTGGACTCCTGATCCATGCGCGGACAACCAACGCCGGTTGGCACTGACTTGATGTTGGTGATGGACTCCCCTGGGGTGGATATGTGCGCTTTCCAACGTTCCTCATTCAGACATGCTGCTGCATTGGTCTGCATGTCGTGGCACTTCTCTTGGCCGTACTGACACGCAGTTGTTGATAAAGTTTCCGCACCTTCACTTGTCTCCAACTGTGTTGAGTGTTTATTTGTATGCCAATGTGTGTGTCATGGCCTATCTGGGTCCCTGCCATACATGCATTTCTACCCCCTTCAGGGCTGTAGGATTGGTTACTTGTGCATTATCATGTCCCTGTTTCGTGCTTTGCTAGATGTGTATGGCCATTTACCGGCCACAAGCGGGTGCACTTGTGTCCTGTGTTCGGTTGTGCAGATGTTGGTGTTTGTACCACATTGTGTTCGATGTTGGGGTGCTCTGCTTCCTATGTGTGTGTGCTGCATTGTGTGTGAGATGGCCCTTCAGCTCTGATTTGGCTCACCCTTCTCCCTTTCAGGCAGTGTGGTATTCACTTCTGTGCTTGTTCAGTGGTGTGATATTGCCGACTTGTGTGACTTGTGCTCTTGGTTGGTGTTGTTCCTCTTGGGCATGGTTTTGTCTGCAGTTGTGCTGTGCTTAATTGTGCATGTGTGCCATTGTGCCCATCTCCCCGTCCCCCAGTCCCTGGTCGTTCCTCTCCCTGTTGCTGTTGTGTCTGTTGATTTTGAGCAGTTTCCGGTCCCCGACTCCTGCCACCATCTCCAGACTGATGTGGTGGACACCATTTCCTCCATGTCATCCAGCTCCTGGTGTGGCGCTGGACTCCCACCTCTGGTGTGCATTGCTGCCTTCTGGTTGTTGGCGTGTTTCTGCTTGTTTGTGCGTTTCGCATCATTCCAGCTGTTCTGGTTTTCTTCCATTGTCCTCCTCCGCTCTCCGGCTGCATTCACCTTGTCCACGATGGCCTGCCATGTACAATGTTTTGTTGCCAATGGGGCTTGTGGGGTTGTGTACTGGCTCCGGTTGCCTCCATTGTGCTTCGCTGCTGTTTTCTGTTTGGTTTGTCTTTCTTTTTTCATGCTTTTGTTGTGCTTCTTCCCGCCTGCCGTGTGTTTGTCGCGGGCCTGGCGCTGCTTATCGCTGCTTTCCTCATCGCGAATGGGCTCATCGCACATTTTTTGGTGTTGGGGTTTGTGTTTTTATCACCGTCGCGGGTGTTGTATCGCGGACATTGTCCGCGTTTCATGAGACTATCGCATGGTACCGCCGTGTTGTGAATTCCAGGTTAACACGGGGCTATTTTCCCGCGATAGACTGCGATGTGTAAAGTTGCGTTAACATTTCTTGGAGATGTTTAGCGCACGTTCTTGTGAATATCCCCCAAGGACTCTTCTGGTGAGATTTGAGTGATTAAGCAGTCACACAAACCAGAGATTTTGAACAGCAAGCTACCTCATAGAATATTAAATGTACCGCATTTTAGATATAAAGTGGAATGAGGTTGATTCGACTTATACATCTACATATTCAATATGATTATACTCTTAACTGTGCCTTCCCAAATATATCAAAATGTTTTTCGAAGGCAGATTTGGAGGTGGAGTAACCTCTAATTCTGGCCACCAAAAAGTTGGAGGATCTGTAAAATCTTTACATCACATCATAATTCAGGTGACCTGAGTTTATCCCAATTGCTATTCCCAGAACTACCTGGGCATGGCAATCAATAAGTCACTATTAGATGAGCAACATTGCCATTCTATTGACTTTTAACCCTATTTTGAAAGTATACCAGTTTTCTTTAGCTTTTCCTATCAGTCTAAGAATTTTCACTTTAGGCATGGTTGTAGTATGCACCTACAGAAGATACCCCAAAACTAACTAAATGTACTCTTTCCCTCTTTGAGATCAGCAAAGAGCTGATCTGTCGAGGCTCAAGACTAAACAAGGATCTTTTTAAGCAATCCCTTCAGTGGCTTAACACAAAAAGTCTGGTACTCTCAGAGTGGTTAGTTGTAACACCATTTTTAAACCTGGCTGTCCTGGTAAATTGTTAACACTTTTGATTGCAACTGAGAGTAAGGGCCTGATTTAGATCTCGGCGGACAGGTTACTCTGTCACAACGGTGAGGATATCCTGTCCGCCGAAATATAAATCCGCATAGGCAATAACGGGATTTATATTTCGGCTGACAGGATATCCGTCACTGTTGTGACGGAGTAATACGTTCGCAAAGATCTAAATCAGTTCCTATGAAGTTAGACATTATTCAAACTTGGGGGAATTTGCTAAACATTCACAAACATTTCAAGTATCTTTATTAATTTTACTTCTAAATTCAAACCTTCTTCAGGGTGCAAGTGGTGCAATCAGATTGGAGAGTGCCCCAGACATCCATATTTATTTCAAAGGTATGAATCATAATGCGATTATCTTCACATATAGAACATCTCCAATGTGATTAATTGAAATAGACTTCCTCACACCCTCACACCTCCTAAATCTACTTCTGCTGTCATCCCATAGGCATACAAATAAGTTGGGCAGTCATATACAAAGAAAGGTACAAAAGTGTTAGTTTCTGAAAGAACACATTTGTCACTTCTGAGAAATATAATGACAAATGTAAAACTATGCAAATATGGTGAACACTTATGCCAGACAGGATGTACTCATTTTTGTGAATCAACCATTTTGTGAAAAGGTCTGAATAACTTGATTGCGTAAATTTAAAACATGCCTAATGGTGGGGAAACTGAGGTTTCATAGAAGATCATTAATATTTGGAATTTCGTGTAAAAATCATCGGATCTGTGATTGTACAAGCCATAGAGTAAAAGATGATGGCAGTTTTCATCTATCAGAGCTGTTGCAGCAAACAATATACCAATTACATAGTCGGCAAAGTAAGAATGTGAGAGCATAGATTGCTTGCACTAGTTCTTAGAACCATTCCTGCACAGCCAAGAGAGGAAATTGCTCTATTACTTACCGGTAATCTTCATTACTCCGGGTCCCGTTGTCCTCGTCCCATTCATTGACAAAGTGGAGATAACCATCTCCCGACAGAAAAAAAGACCAGAGGAATGCTGGGACCCTAATACTGCCCCTCCCACCGGGGAGTACCTAAGCAGTACTTACCCAGCATCCCGCCTGTACAACCAAGCCCACACAGGAAGGCAGGCCGTCCGGGAGGGAGGGGCGTATGAATGGGACGAGGACAACGGGACCCGGAGTAATGAAGATTACCGGTAAGTAATAGAGCATTACCCCCAGGTCCCTTATGTCCTCGTCCCCTTCATTGACAAAGTGGAGAATACCAAAGCAGAAAAACTGGCCTTCCGAACCCACCCAGCGCACCCAGGAAACCACACCAAACGCAGCAACCCAACGGAGCACAGAAAGGGGGGGAACCGCAGGAAGCAACCGGCCAGAAGCCCAGAACAGGACAGCAGGGACACCAACAAGGACCAGAAACAACCAAGAAAAAAACAGAAGGACAGAGCCACAACAAGGAGTCAGCCAACCAGAGAAACCGGAGACAGAGCAACCAGGCCCAAAAACCAAAAGGACACAGCCAAAGGGAACCACCGGACAAGGCCGACCAGCCCAGAACCACCAGGACGGCACACAGGACCCAGCAGCCGCACAGACACCGACCAAACCCCGACCACCCCGGAGAAGGCCAAAGAAAAGAAGCCAAGGCCGGCCCACAGGGCGCAGGCACAAGCACCCAGACCAACAAGGAAGGAGGGAAACACAGGCCAGGCTCCCCAGAGAGCCCAGAGGACAAAGCCAACCAAACCTCGCAGAGGAGGCCAGGCCCAGGAAAGAAAGCAAGCACCACCAGGGCCGCCAAAGGACAACCACCAAGCACCCAGCCCAGAGGGAGGAGCCACAGCAAGAGCCCAGGAGCAGACCTGGAGCCAGACAGGGAAGGAGGCCGCAAACAGAACCAGGACCGGACCCCAAATCCCAGAGCAGCAGGGGCAGAGGAGGCCAACCCCAAAGACCACAGGCCAGAGACACCCCCAGAAAAGACCCAGCAGACAGCCGACCAAACAACAGAGAGGCCAGCAAAGACCGGAAACCAACAACCCGGAGCCGAAGAGGTGGGGACAGGGCCAACGGCCACAACCTCAAACCCCCAAACGGAGGAAAAGCAAGGCAGGGCGCAAGCCCAGGGCAACCGGGAACCCCCGGCAGCCCCCAAACCAGGAAACAACCAGGCACAAATCTGTCGAACCACAGAGGGCAGACAAGAACAGGTGCCAACAGGGCGGAGGACCAGAGAGGAACCAAAGCCGGGGCAGAAGCCAAAATACTGCACCCAGGCCCAGCAGGCAGCAAGGGCAGGAGCAGCGGAAAAGGCCCCAGGGCGCACAGACAAGAAAACAGCCAAAACCAGGGCAACAAACGCAAAAGGAACCAGGAAGCCAGGACCGAAGCCAAGCAACCCGCCGACGCAGGAGGACCCCAGGCCCAACCAGCGGAAGGAGCCCACGTAGCGCACAGGCCGAAGCAAAGGGCAGGGAGGCCGACAGAGACCCCCAGCACACCACCGCCAGACCACACAGAAGGCCGGAAGAAACAAACAGAGGAAACCGCCAAAGCGGAAACCAGAGGAAGCAGAGAAGCCAGAGGGCCATCCAGCAGCAGACCCTGGACAACCCGCAGCCAGCAGGGCGGACCCCACAGAGGCAAGCGAACACCACAGAACCACACCCCAACAAGAGAAGGGGGGCACCCCAAACAGACACACACCGGGAGCAGAACCCGGGGAAGCAAGGAAAGACAGGAACGAGCCAGGACACCGGAACCAGGAAAAGAACCGGGAACGCTCGGCAATACACCCCACAGCCGGCAGAGAAGTGACAGCACAGCCAGCAAAACCAAGGAGGCACAGCCAGAGGCCACACCAAACCAGCAGGAAGCCGGCAGGCCAGGAGCAACAGGAGGCAACCCCGGACACACCAACCACCAAACACCAGGACCCCACACAGGCCTGAACAAGGCAGCCACAGCCCAAGGGAAACAGGGAAGAGGGCCAACGAAGAAGGAGCACCGGGGCAACAGGGGAAACCCAAAGCCCAATAGCCCTCAACGGAAACACCAGGACCATGCAGAAACACGGACACCCAAACACAGGCGAACCAAGCCCGGGAAGAGAACCGCCGGCAAGAGCAGGCCCAGAAGGACACACCAGAACAGCGCCCGAAACCAGCGGAGCGACACTCCAGGACACTCAGAGAGCGCACAGGCAAGGATGCAGGGCTGAAGAAAGCGGCCAACAGGCGCCCGAAAACCCGCAGGAGCCGGAAAGCCCCAGCGGACCCCAGCCAGGCACCCACGACGGGGACCAGAGGAGACCAGGACCCCCAGGGAGCAACTGCCCCCGGAGCCCAGACGGAACCCCAACCGGTAGAACCGCAGCACAGAAGAGGGGAAAAGAGGCGCCAACGCCAAGGACACGGCAGCAGCGAAAGACAGCCAGGCCCAAACAGCAGTGGCATGAACCCCAGGGACCAAACAGGCGAACCGCCACAGGTAACACACCCCGGGGGGCAAAGGATAGGAAGAGCAGGAGCCCAACCACACCAGCCGGAGAAGCCCACAGCACCAGGCACCCCCAGGCGGGCCCCATCCAGGAACCAACCAGGCCCGCCCAAGCCGAACCCCAGAGAGCAGAGGGAGAACAGGCGCCATAAGGCGCGGGAAGGCTGGAGGCCAGAAAAAACGTAGCAAGCCACAGCACCCTGCAGGCCCGCCAGACACCCAACCCAGACCGAGCAGCACCGGCAGCGGAACCAGGAGGGGCGGCCAGGACCCACCGAAGCAAGTCAAAGACAAGCACAGGAAACAGAGCAGTGGCACAGCAAAAGCAGGGGAACACAAGGACAACACCAAGGAAACCCCAGAAGCCAGAAACAGCACAAAGAGAGTGCCAGGAGCAACTAAGACACGAGCACCCAGCATGGACGAGGCAAGCAGACAAAGACAGCACCAGCCAGCCAGCCCCCACGAAACTACCCCAGCACACAGAAGGCCCCGGGACAAACACCGGCAGCCCCAGGCCGGAGCAAAGGAGAACAGAACAGCCGCCAAGGAGGCAGCCCGAGGAAAGACGCAGCCCAGCGTATGCCAACCCCAGAAACACATAGAGGCCAGCCCACAGAACGGGACGGCGGCAGGCAAAGAGCGCAAACCAGATGCGAAGGCAGTGGGGGCAGAGCGCCACACAGAGCACCAGGCACGACACCCGGAAGCCCCGGGAGGAACCAGGCGCAGCCCAAGGAAACCAGGAGAGGAAGCGAACACCGCACCCCACCCGAAAGAAGGAGCAGCCCGAAGAGATGCAGCAAAGCCGAACAGGAACCGGGAGCCCCCTGCGCCCCGACCCCGACCAGCCACACAGAAGCCAGGAAGCGGAGGCGAACACACAGCACCCCAAGCAGAGCACACGCCACAACCGAACAGTCCGCCCGCAGAGGAACAGAGCCGGCAGCATAGGGAAGGCGGCCCGCGAAAAGGGCTGGCAGACACACGGACCCAGCACGCCCAAGACCAGACCACAGCACCCGCACCAGTCACACCCCAAGGAGCAGGGCCGCGCAGGCACAGCAAAGCAGCGGGGCAGACCCCGGCAGGCCACCAAGAGCACAGGGGAGGCGCAGCAACCCAAGCCGCAAGCACGAGCACGGCAGGACCCCAAACGCAGACGCAAGAGGAGCATGGACACAGCCGCACCACCCAGGGCCGGCCACACAGCGGCAGGCGCAGACCAGGAACCCCGGGAGGACCAAGTCCGACACCAGCGCCGCGGCCCCGAACTCAACAGCCGAGGCACGCACAAACCCCACTGCCAAAACCAACCCATCTGCGGGAGCGGTGGGGCAAACCCACGTGGCCCGTAGAGCAGCGGAGCCTAAAAGTGGGGAGAAAGCCAGAGACACAGAGCAAGCGACAAGAAGCAAGCATGGCCCGGCAGGAGGCGGCAAGGAGCGGGCGCGACCGGGCTGCAGGAACCGGGAAGCCAGGAGCACGAAGCCGGAGGCTCGATCAGGAGGCGTGCCCAGGCGCGGCGCTGGCACCCGAGCCGGGAAACCAGGGAGCACAGCACCAACGGCCCCATCGGTGTAGCATCCCGGCGCTGATCCTCCGAGGTCCCGGGACAATCCCCGGCATCTCCAGGATCCATGCCCCACAGCGGCGCCACCACTGGAAGACAACCCAGCCCACAAGCCGACGCGTGCGAAATAACAGAGCAGCAGCACAGCACGCATCATCTGGATCCACCTCGGGGCAGCGCACAACACCGGGAGCACCGCTC
Source organism: Calotriton arnoldi (assembly GCA_963921515.1). Classification (NCBI taxonomy): domain Eukaryota; kingdom Metazoa; phylum Chordata; class Amphibia; order Caudata; family Salamandridae; genus Calotriton; species Calotriton arnoldi. The sequence goes on from CAWUFW010003777.1 coordinate 12,829, forward strand.
CGGCGCCCGGTATCGCCCGCAAGCAAGCCTGGAGCCTAGAAGCAAAACAGTGCAGGCCGGGAAAAACAGAGAAACCGCCAAGCGGAACTCACCCGGAGCGGGGGCCATCACCAGGAACAAGGCCCCCACCGCAACTGCCAGCCCAGGAAACAGTCAGGAACACGGGAAGCGCGGCACGTCCCCACCCGGCCTGGCCTCAGAGAGACGTGCCCGCAACCCGGAAGGAACCGGGAGACATTTACGCCCCAGCCGCAAAGGGCCGGGCGGCCAGACAGGATTCCGGCCGTGAACAGCGACTGACTCCCAGCATGCCCGGCAGGACAGGAGACAGCCCAGGAAACCACGGGCCCGCACAGCCAGGCAGCCGAGAGGGGGGAGGAGAGAAGATCACCACTCCAGCCCAGCAGGAGCAGCAACAGCACATCCAAGTCCATTCTGTCGACAGGCAGAAAAAAAGAATAGACGGGATGCTGGGTAAGTACTGCTTATGTACTCCCGGTGGGAGGGGCAGTATTAGGGTCCCAGCATTCCTCTGGTCTTTTTTTCTGTCGGGAGATGGTTATCTTCACTTTGTCAATGAATGGGACGAGGACATAAGGAACCTGGGGGTAATAGCTATTTACCTTACAAATTTCTGCAACAAACGAATTGACCCATTGAACACCCTCCTGGCAAAAAGCAGTTGTGATAAAAAAGCACACTGTTTATTTCCTTCACTCAACCCATGTTCCTTCCTCAACCTCTGCCACCCAACCTTCCTCTCAGCTTTTGAAGTCTTGCTTGAATGGAAACATTTTTAAAACTCTTTGCCACAACTTCCACACTCCCACCTTAGAATTGTTTAGTCCATGCTTACATTTCCCAGAGTCTGTTTTGGATAGTTTGCAAAGATTTGTGAATCATCTCAAACTCCCAATGGTGACTCACTGCCCTCTGGAAACCACACAGCAAAGATTTTACCCAGGAATAATAGCTACTTAAAGAAAATAATTTGAACATAAAAGTAACATTTTCAGTAAGAATATAATTTTTCATATATTTTTTAAAAAATTCAATGGCCACCCATGTATCAGCTGCATTACGATAAAAACTCATACAATTCAGTAGTTACCAATTTATGTAACAGGGGCTGAGTTACAAAGCACTCCCACACAGGTGTTGGCCATGGTGTGGTTGGAAGGACCCTTGGGTAAAACTGAGAGCATAACCTCTTGCTTCAGTGAATGACTTCTCGAGAGTGCTTTTGCCCTCATACAATATTGCTTATGCACTGTAGATTCCTCCAGTGTTCCTGCCTGTGGAAGGCATGTGTGGAATGGATGAACTGCAGTGACTGCAGTGTTTTCCTGCTGCCACTCAGTGGTAAGACAACCTTTAGTGGTTGTGTGGAAACCCCATCCAATTGAGCCACCTGGTCCCTTATGGGTGACATCTCACCCTTTTGGCACACCATCTTGCATTTGGGCCTAGAGAATTGCAGACAAGTGGGTAACATTGCACCTTTGCAAATGGCACCCCTCCTGCTTTAACTTGACTTTACAGGCGGAGATTTAACTTCCCAAAGCCCTACCAATATGATCCGTGAATGAAAAGACAAAGTATAGTGCAGAAGTGAGGCCTCCTTCAGTGTACCTACAAGTGCGTTTTTGCAGTGACTTAGAATCCCTGCATATAGCTTGTAATCTGTGCCCTCATTCAAACTCTTCCTGATCAAATTTTGTGTTTCAGGAATTTGCTTGCATCCCTCTTTTGCTGTTGAAACAAGGCAGGGAGTTGAGGTCAGACACTTGGGTTCTCTCGCATTTGCTCATACTTTGGCTAATTAACTGGTGAGAGATATATTAGGAGGAGCATGCAGAAGGTAGGTGGTGTGCAAAGTCAACACGCAATGAGAATTTTTAAAATTAAGACCTTGGTGTAATGAGAAAAGTAGTAGTTACATTTATGTACCATTAGTAGAATGGAAAATATAATTAAATAATTGGTTTCAAAAAGTGATTCAGAACTAACATACAAGACCCCTTTTTGTGTGTTGTTTCCCAAACAAATGTTGTGCAAAATAAGTTTTTTCCACATGACACAAACAATTAAGTTGTCAAAATAAATCAGTGCGAAAAGCTGTATTTGCTAATATTATCTGCACACATTTACATTAATGTTGGATAATTTGCTGAAAAAGGGATTGTAGAAAACATGCAAACCAACAAGATGTTTCAATGAGTGCTCCTGACGTCTGTGCGTTACCTTCAGGATACAGGTTTGAGCCATGGCAGGTAACTCAGCCCTTTTTTTCCAATTCATTAAATACAGCACCATTAGATTTGGTGATAGTACTAGTGTTATTTACAGTACCACGAAAAGAGCAACAGAGGTCGCAATGTTAATGTATTAATATTTTGTTTTATTGTTACTACTGAAGTGTTTCAATCTAAAAAATAAACATTTAGCATTCTCATTGAATGAACAATCTTGAATGTTGCCCAGTCCTGTGGAGGAATTAAAGCTTTACATGCTGTATGTACTTATGGGTCAAGTTTCAACATCAAAGATGCAACACAATTTCCAAATAACTTGAAAAAATAAAATCTTCAAACTTTTTATTTTTTAGTATCAACATGTAAAACTGGGCCGATGGACTTGGTCTTTATCATTGACAGCTCCCGGAGTGTCCGTCCCTTTGAGTTTGAAACTATGCGGAAGTTTATGATTGACATCATTCACACTCTGGACATCGGTCCTAATGCCACCAGGGTTGGCGTGGTGCAATATTCGAGCCAAGTGAAGAACGAGTTCTCTCTGAATTCTTTCTTTAAAAAGAGTGAGATGGAAAAGGCCATCAATGACATTGTTCCTCTAGCCCAAGGCACTATGACAGGTCTTGCCATCCAGTATGCCATGAACTTTGCATTCACCGTTCAAGAAGGCGCTCGCCCATTGGTGAAAAAGATTCCCAGGGTTGCACTCATCGTGACTGACGGAAGGCCACAAGATCGTGTGACGGAGGTGGCAGCCCAAGCTCGTGACGCTGGAATTGAGATTTACGCAGTTGGCGTACAGAGAGCTGACATGGCGTCGCTGCGTGCCATGGCGTCCCCACCCCTAGATGACCATGTTTACCTGGTGGAAACCTTCGACTTAATTCATCAGTTTACCAAAAAATTTCAAGATAAACTGTGTGGTAAGTCAAACTGTCAAAACGTCTCTATTATCATATGTAAATATGTTTTCTTCCTCATTAAACATTTACAATTGTAACATTTCTAAACTAGAAGCATTCAGCTGTTTAAATTGTCAGTCAAATGTGTTTCATCATCAAATTCTCTTATGGGAATTTTCTACGATGTGTTTTTGCATTCTTGCAAGCAACGTTACAAGCATAATTAAATGAGTAAAGGCTAATTAAGAACTTTTTTCAATGATTATCATCAAATGCACAGCAGACAGTACCCTGTTGCATTTAAAACACAAATGGGTGTTTGAAGGCAACATGAATTCGAAAGTGCAGCCAGATTCACTTCAGTATGTTCCTTAAACACCCCATCACGGGTGCATATCATTTACATAGCTCACTTTGCAACGTATGCAATGTTCAGGCCTCAAGGGGGATGTAGCAGTGGGAGTTACTCTTACTACTATTTTTACTTTTTCTATATTATAGTCTGTCGTCTCATGACGAGAAGGGCTTGTGAAAGTAAATTAGCAAAACACAAAACAGGCATAGTCTGCCTGTTTCAGCATTTCATAAATGGCACAGAATTTGCATATTTTCTGCAACTTAATTCCATACTGCCAGATTTACATTCAGGTCCACCTACACAGATGCACTACACAATGCTTTATGGCGCCTTGCACTTTCCTGAATGCAGGAATAAGAGCCGATTGCTCAAAAGGTGGCCGGTTACAATGGCTAAAAGAACCTCGTGTTTTAGCTCTTGCTGGAGCACTGGGACAATCTTACTATTTATCCTGCGATGAACCTTTGCTTAGTTGCCTGAGAGGTAAAGGGGAGTTAACATTAATCAATCAGTTCAATTTACAGTGTGACCCATTCGGCCCCACATTAAGCACCAGGAATCAGTAAGTAAAGTTAAATGAGTTTAATACAAATGAAGGGCCAAACTGATATATATAAATCTCAAGAACATATTGTAAAGATACAAAATCACCAAAGCGAAGTCGAAATGTCAAATAAAATTAAGGTCTGATTACGAGTTTGGCAGCCCTCCCGCGGAGCACCATGCCAGCGCTCGGCAGGAATACCGCCAAACCCATAGTGAGACTGCCCGCAAGATTCCGACTGGAATCCAGGTCGACGGACGGTGCTGCAGCGGTCCTACAGCGGTTCCTTTCTAAGACTCAAAGGAGAGCCTTAGAAAGGCACCGCCCTGGGACCGCCGCAGCATGTACCTGCACAGGAAGAAATGTCTGTGAGAGCAATGCCAGCTCCTGCAGGAGGCGGGTAGACGGCAGGGACCGCAGAGGCCTTGAGGCTCCCCCGACAGTCCCCAACGGTGGTGAGTGGGTGCCCTGGGTGGGCTCCAGTGCACCCACAATCAAGAGGCCGGGCCCCTGGGGATGGGGTCTCTGGACTGAAATTGGCACAGGGAGGGGGCCATGCAGCCTCCTCCCCCATCAAATTAAAGCCGGTCCCTGGGGGTTGGGTCCCCAGGGACAAAATCGGCCCAGGGAGGAGGCCGCCCTCCCATTTTAAATAAAGTATGTATCCCCGGGGAGGTGGTGGTCCCCGTGGGCCCACACTGCACCCGCATAATTTATAAGTTATTGCCGGGGAGGTGGTGGTCCCCGGGGCATATGAAAGCTCCAGGAGGGGGTTCCATTTACCCCACCTCTTTATAAATAAAGCCCCAGGGAGGTGGCGGTCCCTGGGGATCTTGGAGCTCAATGGAGTGCGGTCCCCACCGCCCCCTTCCTTAATATCAGTAAAGCCCCAGGGAGGTGGTGGTCCCCGGGGTCATAAGAGGCAAAACAGAGGGCAGAAAAACTAGCAGAAATGACAAAACAGAGGTTAGAAAGATGACCAAAAAAGTCAAAACAGAGCATAAGAGGGCAAAACAGACAGGAGGAAAACAAGCAGAAAAGGCAAAACGGAGGGCAGAAAAACGAGCAGAAAAGGCAAACCAAAAGCAGAAGAGGGTAAAACAGAGCACTCAGACACTCGCACGCCCACTCACAGACCCACTCAGAGACTCGCACACCCACTCACAGATCCAATGAGACACTCATACACCCACTCACAAATCCACTCAGAGACTCATGCACTGACTCACAGACCCACTCAAACATTCACAGGCCCACTCACAGACCCACTTAAACACTCACACTCCCAGTCACGGACCCACTCAGAGACTCATGCACACCCTCACAGACCCACTCAGCGACTCATGCACCCACTCACAGACCCACTGAAACACTCATGCACCCATTCACAGACCCACTTAGATCTCATGCACCTACTCACAGACCCACTCAGAGACTCCTGCACCCACTCACAGACCTACTCAGAGACTCACACACCCACTCAGACCCCCTCAGAGGCTAACACACTCACTCACAGACCCACTCACAAACTCACAAACCCACTCACAGACTCACTTAGAGACTCATGCACCCACTTACAGACCCACTCAGACACATGCACTCACTCACAAATTGACTGACACACTTATGGAGGCAGTCACAAACCCACTCAGACACTCTTACACCCACTCACAGACCCCCTCAGACACTCACAGATCCACTCAGACACCCACTCAGACACTTATGCACTGACTCACACAGCCACTCGGACATTCATGCACCCACTCACAGACCCACTCAGAGACTCACAGACCCACTCAGGCACTCTTGCACTCACTCACAGACTGACTCACACACTCATGGAGGCACTCACAAACCCACTAAAACACTCACACCTACACACAGACCCACTAAGATACTCATGTAGACACTCATGCACCCACTCAGACACCCACTCAGACACTCACAAACCCACTCACAGAGCCACTCAGATACTCACACACCCACTCATTCACACAGTGCGACACTTATGCAGCCACTCCCAGACCCACTCACAGATCCACTCAGACAGCCACTCAGACACTCATGCACTGACTCAGACAGCCACTCAGACATTCATGCACCCACTCACAGACCCACTCAGAGACTCACACACCCAGTCACAGACCCACTCAGGCACTCTTGCACTCACTCCCAGACTGACTCACACACTCATGGAGGCACTCACAAACCCACTCAAGCACTCTCACACCTACTCACAGACCCACTAAGACACTCGCTTAGACAGACATGCACCCACTCAGACACCCATTTAGACACTCACGCACCCACTCACACACACAGTGCGACACTAATGCAGCCACTCCAGACCCACTGAGACACTTACATACCCTCTCACACACCCATTGAGACACTCATGCACTCACTCACACACCCACTGAGACACTTATGCACTTACTCACACACTCACTCTCAAAGATTACAGTTATGAAATAAAATTTAAAAAACGTTAAAAATTAACTTAAAAAACAAATGTTACAGGGATGTTATAGTTAGGAATTAGAATTTAAAAAACCTTAGAAATGCACTGAAAGAAACAAAGGTTACAGGGATATTATAGTTAGAGAAAAGAATTTAAAAAAACCTTAGAATTTCCCTGAAAAAAACAATGGTTGAAGGAATGTTATAGTTAGGTAGGCTCAGATTGTACTCATACAAAACCAGTGAAATTTAGCATTTATAGTAACCTGAGCTAACTTTAACTTACACACCTGCAATGCATTGCTTATGACCTCACATATTATATCAATTATGACATGGTCAGTGACATCATTGATAACATCACTGATGACATCTCAAATGACCAATGATGACATCATCTACAGAACTACTCACACTTCCATAGAACCTCTCATACACCCACTCCCACACTAATCCCTCACATACCTATTTACAGACCCATACCAGTACTCAAACAACCAATCACTCATCCATTGAGCCACTCACATCCACTCACTCATACTGCCATACACACCCACTAACTCACCCATACAGCACTCATGGACCCACTCACTCACCAATACAGCTACTCACACATCCAGTCATACAGATATACAGACACTTATACACCCATCCATATACCATTCTAGCCACTCACACAGCCACACAATCACCCAAACAGAAACTCACACAGCCACTCATTCATCCATTCAGGTATTCACACACTCACCCATACATCCATTCACACTGTCACTCACTCACCATTACAGCTACTCATGCACCCACTCACTTACCCATACAGCCACTCACACAGGCACTCACTCACCTATCGAACCACTTACATACCCATTCACACATCCATACAACCACTCACACACCCACTCACTCACCCTTACAGCTACTCATGCACCCAATCCCTCACCCATACAGCCACTCAGTCACCCATACAGCCACTCACACACTTATGCAGCCATTCATACAGCCACTAACTCATCCATACAGCCACTCACACACCCACTCACTCTTCAATACAGCCACTAACTCACCCATACAGTTACTCACATACCCACTAAGACATCCATACAGCCACTCAGACATACACTCACACACTGATAAAGACAGTCACACAGCCACTCATATGAGATATGTTAGAAATAATGTCTAATTACTAGCACAGAAAGAATAGTAATTTAACTTAAGCTGTAGCTTAGTATACATCTTTAAGACTCAGAATCATTTACAAAACACTTACACTCACAGGATGATGTAATCAGTGATGTCATTTGAGATGGCATCAGTGATGTCACTGACCATGTCATCAGTGATGTAATATGTGAGGTCATAAGCAGTGCATTGCGGTGGTGTGAGTTATAGTTAGCTCAGATAGCTATAACTGCTGAATTTCCCTGGTTTTGTACAAGTAATATCTGAGCCTAACTATAACATCCCTTTAACCTTCGGTTTTTCGGGTGAATTTCTAAGTTTTTTAAATTTCTATTTCCTACCTATAACGTCCCTTTAACCTTTAAGGTTTTTCCAGTGTGTGTGTGTGTGTGCGTGTGCGTGATATATATATATATATATATATATATATATATATATATATATATATATATATATAGATATGTATTACCTACTAGTGGTCACCAGTAGGTAGTTATAGTTAGGACCTAATTTCCATAAACAAAGCATTTTTTGTTTTGCTATTAACTTTGGGTCCTTTTGACGAATCTTCTCGAAATTTTCAAAACTAGTGAACTAGTATGAAAATCACTTCAGCTGCTGTCTGGAAATTTCCAGGGTGATTTGTTAATCAGTGGTACAGAAAATTGGGGGTTCCACAATCTGTTTTCCCCTTGCAATTTTCCATAGGGATTTTGAACACAACAACAGCCGAAACCGCTGAACAAAATTACACCAATTTTGGCAGAAAGACCCCTTTTTGTAATGTGGTGTAAATCCATTCAGTAGTTTTAGAGTTATTAAAGAAAAAATTTATAGATAACTAGGGACGCAAATCCTTTGCCGATCCAACAGATCTCATGGTGAGATCTGATTGGCTGCCAGCACTTCAACCAGGAAGTGCTGGCAGCCATCTTGGGACTCAGCTAAGTCCCAAGAAAAAACATCAAAAAAAGACAAAGGGGCAGGGTAGAAATACCCCTGACCCCCTACGTCTGATAGTGGGGTCCCAGGAGAACCCCACTGGGAGCCAAAACCATTTTTTTAAAATTTGACCTCAAATTCATAGAGTATCCGCAAATCCATGGTAAAATTAAGGGGAAAAAAGTGCGGACTCCCACTAGTTTTTTATATGCCCTCCTGGGTGGGCCAGGTCCCAGGGGTGGACTTTTTCATATAATTGGGGGAGGGGGGCATGTGTGGCCTCCACCCCAAGCCATTTTCAGCCCTGGGGACCCCAAACCCCACGTCACAGCCTTGCCAAGAAATGGGAAGGGGCTCTCCCTCCTGGAGCCATTACTGGCCCTCGGGACCCCATCCCCCAGGGTTTGCTCCAGCTATGTCCCGGTGTGCCCAACCCCGGGACTTAGCAGTTTTCCTGCCTGCCACTGTGTTTGCTCTCACTTGGTGGGAGCAATTTTAAAGCTTCCGTCAAGCGAGACCAAACACTAAATCCGCTCCCAGTGGCAGGAGCATCAAAAATGTCCCCGCCCACTGGGAGCGGCTAAAAAAATTGTGCCCACCCACAGTCATCGTACCTGAGCAGACAGACACACGCTGTCCTGCTACTTGGAAGCATTGCCACAGGCTGCAGTTGATTCATTCTCCATAAGAAACACCAAAGTGAAAATATTCTCACCCTCCATATGAAAACATATGAAAAAAGTATGGCCTCGTCGTGATTGACGACAGAAGGAAGTAGCCTGCTTCCATGCATGCGCTCAGAATCGGACCTCGACCCGTCTTGACAGCGCTTTGATCGTGCCATCTTCCACACATGTGGATCCCCACATTGTGCGCATTCACGTAATAGCCAGCTCACCACCCACCTCACACTTGGGCTCCCGGCTGGGACCCATGTGAGTATCCCTTTTTATCCTTTGCACGGTGCCACACCCTCCACACGAGCCGGTCCATTACCCTTCAGGTGTCCCTACGATCATAGGTCCTGAAGAGACCCTACACTGCACACAGGGTCGAAACGCCGTCGACAAGTTGCATAAACGAACCATTGTCCACCAGCACTGATCACTGTATCTAGCGCTGTATACTGTACATATATATGTAAATGGTCGTTAATATTAAGCATTGGAAACCTTGTATATATTTCACATATATGTCACTAATGTTCTAGGTTTAGTTTTTCACTGGGACACCTTTCACTCAGAACCATATGTCCAAATGCACTATTGTGTAACAGTATTTCATTTCAAGGATTATATAAATATTTTTGATTCAAAAACAAATCAGAGGTGTATTTGCTTCCTTCTCTCTCCAATATCTCTATAACCCAATATATTGCCATTGTGCTCATATACATTGAGATTACTTCATTAAGTGTCCACAGGAGCCTTTGTCCTTTGATAATAAGTTTATTACCCTGGTTCCGCATGAGTAGGGTTCCCTTGTTCCTGTCCCACCCACAGGAAGCAGCATTTTTAGCTGCTCCCTGCTGGTGGGAGCAATGCCAGCTCCTGCTGGAGGCGGGAAGGTGGCTGGGGCCATGGGGGCATTGGGGCTCCCCCGCAGCCTCCAACAAAGAGGCACTGGGTGCCCTGGGTGGGCTCCAAGGCACCGACCCTTTACTGGCAGGCCGTGGGGGATGGGGTACCCGGGGCCAATATTGGCACAGGGAAGGGGCTGCGTTCCCCTTCATAGAATGGCCAGCCCCTTCACCAATTATTAATAAAATTGGCCCCGGGGGATGGGGTCCCCAGGCAAATATTTGCCCGGGGAGTGGGCTGCATGCCCCCCTCCCCATCTAAATATGGCTGGGCCCCAGGAGAATGGATCCCTGGGGCCAGAAACCAGTCTGGGGAGATGGGCTGCGAGCCCCTTCCCCATTTATAATAAATCTGGGCCCGAGAGATGGGGTCCCCAGGGTCAAAATATGGCCCAGTGAGGGGGCAACATACCCACCTCCCCTAAAAAAATCTTGCGGCCTCTCAAGGATGGGGTCCCTGGAACTGAATTCCACTCAGGGAGGAGGGCTGCCTGCCCCCTCCTAGGTTGGCTGCTTTTAAGGTGTTGGCCACAGGACCTGGCCACAGGCCAGGTCCTGCCACCAATCCCCCACCACACACGGCCAAAGGCCTTGCGCAGCATGGGATTGACTGTACACGGGGGTTGGTTGCAGTGCCTGGTCACGAGGCCAGGCCCTGTGGTCAACCCCCACCTCTCACGCCCAAAGGCCGTGCACAGCATTGGGTTGGCTGCATTCAGGGGGTTGGCCAGGCACTGTGGCCAACCCCCACTGTGTTAAAAAACATTAGAAATTCACTGAAAAAAGCCAAAGGTTACAGGTACATTATAGTTAGGAAATAGAATTTAAAAACCCTTAGAACTTCACTACAAAAAGCAAATGTTATAGGGACGTTATAGTTAGGTTCACAATTTACTCACACAAAACCATAGAAATTCAGCAGTTATAGTTAGAGTTATATCAAGAAACTATAACTCATGTCCTAAGGGAACTATAACTAACGCCTTTGCTAAGCACTGCTAATAACCCCACATATTACATCACTCATGACATCTTCTATGACATTACTGATAATATCAGAGCAAAATTTGCTGTAAAATTATTGATGAGAAAACTGTGCATGGTGGGGGTGTGAGTTATAGTTACCTTAAGGCACGAGTTATAGTTTCTTGCAATAACTCTAGCTGTAATTGCTGAATTTCTATGGTTTTGTGTGTGTAACTTGTGAACCTAACTATAACGTTCCTGTAACCTTTGGCTTTTTTTTTGTAAATATATATATATATATATATATATATATATATATATATATATCCATTTAGTGCTTAAATCTGGCATTCCACCCATATCTAAGCACACTTGCTTCGATGTTTGCAAGTCTATGCATTAATGTGCCTCCTGCAGATATCTGTATGCAACCTATAATTCACAGATTTGAATGCTGTTAGATCCACAGAGCCTTTCAGTCCTCTAAGATGGATAAAGTTCCTAGGTTATGGGACCCAACAAAATGTTTTGTCATGGCCCTCACCAAAGCCTGCAACACCATTAATTGTGGTGCTTAGTGACATTCATTAGTGGGTATCAGTGCTTGTCTGGGAATTTGTAAGAGGCATTCCACATGGCACCACCCTTGTGGCCATTGTTTTCTAAAACAATTTAGTACTATTGAGCTGTTAGACACAGGTAAAACACCACCAGGATAAAACTAACCTTTTTTTGAGGGGCATTAGCACATCTCTGTGAGACCAGATAATATTTATTGGAACTCTAGGGGCGTGCAGCATAGAAAGTCCACAGCTGCCCCTACCAAAGGGTGAAACTCACATCGTCAGCCTCTGTAGCACAGTGCTTTTTCCACCTGACACTGTCATGGAGCATGGGTAGAAGTGGGAGGAAGAGTATACTAGTAAACCAATGTTCTCATAATTAAGGGGACAGAGAAGTTACTATTTGGAGGCCACCTTCACCCAGGTGTTTCTGTATGTGTGTGAATTTTCTGTCTCCTGATCCAATTACCCAAAGAGTTTTGTAAGTAGAGAATGGTCGAAAAACAAATGTTTCCAATTTGATTGGGTGTTAATGCTGTTTTATTAAAATGTGTGTACATTTTGTTCTATAAAGGCTCATTAAATTGTTATTTTTAGTAGTAGTAATAGTAGTAACAGAACGGTGGTACTATTTCTACCAGTAGTCATCCTACTTTTATGGCTTTAATAGTTGAGCTTAAATTATTTTTTTTAAATAAAAGCACTTTCTTTTCAGACCCTCTATTTATATTTTTTGATGATGGAAGATACTGTTCTCCAGATATTACTCATTCTTCAGAAGGTTATGGGAGCCTCCTGTGTGTGTGGTAGATTCTGGCAACTTGATTATTTTGCATAAAGATGGCCTGATTTAGAGTTTTGTGGATGGGTTACTCCATCACAAATGTGCCAGACATCCTGTTTGCCATATTACAAGTGCCATTGGATATGATGCATTTGTAATAAGGCGGACAGGATATTCGCTACATTTATGATGGAGTAACCCATCCGCCAAACTCTAAATCAGGCCCAGAGACTTCTATGCTTGCTTAACTAATAGTATTTGCAAACTTTCATACTCAAACATGCAAAACAAAGAGAAAAACTGTAACCACAATTCACAAAATATTTTCTACTCCTTTACATTTATGCCTACATTTCTAGAAGACTTGTGTTATTTTCCAATTCCCAATATTTTCCAGGAGTAGTCCAGGTAAGCTGCAACAGTAGCAGATTCCCAGGCACAATTGTGAAATTATTTGGTGAATTGGCAACTATGCCTGTGAGAAAGCATTTGTGCATGTGAAAATGTACATAGAACCCAAATAACTAAAAAAGTTGTACATTTACAGCCATAAAGAACTACTGCAAACAGTTGCAGATTTACTACTTTTGAGAATTCACAAACATTGGCAGTAGTTCACCTTGAAAATGCTGGCAGCTGCCTGGCCCAGGAGTACCACTGGCATTGTCAGGAGACATTTTATGAGTTGCTTTTTCCCTGATGCATTATCATACACAAGGTACTATTGGGCATTGGAAAAAGAGAGTCCTGGTGTGTAAGTGCAATTTGGTTTTCTTTTTTTGGTCTTCATGGGGAAAACAAGTTTCCCATGACAAAACTTCTTCCGCCACATTGCCGTGAAGTTTGAGAATGTTCAATTCCACTTTCTATCCAGTAAGGGGATTTACTCTAAATCTTTCCCGGAGCACATCTCCAGCCATTTGCAGGGTGGAGAACTATCACTGAGGAATTTGTGAAGGTCACAAACTCACAAGATTGCAGGAGTTCACAAACTCTATTGCACACTGCGCTGTGATTCACTGATTCCTCAACCCTTGCATGGAATTTACCAGTGTGTAATTTATACAATCGTGACATACAATTATGCAGTAGTAAATGCATTTATGCCTGCTAGGTATGCTTTTATGGATACCGGACTGCCATGAATGGAGCCATTTCTAGTGGCAAAGGTCAAATAGAGACTCGTGAATCAGACCCACAGTGTCTATATTCATGTGTGTAAATTTACATAACATACATTTACAGATGCAAAAATGTGCCTCTGATGTGCAATTGCACCTTCTTATTTTTTGTCGAGTACAATGAATAATTAATGTAATATGTTTTAAGATATTCAATGATGATTTTGAATTGTAATGTTTCCATCTTTGCTAACGTTAGAAAATTAGTAGGACTAAACTATGCATGTATGTAGCAGATGAGGTCAATTATGGATAATCATATTGAGATGTATTCAGCTCAGACAATCCAATTACATTCAAAGTGAAGTGATATTTGTGAGCATGAATAAAAACGTGATCGTGGACTGCTCATCATCAACAAAATTTAAATTGGTGCACAACAACATGCTCTCACTTAATTAAATGATTAATGTGCACTAGGGGGCATGGAAAGTAGATACAGAGAAGGAACTTTACCAATGTATATGGTCCGGGAGGAAATTCTGGAGTGTGTATTTTCAGCTTGACTACTATGCATTTGTTTATCATCCATAGACCATAGGATGCTGTAGTCTATACATGGAGTTATCTGTTTCTCCAAACACAATACATTTCGTTTCGCGAATAGCTTCTGACAGGTACCTCAGGGTGCCAGCTCTGTTTTTTAATCGCTCTGTTTTTAACTCTTTGCTCGGATTACATTTTTATGAATGCGATATTGTGATATTGACAAACTGATGAATTTTAAGTACTGAATTCTGAATCTTAAACACGGTTAGCACGCTTAGCACCCACAACCTGTTGTATATTTTAAATCTTCTGGACTCTTATTTGAGTCCTCAGCGCTGCTACACCTCCTGCTAATTCCTCCCTGGTCCACCGCAGCAACGTGCTGATTGTGTGGAGGGAGGTCGGGTGCTTGGTTTCCCTACTTCCGTAGGGCCACTTGACGGCAGACATCTTGGAAGGGAGACGGTCTAGTCCTCTCCCTGAACCCTCAGCCTCACTGTATTTAACAGGGGGAGGGCGCCGACGTGCAGCGGACGCGTGCAGCGGGTGCGCCGCCGGCGTGCCGAAGGCGCGCTAAAGGCAAGCCCGTCTGCGCCCGTACGCGTCCGGAACGCATCCAGTGCCAGAAATGCTGGCCATTTTTACCAAAAATACGTTTTACGAGAGATTCCCTTCTGGCCCTTAATAACAACCCTCACAACTGTAAGAACTTTCTTAATGCTGCACACTGGAAGGGTCAAATTTGCTGTAGAAACTGCAAAACAATCCTTAAGATTACACAGGACACACAAACCAGCAACAACCTAAACCTGACCTCCCTACGAGGTGGTCTTATTAATGCTCGGTCATTATGCAAACATGCTCAAAACATTTATGACCTAGTCCTAAACAATAACTTAGATTGCCTCTTCGTAACAGAAACCTGGCTTAAAGCCTGGTGTAATCCAGACATCATCTGTGCCCTCCCCCTGGCTATCGCATTCATAGATTAGATAGACCAGAGAAACAAGGAGGAGGCCTGGCGATTATCTACCGCAGCTCACTGAAATGCTCAGTATTTGAATTATCAGACCTCAAAGAAGCAGAAGGTATCGGCTTCTGTTTCCAGCTAGAGGACTCATTCACCTTCGCAGGAGCCTTGCTCTACCGCCCACCAGGCCCCTTTAAAACCTTCCCGGATAGCATTGGCGATATCGTATGCTCACTCACTCTCAGATTCTCCAATTTCACCCTGCTAAGTGACATTAACATCCACCTAGATGCTCCAAACGACCCGGGTGCAATAAACTTCCAGGAAATCAAGGATACACTTGGCCTGGAGCAGCGGGTATTCGCTCCCCCATAACGCAGGCCACACGCTGGATGGTATCTGCTCCAATCTTCGGACCCTTACAGTCAAGACTCCAGTTAGCCTAACCTGGTCTGATCATAAGCTGATACCCTTAGAAATCAGATATCATTACCTGAAAAACCCCAAGGGACGCATCCCTACCACTCACAACACCAAGCCCAGGTGGAGGGACATGGCAGCCCTTCCTGATTTTAATCGAGAAGCATCAGTTTGTAGACCTAAGTTGTCAGGGGATCCAATATTAGACAACCAACGCTTTACGCAGTGGATGTCCATCTTGAGGGACCGTTTCGCGTCCCCTGGCTCACAAAACAACCGACCGCCTAAGAAACCCTCCGCTCCATGGTACACCCAAAATCTGAAAGAAATACATAGTCACTGTAGGAACCTGGAACGTAGATGGCGAGCACAAGTATGAACAGACTGCATTAACCAAGTTCAAAATAGCCCTTAAAACCTACCACCATCAAATCAAAGCAAGAAAAAAATCTTATTTTACTGAAATGCTCAAAAGGGCAAACTCAAATCAAAAAACTATCTTTAAGATAGTAAATTCCTTCACTAATCCCATATCCCTTAAACAAGAGATCCCCCGGCCACAGTCCCTCTGTGACAACATAGCGGATCACTTTGAACAGAAAGTTCAGTCACTACAACATAATTTCCCAGCACCCTCTGCCTCCTCAGTCAAAAATAAGTTCAACTTAGGGAATAACAGACCGGCCCTTCAATCTTTTGAGCCTCTCAGCCTAGACCAAACTCGCCAGGTGACTCTTGCTGTTAAATCAGGTTCCCCTTTCGACCCTTGTCCCCCCTCAATTCTACATGCGATGATTGATACTGTCAACCCAGTCATAAACAAGATAATAAATGCCTCCCTGTCATTAGCCACAGTTCCCAATGAATGGAAGCTTGCTGCAGTTAAGCCGCTCCAAAAGAAAAAACTAGCCGACCCTACCACCCTTAACAATCTTCGACCCATCTCTCTACTCCCATGTCTAAGCAAGATCACCGAAAAACTTATCAACTCCCAACTTATGACTTATCTGGAAGAAGCAAATATCTTACACCCCAATAAATCAGGTTTTGGCCTCAGCACTCTACAGAATCAGCCCTCCTGTACACTGCGGCATCCCTCAAAGCCGCCCTCGATCAAGGAAAGAACGCTGTATTGGTCTTATTGGAGCTATCAGCCACTTTCGATATGGTCTCACATGTTATCCTTTTGGACCGTCTCGAATCCTACGGCATTTCTCACCTTGCCCTGGCCTGGCTAAAATCATTCCTGCAAAACCGTAGACAAGTCATTACTCTTGGACAATATCAGTCAGCTGAAAACCCCTGCTCTCTGGGGTTCCACAAGGGTCTACCCTCAGCCCAGTGCTCTTTAATGCCTATATGGCTCCATTGATTAGTCTGATATCATCCTTTAACATGGAGACCATCTCATCTTTGGACGATACGCAGCTAATCTTGGTACCAGATAAAAACACCACATTGGCTGAAGAAAACCTCTGTCATTGCCTTACAGCAGTTTTCCACTGGATGAAAACCAATCATCTAAAATGCAACGCATAGAAGACAGAAATTATGCCTTTGGGGAAAGGGAACAGCTTCTCCCCCAATCTGTGGTGGCCCTCGGACATTCCCCCTCCTCCCAATACAGTAAAGGTGGCCAGAAATTTGGGGGTCAAATTTGACTCAACACTATCCTTTCATCAGCAATCATTAGCAGTGGCCGGGACCTGCTTCAATATGATAAAATCACTTAAAAGTTCTTTGACTTTCTCCCCAAGACGGCTGAGACAAGCTGTTGCAGTGGCCCTGATTACATCTAGATTGGACTACTGCAACAAGTCGGTCCTACACAAATTACAGATGGTACAAAACGCAGCAGCCCGTTTAGTGCTAAAATGGCCCAGGAGGTCATCAGCATCGGCTGCATTGGAAGCACTACACTGGCTACCAATTCATAAAAGAATCTTGTTCAAGATTCTGATAATCACCTTTAGAATCTTCCATTCCTCAGGCCCTCACTTCCTTCGGCAAGGTTTGCGCGCTACGTACCATGTCGCACTCTTACATCATCTAACGCCAACCTACTGAAACTTCTAACGTTCAGATGTGTCACAAAGGGGGAAAATCAATTGCAGTGATTGGCGCAAAAGCTTGGAACCAACTCCCAATCACCTTCGCCTTATCCAATCAGAAACGCTGTTCAGGAAGGCCCTGAAAACTTGGATTTTTAAGGCACCTGACATACTATGTATAACACTCATCTAATTAAATTCTTTTTCACCCTCAGTTACCCTGTCCATCAAAATGATCCGCTTAGCGCCATGATGTTCCTGGAGTGATAGCTGCGCTATATAAATGTACATTAACATAACATAACAAACTGCACGAAATAATGAAAGATTATTTTTAAAACGAAAGTGAATGAAATCGTTCAGCCTAAAAATCCTCACTTTTAGTCTCAAAATAGTGAGACACACTTAACAGATTAGTAGTAGTACCTCAGACCATCCTCTCTCTTTAGGACAAATGTTCTGATGTAGTTTTTGTTCCTGTTCAAGATCACCAGATACAGCCTGGTGGTCCCAAACAGGATACAAATGACTTCACCACACTGTGAGAAAACTTTGGGGTGTCATTGTCATTCGTTTTTCACTTTTCAAAAACAAACTCCCACTTTGGGAGTTGTTTTTGAAGAACAAAAAAACTTTGTGGAGCAGCCGCATTAAACAGGGTGGAGGTTCAGCAAAGCTTTAGTGCCTCCAGAGGACCCATCGTGATTGCGGCTCCTCTGAAGGCATAGAGATCTCCAACAGGCAGGCAGACATCCCCAAATATGTTTGAATGGCGGGGCACCTGCCAAACCCAAAATAAGCCTCAAACTTTCTTCCAGCCAACGGTTCAATGATTGAGGGAATATTTTAAAATATTAGAAAACAAAATTAGATTATTTTAAAGATTTGCTTCCAAAAGTGAAACACAAGCCACATTTTGCAAGATCTGCTTCCCTATTCCTAGAGCCTATGGTTCCGTTTTAATTGTTATCACAGGAGAGTCTCACCACAACTCATCTAGTTTTTTATTTTTTGCAGGAAGGTAAGTGTGTTTTATTTTATTTAATGGTTTTTTTTGTGTCACCCACCCCACCACCCTTGGGACATGCCAGCCGCCAGTACCCCGACCCCATTTCTGGAAATGCTTGCCCTGCCCCATTGCTGGGAGTGTTCAAGTCTAGTTGCGCCCCTGCATGCAACTTACTAATATCTTTTTTTTTCTTCTTTTTTTTTTTAGTAAGTGGATTTTCAGCCTTACGAGTTAATATAAAATCAAAAGAAGAACCTCTTACACAATTACATAAAACAACTCTTGTCCAATATCATCATTAATTCATAAATATATAGGACAAAGAAAGTACCAATGCGATGAAAATACAGTATTGATCATGAAATGTAAGAAAAAGTGCGAATATCTCCAAAATTGAGAAGAGCAGCAGCTGAAATTGATTAGCTTAATAGCAGCAAATTAATTTACATCATCTTTAGATCCAGCACTAAAATACAGTTGATGATAAAAAATACAAGTACAGTACTGATAACGGAGTGCCAAATATAGTGCAAATATCGCAAATATCAATAAAAACAACCAATAACATTGACTATATCTGATAGCAGCAAATTATTTTACCTCATCTTTACATCCAGCACTGATGTACCATTATAGTATAAGAGCTTAACTGCCATTGCAGCCTAAACATATTTCTAAAATGAATTATTAGAGAGCCCTGACCAAGTCGCTATAAATCTACGAAGGGACCCTCATGCGTTTAGCGTATGCTTCTTCCCAAATATGAGTCTTAACCATCTTTTCTTGCCAAGGCTAAATCGAGGGTATCTTATTAGATTTCCAATTCTGAAGGATCAGAGATCTGGCCACTGCAACAGCAATAGAGCAAAAATATTGCTGGTGTTTTGACAAGTTCTGAACCTCTGAAGAACACCCAAAAAGAACTAATTTAAGAGAGGGAATAATAAGAACTGCCAGTGCTAATGATTGATTGATCCTTTGGAATACGTCCAACAAAAATTGGTGTAGTTTACGACAATTATAAAAGATGTGGTTCCAAGACCCTATCTCTAGATCCTCTCATCTAAAGAAACAACTTATACAGTCTTTTCGGTGAGTAATAAGTTAGCCATCTTGACAAGAAGGCCATTCTTTTATAGTTGGCTGCTCGTAGTGCTCTATGGCCTGCTTCGCATATGGACTGCCATTCCTTTTTGCTAACAATGCACTCGGTTTCTCTTAAAAGTTTAGCTAAAAAGTTATCAGTCACTTTCTGTTTGCCCAGTTGTGCTAAGCAAGAATACCAGTTGCCAACGCCGCTTAAGCCCTGAACATATAATTGGTTTAAAATCCGAGAGGCTAGATTATTGGTCATTACATAATTTGTTTTTAAAAAGCTAGAAATTTGATTAATGCTGAATGAAAGAGCTGTGAACCTCGCACCCAGCTCTTGGGAAAGCATCTCGTGGGTAATCAAATTTGATATCTTAAATAAATCCCCCACCCCTTTCCGTAATTGGAGGGCCCCCGTGAAAGCTGTAGACCAAAATCCGGACATTCACCAATTTTAGAATATAAATGATAACTAGGAATACTATATGTTTTAAAAATTGTTTGGACCCGACAGGCTAATTCCGATATTGTCTTGTATCCTGATTATTTAGGCATTTTTGGGAAATGAAGAAACACAGGTAATTGAATTGCGCTCTCGGTCAGCATGGTATTTAACATAAAATTGTCAAATTTCGATTCAATCATTGGTAGTTAAACCAAAAGGTTCAAGAATGCTGCCTGATAGTACAGCTCAATATTAGGGAGAGCGAGCCCTCCCTGAGTTGGATCTAATTGTAGAATTGCTAATGATGTTCTGGGCTGTTTCTTTGCCCAGATAAAACTCCGAATTATTTTATGAACCTCGCTAAAATATACTTTGGGAATTTTAATAGTAAGGTGAATAAACAAAAAGAAAAATAATGATAGAATAGACATCTTAACCAAAAACACGGCTGATTAAATTTAAAGGAAGAAGAGACTATCGAACTAATAAACTCTTCACTTTTGTGAGTGTCTTTCCGTAATTTAATGTAAATAGTTGATCGTACTGGTTGGTCACAAATAGGCCTAAGTATCTAATAGGTTTCAAAGCTGACTGTGTAGGAAGAAAAGGCAATGATGCAGGAGGAGTATTAAACCACAGTACCTCAGTCTTATCTTGATTCAACCTATACCCCCCAATTTGTGTAAAAGTAAGGGTTTTATCAAATGCTTTGAGAATGTTGGTTGGCTCTGCTGAAAGATAAAGAATAATGTTGTCTGCAAATAATTAAATCTTTGGCACGGCCACTAAAGGGGGCACTATCTGGGGATTGTTATGGATCTTTATTGCCAAAGGTTCTATAAAAAGTGAAAATAAAAGAGGAGACAATGGGCATCCCTGTCTAGTCCCACGCCGGATCTTAACTACACCTGCCTCTTCCCTATTAATCAATATCTTTGCCTCTGAGCCCTTATAAAGCTATTTTAGCATTTTGACCAGTTTTTCGGGAAAACCGAACTTTGGAAATAAAAAACAAAGCCTGCCAGTCAACAAGGTCAAATGCTTTTTCTGCATCAAGCATTAGGATCGCCGCCTTGACCTTGTTGGCTGACAGGTAGTCAATTGCTTGGGTCAAAAAATGTGTATTAGAGGCCATAGATCTGTGGAATATAAAACCTGTCTGATCCCGATGAAGCACCTGTTGTGCGAGCGGGGCCAGCCTTACTACCCAAATTTTCATGAATATTTTATAATCTATGTTTAGTAAACTTATGGGGCGATATGAACTAGTAACAGTAGGATCCTTATCTCTCTTAAGGAAACACACCACCACCGATTCCTTAAATTTTTTGGATACAGATTCGCCATTTTTTATCAAGTAATAGAGCTTGGTAAGAAAAGGCAGAAGTAAGGGCTCAAAAGTCTTAAAAACTTTGACAGGGATGCCATCGTTGCCTGGAGCTTTTCGTTGGCTATAGATTTCAATATATTGCTAACTTCGCTTTGTGAGACAGGTTTATCAACAGCGTCACTCATGCTTTTTAAGATAGAGGGCAATTCTATAGATTCAAAATATTGTGTGAGTGAAGCTAAAGTGATTTCCTGCGACTCCTCGTAGATATTTCTGAAATGTCGCAAAAATACCCCAGCTATTTCATCTCTTGAATCTACAACTGTGCCCGTGAGTGGATCTCTAATCTGGGAGACTATATTTTGGCTATTCTGAATTTTTGTAGCCCAGGCCAGATGTCGTCCTATATGTTGGCTTTCCTCATATAGTTTTTGCTTATAAGCCTTGCTCCCTTGATTGCCTGTAAGTTGAAAAATTGTCTCAGCTTATCTTTAGCTTCTGCCAAACCTTCAAGGGAGGCTGCTTTTTGAGGCTTGGACCTGGACATCTTTAAATTCTCCGTAGCCTTTTCCACTGCCAGCTGTAGTGCCAATATCTCTTGGGAACGCAGCTTATTCAGCGCAGATGTATAAGCTATTACCTGACCTCTGAAGGCTGCTTTAAAAGCCTCCCACACCGAGAATACCGAGGCTGTGTGCTCATTAACTTTAAAAAAATGCTTAATAAAAGACTGCATTCCCACGATCCATTTTGCGTCTTCCAGGAGGGATTTATCAAAATACCACCGCTAGCTGATTCTAGACCGTGTTGGATCCATCTGGATACAAACGGATTTAGCTGAGTGATCGGAAAAAGAGTTGGCAATAATATCCGTCTCTTCTCTGGAAAGCAGATTATCAATCAAAAAGAAATCTTTACGAGAGGCAGTCTTATGCCTGGAAGAAAAGCACGTATAGTGTGCTTTCCCTGAATGACTTTGACGCAAGGGATCCAGCAGGGCAAAATCTTGTTCCATCCTATTTATCATTTTAGTTGTTTTAGGTTTTAGTTGCTTCTTGGCTAGATATGAAGTGTCTAAATGAAGATCTTGAATAAAATTAAACTCCCCCTCACCCCCCAAATTATAGAACCCACAGAACCCACCAATAGGTCATAGATCTGAGCCAGAGCCGACGTATCATCAAATATAGGGCCAGAGTAATTCAAAAGATCGAACCCTACACCTCTCCAATTAATTTTTAAATAAATCCATCAGCCTTGAACATCGCGACTGATTTTTAGTACTTCACAGTTACAATTGTTAGCGAATATAATTGCAGCCCCACGAGCAGACACATTAGCAGAAGCAAAATAGGCTTGATAATACCCTTAGGTAGCGCCAACTTAGGTGAATTTGACTTAAAATGAGTTTCCTGCAGATACACCACCTGTGGGGAAAAGGAATGTAGCCAAGTCAACATAGTATTTGCTTTTCTTACATTCAACAGCCCATTCGCATTGCACGAAATTATTTTGATACTACCCATTTGTTATCCGAATGACACCTTTTTTCATCGCCTAAGAAACATATGAACTTTAGATAATACAAACAAAAACGAAAAATATCACCTATGTATAAACCACAACAGACTTTGATCCACTCATTTTTTACTGTTTGCCCAAGCCAACCCCTCCCCCGAACCCGCCCTACCCATCCACGAGGCAGGTGACCCTCTTGCACCATGCCGCGTGGGATCCCTATCTGAAGGATGTCATGGAATTGCAACCTGACCAGTCAGAATCGTCTCCCCCCAACCATCCCCCCACTCCCCCGCAGGAGCCCTGCAGAAAAAAAAATTGCAAAAAGAAAGATTGGTACCGATCCTAAATACATCTTTAGGTTCTAATTGACTTTAAAAAGTCTTGAGCTTCTGAAAGAACATTAAAGATCTTAAATTGGCCTTTCCAAAGAACTTTGAGTTTTGTTGATTGGACCAAAGAGGCTTGAGCGCCAATGGATCTAATTCAAAGGCTAGTTGTTGAAACGCCTTCCTGCGCCTTGCTGACGTCATGGATAGATCTGAGAAAACCTTCAGGGAGACATTTTGCAGGACTGTAAATGTCTTCTGCTGGTTTGCTCTTGTGAGAATTTGCTCCTTGATCCGATAGTCCAAGAAATTAACCAGGATAGTTCGCGGGTATTTAGCCCCAGGTGACTGATGAAAAGGAACTCTAAGTGCTCGCATAGTTGTCAAATCCTCGGGAGCAGATGGTAATATATGATCTTTAATCAATTTATTGATAATGTGAGGAACTGACTGTATTTGACCTTGGGACTCACTCCCTTTTGGGATTCCCGTGAATCGAAGATTAGAGCGTCGTGCATGGTTCTCCAATGTTTCTAGTTTTAGCTCTAGGTCCGAGATTTTTGCAGATTCCGATATGGAACGAGATTGCAGCAGCTCCAATTTGTCTTCAATCTCTGAGATTCTTTGCTCTGCCGCCTGAAGCTGTTTTGGAAGTGCCAGCAGAGTCTCTTCCATCTTACTGAGTCTTTGATTGATTAGCTCAGTTTCTAAAGCTTGCTGAACCTTTAGGCCACAAATCTCCACCAAGATTGTATCAAGAACATTTTTAACAGATTCTGGCAGGAGGTCTTGTGGCGGACTGGAGATTTCAGAACCAAGTGCTTGTGCAGGTGCCTTAGGTCCAAGCATAGCAAACACTTGAGAGCTGGAGCTGGAGCAAGGAAAGCAAGGGGAGGAGCTTTGAATAACGGAGAGTCCGGAGGAAGCATCATCCAGGCTTTCAGGAACAGTTGAACCAGATGGAGCACCGAAGTTTATCTTCTCCTGTTGATTAGAGTCACCCCCTGACAGTGACAGCAGTGTTGGCCCAGCTACTGTCAACTTGCCCTGCAGCAGCCCCGTGCTGAAGTCAACATGGCACATCTCGCTGGCAGACTTAAGACCAGGATTTTGAAACAAAGGGAAAGCTTCGCTTTTTGAGGAGGCCGACTCTCTTTATTTTTCTCGAGCTCCTGATCTGGCGTCAACACAGCTGAAGCTGGGGAAGGAGTTGAGATATCTGAGCCAGTAGAGACTAGAGAAGTAGTACGAATAATCTCGGCTGGGTTCTCCACCATGCTTGGCTTGTGCAACTTATGTGGGGATAAACCACCAGCTTCCCCCTTCTCCTCCTCAACCAGTGGTGGGCGCTGCTGAAAAGAGAAAACAGGAGCAGCTGCCAGGGGCTCCATCTGTTTATCTGGCTAGCCAGCTACTCTGCTTTGGGAGGCCTTCTTGCGTTGTTTAGGGGGAACTGGAGGAACCGGTGAAGCAGTTTAAGTATGAAGCTGTTGCATGACCATAGGATGCAGCTAATATTAACAAATAGGAGAGGGGGAGGAGAGAAAGAAACCAAAAACATAGGGAAGAAAAATATATTATATATATATACCGGCAGTGGAAGTAGTCAGTACTTGTAGAAAAAAAAATGCCAACAATGCAAGTGAGTAAAAATCACGATCGCTCTACAACACGTAGCTGCTCTTTTCTTACTTCCTCTTCTTACTCCCTTTGTTTCTCCTTCCTCCCTTTTTTCCCCCTTTGTTCCTTCCCGCTCCTGTCTCTGCACAACAGCCACAAGGAACGTAAGAGCTCCGTTCTCTCCCCTTTTACTCGCCTCCTTTACCTCCTTCCTCTTTTATCACAGAAAAACATCACCTGTACACTCGAGGAAGCTGGGAAATCCAGAACCGCTGTTGCTGCTAGGCCGCCCTCCAGCGATGAAACACAGGCAGGTGAGGCGAAGCCCGGACCCCAGCAGAAGCGGCTGCCCCCATGTTCCGCGTCTGACGACTGCGGAATTGACTTGCCCCGCCCCCCTGCTCCCTCGGCAGACACAGACGCTGGCGTTCTCGAACGCGGATCCCTCGCGGCAATACTGCGGCTCCGCTTGTAATGGAGTTTTGAGCCGGTTGCAGCAAGTAGAGATTGACGCTTGGGACTGTGGAGAGGGGAGGTTTTTTTTTGGTTTTTGGCTGGTAATTGGACGGAGGGAGCCTTTTGGAGCACCACTGCTTAAGCGTCTCTGATCACCGTTATCTTTTTCAAATTTTGTTTGTGCTTGCGGTATGAGGCCAGCAGTTTGCCTGCTTTGTTACCTTTGCAGACTTTGAGGCCCTTGCATTTGTTTATCATACACACCAGCTTTTTCGCTTAGGATTTTGTTATATTAATTTTTTTTGTGAGTGAAGCGGGAGAGAGTGTCTTTTTCTAGGGTTTTCATATGTGAGAGTTCTAGTTCTTTAATTTCTTCCTCTGGTTTCAGAAGTCCGCTATTTTTGTCTCTGTCAGTCTTGGTTTTTATGTTAATGAGGATACCTCTCGTCATTGCTTTGAGAGCTTCCTATATTGTTTGTATATTTGTATTTAGTTTATCGTTGTTAATAAGGTAGTTTGATATAGTTTCCTCAATTTTCTTCATGTTGTGAGGGTTGGCCACGACATCATTGTTAACTCGCCATATTTTGCTTTGGCATTTGGGATTAGTTCCCACTGGGAGAGTGTTGATGCAGGAGTGGTCTGAAAGAAGTCTTGGAGCTATATTTGTTTTATCAATCAGGTGTGTGTATGAACCTGAAATGAGAATGTAGTCAATCCTTGTATAGGAATTTTGTGGTGCTGAATAATGTATATTCTCTGCATTCAGGATGCTTTAGATGCCAGGTATCTATGAGATTCTATTTAGAGCATATTTTTGGAAGTATTTTAAGGGTTTTAGGAGGATGATACTTACAGGTGGATTGGTGATCTAGAATTTTATCCATTGGTAAGTTGAAGCTGAAGTCGTCACCCATAATGATAAGGTCGTCGAAGGGTAATTGGCCTATCTTATCTGATCCAGAAGGCAGTGTCGTCATTACATAACATGGATAAGGGATTCCCCTCTGCGTAGGGTGGTAACTATTAGTCTGCCTTCTTTGTGTATAGAATAGGATTCAAGTGTGATATTGAACTGATTAAAGATTACAGTAATAGCCCCGTTTTTTGTATGTGGTGCAGGAGAGCAGAGGGTCTTCGATATCCAGTTGTTTTTGAGTGAGGCGGTTTCTTTGTTGGTGATGTTAGTCTCCTGAAGGAGAATAATGTCTCCTTTGGTTTTATAAAGATAGTCCATTATTTTACGTCGTTTTACAGGATGGTTTAATCCCTTGACGTTTAAGGAGACAATGTTGAGGTTGTCTATTAGAGTTTGTGTGGTCATGATATTAGGGTGGATGGTGTTGAGCCTGCTTGGGCGTGTAGTACGGGAGGGTCTGCAGAGAGTGTTAGGAGGTTGTGATTACTGCCTAAGGGTACATCAAGAGAGTGTTTATGGGGTTCCTGACGATTCTGCTTCCTGGTAAGGAACATATCACCTAGGGCTATTTTGGGAATAGGTCGTATAGGTAATTTGTGATGAAAGTAGGTAGCTGAGTATGTAGCGAATAAGGTGTTGTAACATGAGCAGGTGCTGAGGCTGATATATTGGGGTTTCTTCGTTGTGGAATAGGACTGTGGCAGCTGAGGCGTTAACAGTGGAATCATAGGAACGGTACTTGTCATGTTCTTGTGTGAACATTGGAGCAAAAAGAAAAAGGGAAAACATAGGCAAAACATATACATAAAAGTATAGGAACAAAACTCACATCCCAATTTTTTTTGTTAAAATGTGCAAAATATGCAGTACCGATGATAGTGCAGCAAATCCATAATTATGCGAAGGGTTGCGGCTGCAGAATTATATAATTCAACTAAACTTGTAAATATTTTATAGCATGTCGCATGGTGATAGAGTGTATAACTGTTCATGCTTGACGTAGTCATACTGATTTTTTTTTTCTTCTTTGTGTGCATATGTATCATAAGAGTATTTATAAATATGGGAAGCTGTGTTGCAGTACAACATTGAGTGGTTTACTTTTTACAGCAGTTGTGTGGCATATTATGGTGGTTGCTTCATATTGTGATAGTGTGCATGTGTGACAGTGAGATAGTGGGTGTCTTTGTATATGTTGTTTCTTCTGTATTGGTTTATGGCAGTTGTAATCTGTAATCTTGTTGTATGCGTTTTTAAACAAATATTATTTATATAATTTTAGTGGGTTCATTTGTCCAATAGACTTATGTTTTTGTAGTATTGGTTACTATAAGAAAATTATGCTGATCAGTCATCCTGCACTAAGTGTATTTTGAGTTACAAACATAGTAAATGTTAATCTACTTAAAATATTATATTTAGAGTATTGGTAGTATTTAATGATGACATTAGTGACATCATTAATGATGTTTGTATGTCTACGGTATTTCTATAGCGCAAACCTAACCAAAAGACAGCGGAGCCATGTGCATAGTCAAAGACAAGCATGAAAATATCGAGAAATAGCAGAGAAAGCTGGGTTGTGGGTGGTAATGCATTGTGAAGTAGTGCTCTTTAAAGAAGTGAGTCTTCAACTCTTTCCTAAATGGTAGAAGAGTTGCGGTAGTCCAGATGGATACAGCGTTGTTGTTCTACATCCTGGGTGCATAAATGGAAAAGGCAATCGGTCTTGTTTTTTGTTTTTGTACGCTTCTTAGTCCGTATTGAGATGGTGTCCTGTGTTGGACATGCCAAAAACCACCTGATATGGTAGGCTTGTCTGCAAGATAAGCAGGGGTGCTGGTTGTGATGGCTTTGTAAACAATGCAGATGGTTTTGAAGATGATTCTGCCCGGCTATGAGAGCCAATGGAGTTCCATCACTGTGGGGGTGATGTGATCATATCTCTTTAGGCCCTGGATGAGATGTGCTACGTTGTGAAGGATGTTCCTAAGTGGTGTCAGTGTGGAGTCTGTGAGGCCATGGTGTAGGGCATTACCACCATTCAGATGTGAGAGTGCAAGTGCTTGAACAGCAGTTCTGAAGTCACTTTCCTGAAGAAACAGTTCAACTTTCTTTAGAAGAGAGTGCGGATACCAGGCCATTTTTGTTTTGTTGGCAATGTGTTCCTTGAGGGTGAGGTTGGTGTCTAGTGTGAATCCAAGTGACTTGCCATTCTGTGAAAGTTGGAGTTCAAAGCCATCAAGGTTCATGTCATAAAGCCATGATTGTACTATATCTTGTTTTGATATGCCATCAAGAAAGTCATTTAACATGTCATGGGGGAGGTCATATGTGAGGTCATAAGCAGTGCATGATGGGGGTATCAGTTATGGTTAGTTTACTCAACCATGATTATCAAATTTCAATCGGCCTGATTCAAAAAGGTAAACTTCCACTTTAGTGTTAGTTTACAATTGTTTGCTAATCACAACGGGTTTTACGGGTAGTAACTGTACGAGTGTGGCGTCTCCGCACATAAAAAGACCTATGTTTTTATGTGTGGAGGCTCCGCACTAATTAAGAAACTTTTCATAAATCCCTTTGTGAATAGCAAACAATTGTAAACTTACACAAAAGTGTAAGTTTACCTTTGTGAATCAGGCCCAATGTTTTTAGGTTTTTTGTGTTTTTCCAGTGAATTTCTGAGGTTTTTTAAAAATAGGTTAAGTGTTACAAGCAAAGCAAACCATAACTTCCCCTTAACCTTAGTTTTTTTCAGTTGGGGTTTTTGATGCATAGGAGCCTGGTGTCCAACTTCCCACAGGTGCCAGGTCCTGTACCCAATCCACCGCAGAAGCCCAACCTCCACTGGGCAGGACATTTCACCTGCACCCGCTCCCTGCACTTAACCCACCATAGGCAGCCGTGCAGGACCTTATTGTTAATAGAGACAAGTTCTTTGATTGTTGTTGGTGGTTCTTTGTGTTATAACTGTTTTTAACAACAGGTGTGTCAAAGGGCCACTTTAACACTTTTTTTTGTTTTTATTAATGGAACGTGTGATAAAGTTTTTCCATCTGCTCCTTCTCAATCTCCTTGTTCTTCTCGCCACAACATGTATGTACCTTGCACTCCATCAAGGAGAGTGCAATTTGCTCATCTGTAAATTGGTCTTCTCCTGTTGCTTCTCCACCATCTTTCCAGGAGCACATGGTAGTGTCACCTGGAGAATTCCTTGTCATACTTTAAGTTTAAATGTCTCTGCATGGTTCAGGTACTGAAAGAGTAGTGACCTCTTGGCCTCTGGCTGTGTTTGCTCCCATAGTTTGCACACAATTCACCGTGCACTAATTTTATTCTCCTCGAACAGATGTGTGAACATCTTCGAAACATCAGACTCTTTCTCTGTACCTCCTGTCGGATGTTATATTTTCCTGTAAAATACTTAAAATACTTACATTTTTGTGATAAAAGCATGCATGGTAAAGGCATATGCTTGCTAAAAAAATGTACAAGTAGGTTCAAACACTTGTTTTGTATTCACATGTATATAAATATATATTTTGTATTTTTTTTAAATACACATATATATATATATATATGCATATATATTTATATATATATATATATATATATATATATATATATGTCTATTTTTATGTATTTACACACGCATAAATGCATATGAATGTGAGTATATATATACACATTGATATATATATATAGTAATACACATATATATGTATATCCTTAAAACCCACAACCCTCAACCCATACCCAACCCAAAATGACCCTTGACACCCCAAAACCCATACCCACCCTAAACCCTAAAATTACCCTTGCCACCCAAAAACCATACCCACCCTAAACCCTAAAATTACCCTTGCCATCCAAAAACCCATACCCACCGTAAACCCTAAAAATGCCCTCCCTAAACCTTTAAAAAAAACTTTTCTGATGTGTATATATATATATATATATATATATGTATATATATATATATATAATTATATATATATATAAAACTTACATTTAAAATGCAACCCATACCCACCCTAAGCCCTAAAAACGGCCACCCTAAACCCCCATATATATAAACGCGTAATACTTACCTAATGCTTACATATAAAATGCTTATGCCTTTACCATTAATGCCTCTACAAAGAATTTCGTTGTAAAGGCATTCATAGTAAAGCCAAATGCGGTGTAAAATCCTCCTTGGTAATGGTTATGCATGGTAACGGTACCCGTGTTGTAACGACCATGTTGTAATGGTAATGCGTGGTAACGGCCGCGTTGTAATGGCTGCTTTCCCCTCCTGTCTCTCAGAGACACTACATATCTTCCTCCTCCTCCTGGGCAAAATCAGACAATGGTCCTGGAATTTCTCCCTCAACGAATCACACCATAGGGGAGCCAAATTATGATTTGTGTTGCAGCAGCCCATGAACAGGTCTCTTGTTTCTCACAAAATGATGGGTGTGCCTCCGGTTCCCAAAGAAAAAGCACTACCTCCCAGGTAATGAGAACCTCAGAATGCTTTTAGAATGTGAAATAGTCCATGAACGTCCACGGACTGTGCAGGAAGTCCTGCCCTTGTAGCTAGAAGTGCTGGGTCCATAGTCTTGTGAGCTATGCCGTGGACCTGGTGCACCAAAAACATTCTGTATGAATGACACCCTTCATGTTGAATATGGTGCAGATGTAAGTGTGTCATTTTTAGTGGGGGTGTGTTTTTTAATGTATTGTGCCATCAAAAGTATTGGTCACCTGCTGACTACTTTTCAAGGTCTGTTGTGTCTGTGACTTTTTGGCTGCCCTGGGAACCGTGATACTTTGCTGGGTCTTGTGGTTCCTGGATCTCAGAATATGCCATGTTGTGCAGTGTCATCCCCTAACTTTTTGTCTTCCTCCTCCTACTTTTTTCTGAATTAGTTTTTGTTGGCCTTAGGACTCTGTGCACCTTACCACTGTTTGTGCTTTCTCCTTAAAACATGGTGAAATTGGCTTATACCAAATAGGTATATTTATTGTACTTATAAGTCCCTAGTAAAATTGCACTATATGTGCCTGTAAATTAAATTCTACTAGGGGGCCTGCTGCACTGATTGTGCCACCCACTTAAGTAGCCCTTTAAACATGTCTCAGGCCTGCCATTGCAGAGCCTCTGTGTGCAGCTGTAACCTGCCATGTATGCCTGGCAAAATAAACCTTTTCCAGGCCCAAACCTTCCTTTTTAATGTATATAGTCACCCCCAATGTAGGCCCTGGGCAACCCTAAGGGCAGGGTGCAGTGTATACAAAAATTGGACATGTACTTTTAAGTTTTGCATGTCCTGGCAGTGAAAACCCCTTAAATTTGTTTTTTACTACTGCAAGGCCTATCTCTCTCATAGGTTAACATTGGAGTTGCATTATTACATCTTATAAGTGTCATTTCCTAATGGGAAGAGATAACTGGTTCATGTTTGGTGTTTCTGAAATCCTAATTTAAAATGCTAACTTATGGTGAAGTCGGATTTTAAATTACAATTCGAAAAATGCCACATTTAGAAAGTTGGCGTTTCTTGCCTTAGCCTTTAGGTGCCTGCAGCCTGTCTCTGGTCACATGACTGGGTGTAATTGGCAGTTGTGCTTTGTGTATTCCTCCTAGACAGACACACACAATGGGAGCTAAGGTGTGACTGGATGGTCCATCACTGGCAAGATGGGAGGGAGAATCTGGACCCAGCCTCACTTACACTGGAATAGGCTGTGCCCTCTCTCCCCTCTAGTTAGTTTGTAAGTTTCTCCCCACTTCAAAGGCACAACTGTGTATAAAAGAATGGCCTCAGACACCACCACTTCAGTACACTTCTGACTTGTGGATATTGCACCAGGAAGAAGGACTGATTTGCTGCTGAAAGGACTGCCACTCTGCTGGACTGCTACTCTGAAGGAGCTACTGCCCTGCTGTGCTGACCTGCTGCCTGATGCCCTCCTGCCGGGAGAGGAAGAGTGAGACCTGAAACCAATCTTGAACCCAGGACCCCCAGTGACTCAAAGGGCTAGTCTGCTGGCCTCCTGATCTGAGCCTCAGGAACATAAAAGGTTCCCCGCAGCTCCTGAACCCATCTTCAGTGATTTCCTGACCCCCAAGTGGGACCCCCTCAAGTCCTGGACTCTTACTGTGGCACAGTGGGCTCTTAATTCAAGCTTTTGGGCTCTTCTCGACTGTGAATGAGCCCGTTCACACCAGAACCATGCCTCTCGAATCAAAATTCAATGTGAACCGCCGCCTTCCTGACTCTTCGCACAGCAAGTATTGATTTTATGCAGAGGACTGCTAACGCGAAGCACAAGCCCGCCCATCCTCGATACCTAGCCTATTCCTCGTGCCACCCTGACCACCATCCGCAACGCTCTCCTTGCTCCCCGTGACCTTCTTCGACACAAACGGGACTCTTAGCACAAAACGTAAGAAGGTAAACCTTCAGTGGGACTAATCTGGGACTGTATCTGACTTGCGCTCCAACACGGTGGGCTTGAACTTTTGACTTTGACCCGGTCAAGCGCGACCAGATAGCCGTGGTTTGCGCTTTATGTTATTAGGTGCTATATTGCAGATTATTCTTTAAAAATTCATAACTCCAGTTTGACTGATGGGATTTTTGTCGTTTTGGTCTTGTTCTATTTATGAAATTAAGCTTTATTTTCCTAACCTGGTGTGGGATCTTTTTGTGTGGTGTTTTCACTGCTTTACTGTTTGAAGTGTTGCACAAATACTTTACACATTGCCTGTAAGTCAAGCCTGACGGTTCTATGCCAAGCTACCAGGGGGTTGAGTACAGGTTAATTTGGGGTATGCTTGTGCCTTACCCTGACTACGATTGTGGTTGCTGCTTGACCAGGGCTCACATCCCAGTCAACCAGAAACCTTAATTTCTAACATGCCCTATGAATCCAGCAGCTGCAGGCTTGGAGAGTATTTCACCTGGGGCAGTTTCCTCTCATGCTACTGGACTCCTGGCTGCTGCTCTCTTCAACTCCAAAATCACCTGCAGGAGGGGTTACAGCTGCCTTTTATGGTGACTCCTCACCTAGTCCACTTCAGGTTTTCATTCTCTTTTCTTTTCCCTTTCCATCATGGCTATTCCTTCCCTGGGTTCTACTTGTCTTTCCCAATCTACTATGTTTCCTGTCATGTGGTGTTTCATCTCATTTCCTTATCATGTTCTTTTACTATTTAAAGGTCTCAGTCTGGATGGAACTTGTGTTGCAACAAAGCCATGTTCCTTTGTTCCTTTGTTCCTTTCCTCCTTCCTCGCTCCCTCCACTTGTGGTTCCTGAATCTTTGCTCTTTGGATTTCCTTGCCTGGATTCCGGACTCCTGGTTTTCTCCAACTCTGTGAAGACTTCATCAGCAAGGAGGTTTTTTACATCTTTCGCTTTTTCTTCCTGAGAAAGTGGCAGCTTCTCAAAGGCAATTGCCTTCCAGTGTGTGATGACAGTATGTGGTGAGACATTGTGGCTTTGGAACCAGTCACCATTACCTTGAACAGCAGAATACCTTGATCTGGATTACTGGTAAGTATCCAGTCCTGAATAAGGACACAGACCAAATGCACCTAAATTGGCACCCAGAGTCTTGGGCCACAACAACTAGACTCTGGACCCTGACAAGCACTGACCCCCCTAAGGAGTAGGCTATAGACTTATGCTTCTTAAGGACAATGGTCTAGATGTTGTGGCCAAGGAGTATGAGTGCCATTTTAAGTGTGTTGGATCCACTGCCATGAAAAATAGCATGCAGACCTTGGTGCACAGACAATTAAAAAAATATTTTTTAACATTTTGGAGGGGGATCCCTTATAGAGTAACTGACTATGCCTGTTGGGTCAAGATGTGCTCACCCAACACTCTTATGTAGCCATTCAGGCACCCGCCGCGAGTGTCCAACTCCCACTGTGCATATCCTTTGGATGTATGGAGCATCTGCACCACCACCACTCTGCACCCAATGATCAGATCCTGCACCCAACAGGCCCCAGGGAACCAGCTCCCACTCTGCACAGCTTTCAGTTGTACTCAGGGGGTGGTTGGCTGCAGGGCCTAGTCGAAGGTAAAGCCCTGTGCCCAGACTACTGCAGGTGGCCAATTCCCGCTATACATCACAGAAGTTGGGAGCAGGGCCTTTCCATTTGCCAGGTCAGGCACCACCGATCCTGCCATGAGCAACCAACCCCTTGTGCTGCAGGGGTTGGCCGCATGGCCTGGCAAATGATAAGCCCTTTTTAATAAAAAAATATATACATTAATGGTTCCATGGACCCGGTAATGGGCCCGCAAACACCGGGGGAGGTCCAACATGGGTTCCAAACCCTTACCATGGTTTTGGGTACCATTAGGCAAGCTTCAAAGATTTTAGGCTTCACTGGGGGCCGGAAATCCAGCCTTGTAGTCAGTAGCAACATCAGTGGTTTTTTTATATTGACTTAAGGGGTTATCTTTGGGCCACTATTCAAATCTGAGCCAGGGTGTCAGAGGATGCTACCCCTGCCCTGTTATGACTCTTTTTAGTTTTTTTGTTTCAGGACTTGGGGACCAAGTCCCCAAGTCATATAAATACTTTATTTTGGAGTGGCTGCCAGCCAATCGGAGGTCTTCAGGTCCACAGACCGACTTTGGGTTCACTGATCTGCAATGAAGAATGGGAGAAAAAGCTTTGTTGTTCAATCAGATATCAGATTAGTCTGAGGATGGTCCTGAACGAAATGGCTGCTGACTAATGATCCAGATATCATTATGTATTTTACCCTTTGACACCCACCGAAAAAAATGTAAATGCTAATTTCTTCAAAACTACTGAACAGATTCAGTCCCAAGCAATAGGACTTCCTTGAGTAAAGTTCTGCTTTATGCCAAGTTTGGTGTAATTCCATTCAGCCATTTTTTTTCTGTATTGGAGAGCAAAGAATCCTATGGGATTTAAAATGGGAAATGTCAATTTTTTAACCACCTTTTTTTCCCCCCCAATTGGTTGACGGCACGAAAATGCCATATGTTTGCCTAATCCATTGAGAAGGTAAGAGAAGAGGAGAATTTTTGACCAGTTGGTATCAGTGTTGGAATGAAACCATTAACCAGATGGAGGTACTTCCAATTTTCACTCAACTTTCATAATGTTCTTTACAGACACCAACCCCAATTCACATACCAATCTTTGAAACATAAATAGCTTTGAGAAAAGGTGTGATGGATGAGTAAACCACTTAAACACCAGTGGTTTATAAAACTAGTACTATAAATGAATGAATAAACATAAATGGATGTAGTGTTATTTCCCTGCTTTATTTGCTTAGTGTATTCACCTTTTACATTTTTTTTACAGAGCTGAAATTCCTCCCTGTTTGACTTCTTTAGACCCTGACTTCCTCTACCTTCTCTCCATTCTGCTGCTGGTTTGCCTTAGCTGTTAAGTCAGGGATTTGACTTGTGCTTATCTGGTAGACTGCCTCACTCAGTTCCTATTCTGTGTGCATGGGCTTAGCTTAGTCAGTGTGATTTGGGGGTGTGTATCTAAATTTCCCATCTAATTAAGCAGTGGGCCACGGGATAAATGTGTGAGGTGACCAAGGTTCAGAATGGACTGATCTCATCAGGAGAAGGGTCAGTACTGATTTGCCTTAGGTAGGCCTCATGGGCTGATTTGGAGTTTGGCGGACAGGCACTCTGATGTAATTGCAACTGTTAGACCTGTCAGCCTTAGGGTGGTCTTCCCACAATACTTTTGCCTTCCTCCTCCACCTTTCTGATCTTGTTTTTCCTGGCCTTAGGTCTCTGCACTCTTTACCACTGCTAACCAATGCTAAAGTGCATGTGCTCACTCTACAAAGTATGGTAATGACGTAAAGTCCCTAAGGTCTGACTCCATCTTATGTAGGCCTTTACTCCATCTTAGTTCACGGAGACCGCCACCTTCCTTAATGTAGACAATGAAGGCGGCCATATTCCCTGATTTATGCACAATAATTGTCATGTCTGCTTTTAAACGCAGATGTCGTCAGACCTTATTTTTCCAGAACTGTGATAGCATCAAGTTCTTTGATTAATGACATAGATATAACATCTATTAGAACATTGGAATGTTGGGAGCTCCATTGAAGACAATGGAGTTGCTCTGGGCTTATAATGGCTGGTATAAGCCCAGCGCTCCAACATTCCAATGTTTGTCTTTTTGTTTCTCCATTTTTAATTTAGAACATTCTACCCTTAGTGAGTGGAATGTTCTAATAGCCTTATAGCCCTTCTGCCTCAGGCTATACCGGTTGTTAAAGGCCCTCTCCCTCGTTATAAGCCCTCGCCTGCGGCTCGGGCCTATAACTCGGGATCAGGGCCTTTAACAGCCGGTATAGCCCTCGGCAGCGGGCTATAAGGCTATAATGCAACATTCATCTGGGTCAAATGTCTACTTCTCACCATTTCAAGGTCAAATAAGTACACATACAGACATATAACCAAAATAATGTCTGAATTGATGTCCTTTTGTCTTAAATGTTCATAAGGAAATGTCTAGGACGCATATCTTGATGCACATAATCTATGTCAGGCATTCCTAGACTCTCACTTGATCACAGGAGAGGTCCCTCACCTAGGTTAAAGCTTGAGATTCTGCCATAGACAGTCTCGCCTGCTGCCAGCACACTTCACACTTTGAAGATGATACATCTCGCCTGAAGCCTGAAGCTGATAACTGACTGCTACTGCAGTGGGTGTTTGCCCTTTGCAGGGAACACTGTCTTCATGCCTGCGCTGTTAAAGGCAGCCTTTGCAGTCAACAAGGTATGCAGTGTGTCTCTTCTCCCTAAAAAACACCAGATTGCAATTTGCTCTGCTGTTCATGCTCTCATAGTATAGCGTATAGAAGTAGGCGTTAGGGTGTTAGGTTCTAGATAATATTTTAAATGACATTTTAACAATGCTGGAAATGTTCCTTTTATTCTTGTTACTTATAACATGTTTTGTTGCTATTTTAATAATATTCTGTGTAGTTGTTTTAGATGTACAGAGAAACCGATTGTTCCTGTAGTAATAAATACTTTTAATGTGAAAATGTTAATTCTTCTTAGTAGAGTGAGTGTGATACTGTGAATAACAAAATAAGGTTTGTTGTTGTTTTCACTGTGCCCCTGATCCCTTTATGGGATTGTTAGTAACCAAAA
Organism: Calotriton arnoldi; assembly: GCA_963921515.1. NCBI lineage: Eukaryota > Metazoa > Chordata > Amphibia > Caudata > Salamandridae > Calotriton > Calotriton arnoldi. Next base: position 50,376 of record CAWUFW010003777.1, read on the forward strand.
AGCAATACTCGTATATCAAGTACACATTGAACAGTGTCGTGCAGGGGTACAATAACTTGTCTTTCGCATTCATCGCTGGTGCATTGAACAAAGTTCACCTATAACACCCGTGAATAAGAAAGCACATTTTGTAGAGTTACTACAAAGTTGCAACCTATGGAGAAGTTGGCGGCCAAAGTGGAGCTCTTATCTTATAGCTACACCTTCAGTAGTTTACACTTATCACACACATCTGAACTATTATTACGTCATTACCGAGACGTCCCTAGTAATCATGGTTAACTCCTATTAAGAATAATGGAGCACCTATTTCCGTAGGTTTGCCAAGTTTGACTCATAAAAGGGTATTCTCCATTCTGTGGGTTTTCTAATTCTTTGATTCCAATTTCAAATTAAATCCATTCATCAGGCGTATACAGTGGTAGAGCCACCTGCGCATTATAGAGCTTACCGAGATTTGAGAATCCCTTTAACTTATCAAGAAACCCCAGATTGGTTTGGTGGTCAATTGCCACACACGTACATGCATGTTCATTTGGGGCCTCTGGGCAATGACGGGGTTAGGTGGCCAGCCTTGGTTATATATACTCACATTCCTCGCCCTGAAATTCTATCCCATGCAGAGGTAACAGGGGTATTAAATTACACAGTCGCTTTATACAGGAGACTTGTGCAGTTTGTGCAATGCTCTTTTAGGTCCAGACCCGCTGTCACTGCAGGACCTGCCGCTCCCGCACAAGTACAAACCATTAGTCAACAGACTATTAACGCTACCATTGGAAAAGCACCCGTGAAGCGAGATGAAATGGCTTTCCGGATTGCTCGGAGGACCAACCACTTAAAAGCAGTGTATCCGTACACTACCTCCCAAGATAAACACAGAATACTGACTATGTGTCTTCCTCTTGGGATGGTGCCTTCGGTAGAGGAGTGTAACTCCTGGGGGAGCATCTTTGCATGAATTTATACCAGTACGCATGGTACGCCTTCATTGACAGTCCTCCCTGATGTACTGAGACAAGTACAAAATGAACACGGAGCTGCCCCAGCTCTGGATTTAGGAATTAAGTTAAGGAGAAACCTCTCTACAGTTTCCTCTATCATTCTAAGCAACATAAAGGGAGAGACTTCAGTTCTGGGTATATATATCAGAGAGTGGAAGCAGTTCCGGTTCAGGACCAGGAACGGGAACTACCAAAAAAGAATAACGGATGTTTATACCTCTGTAGGTAGAGATACCTTAGGTACTCGAGCCGTAAAGCCACACTTCAAACCAAAAAATGACACCAAGGGTTCAATTAAGGAGAAATCTACAACAAAAGGGAAGAAAAAGCAAAAAGACCAAGCTAAAAGACGGACTGGATCATCCAGTTCTCGGGAATCCAGCAGAAGTTGTTATAACTTAAGCGACCACAAAAAGATTAAAAAGCCTGAACGGTGTCAGTAGTCTGGTAGCCACTCTTCTTGTTCTTTTCAGGACACTGAAGGTAAAAGAACCAAAAGAGGGAGCAGATCCAAGTAACGAAGAAAAGAGGAGTACAATAGGAAAAGTAAAGGAGGATGCAAGACTGATGTGAGCATAAAGAGGGAAGAGAAATAATTAGACTCTAAAACCTCAGTAAAAAAGAAGTGGCCGGACTTAAAAAAATCATGCAGATCCAGCTACGAGTCTTCCTGCGAAACAGGTCAAGAGCGCTTCTAGATAGCGCAGCAGAAGTCAGAATGGTGTATCAGATGGTTCAGAGGTTTCTGAATGTGAATCCAACTGATGACTTTGTAAAAATCGAGACTTCAAATCAACATTTAAATTCTCTTGTAAGGGTTTACAACCTAAAAATACGAATTGAAGGGGGCATACCACACATTATCAAAGCAGTCTTATGGATTCAACTATCTGATGATTATGACATCATCCTAGCAGAGGAAGACTGGCATCCATTTTTCATTAAAGAAACACCCCTGGAAGAAGAAGTCATAAGGGAAACCTTTTCTCCCATAGTACCTGAAAATATCAGGGAAATGTATGTCAGTGAATGGGCTGTGAAACAGGCTCCAACCTTATATAGAAACCAAGCGGGGTAGGACAAACACTCCAGTCCACATGTTATCCCCCTACGTAGTGAACCACAAACACAATACCCTTTAAAACTAGAAGCAAAATGTGGTATCAAAGCAATATTAGACCGACTGGAGTATCAAGGCATAATAACGCCTTGCCTCTCAACCATGAACACATCCCTTTTTCCTGTCTCCTAGCCAGATATACATAGAATAGTCTTGAACTATAGAAATCTGAATTTGCACACCTGAACATATGCAGCACAAAATGCACACAGCACAGGTTTAAAGGCGAATCTGGTGTGGAAAAAATACAAAACGACCCTGGATATTTCCAATGGGCTTTTCAGTCAAAATATAGTGCCTAGAGCTGAGAATCTAGCTGCTTTTAGTTTCGATGGAGTGCAGTTTTCATTCTGATGATTGTCTATAGGCTATAAGACTAGTGCTGGCTTGTTTTCAGCGCGAATCATGGAGATCTCACAACCAGATCCTTAGGCATTGTGATACTTTGATTGTTAGAAATGGGGTCTCTGGTTGGCTGAGGTATGCACCCTTTCCAAGTAAGGACCACCACTCTAGTCAGGGTAAGTCAGATACACACCCTAAATTAACCCGTGCTCACCCTCTGGTAGCTTGGCACAGAGCAGTCAGGCTTAACTTAAGGGGTAATGTGGAAAGTATTTGTGCAACACTTATTACAGTAAAACAGTGAAAACTCCACACTAAAATATATCAAACTAGGGTATAAAATAGAGCTTAATTTAGTGAACAAAACAAGACCAAAATGACAAATATCTAATTATTAGAACCAGATTTATGCATATTTAAAGAATATCTTGAAATATAAGGCTTGGAGTCAAAAAGCACCAACCGGAGCTATCTGATCACGCTGGACCGGGTCAAATCTGAAAAGTCAAGCCGACCGCGATGGAGTGCGGGTCGGATCCAGAAGTTACGCAGGCCCCTCTTTACGGAGAGCAAGCGTTGACGTCAAGGAGCAGCTGCAAGGAGCGGGGGAGGCGATACGTCATCAACAAACGGAAGGACTGTAGGCGATACGTTGGTTCCGAGTCGCACAGTCAGGTCAGGCGTTGTCATTGAGCTCTGGGCGATGAAGGCAATGCATCATCTTTGAGCCACACTGTCAACGCTGTGGAGTCCGCGAAGCAGCGATGAATCGTGGCGAAGGTGAATGCGTCAGATCCGACCGGCTCAAAGTACATATAGTGCACTTGCCATGGACTTATAAGTAAATCAAATAGGCAAATTGTGGATTCACCAATGTTACTATGTTTTAGGGGAGTGAGCACATGCACTTTAGCACTGGTTAGCAGTGGTAAAGTGCCCCGAGTCCTAAGACCAGCAAAAACAAATCAGCAAAAAGTGAGGCAAACAGGCAAAAGGTTTGGGGAAAGACCAACCTAAGGCTGACAGGTCTAACATTGATGAGATCTACTTAAGTGATGATGACTTGAATCTGCACCTTACCAGGTTAGACAGAGTCGTGACTGTGTTAACATCACATGGTTACAAGATTAATTTTAAAAAATCAAAGATCGCCTATCTGACGGTGACCTTCCTTGGATATGAATGATCCAGGGAGGACAAGTGTCTCGCTCCAGCCTTCATCCAGAAGTGCTCTACCTTGCAGCGTCCCAACACACTGAAAAAGTTGCAGTCCCTGTTGGGGTTTCTTAACTTTGGATGTACTTATTTGCCTCACTGTGCAGAGAAAATGTATGACCTGATTTCTCCCACGTTTTCCTCTAAACAGTGGCCGAACGCACGTATTGGTATCTTTTGAACCCTACAAGCAGACATGCTTCACACTAAATATTTACAAACTAAGGACAATAAAACCAGCCTAGTTATCAGAGTCAGACCCAGTCACTGCAGGGCTCGAAAAATCCACTCGCCCACTCACAATGGCGAGCCAGATTTAATCAGGGAAAGCTATTTTTAGGGCCTTCTCGCCCTTTCTTGCCAGCTGACAACAGGTGTTCTGCTTGCTCACAAAGTGAATAAGCAATAAAGATGCCTTTAAATCTTGTTATCTTGTCACATTTCTCCGCTTTCAGAGACAGAGGTCAAAAGTCAGTTTGTCTTTCTACATTTACTTTTCTTTCTGTGACTCAAGTTAGAGGATTTTGTAAAGTGAACTGTGTGACAATCAGGATGAGACCAGTTCATGGGTCAAGTACATTACAGTTAGATTGAGTAGTCTATTCAAGTTATTAGACCTGCAGGTCTAGTAACATTTTTATGAATTTTCGAGCCGTGCACTATGGTTACACCCACGTGACCTACAATGAAGGACAGACTGTCCCCATTGCCTACAAGTCTCACTTGTATTCCCTGGCTGAAGCAGAATTTGCTTCCACTGAAATATCCTGACTGCTGTACAAACAGCTATTCTAAAAGAGCGCCCTTGGTACAGGAAAAACATATTGTTATTGTTTCTCCTGTACCAGCACTAGAGGTGGCTACAAAGACAAGCATTCCTAATGCTCGTGCCCTACACCCAAGATGGATACAGTGGGCCTCTTCTTTAAGTGCAGTGAATTTAAAGTTTAAGTATGATCCTTCTCTTCGTACACAAGCTTTTCTCCAATAAGAACAGGATACTGTTTCAATGCCAGACTCTTTTCATGTTGAGTCTTACCAGAGCATCTTTTACACAGATAGCTCTGCTCAACCTGCGGTAGAAACTAAATGTAAGTACTCCACAGCCTGCACAGCAGTGCAAGGTGTAGTAATGGATGGTGAGTTCATCGACAACACACCCACACCAAACTCTTAGGTGACAGTACTGCACACAGGGGTGTACCTGTGGGGGGGGGAGGGTTGGGGTGTAACACTCCCCTAAGAAATTTATTTTCTGATATATAGTTGGGTACAGGTGCTTTCATTTGGGTATTGTGAGATGTCAGTCAGATTTAACCGGTATACATACACACAGACAAAAACGCGCTCACAGTCTCCCTCTCTGTTTTGAAAGTCCTCAAAATATTTGAATTTGTACAAAATATTGTGTTTTGTCTCTTAGTACTCCTACCAATCCGCATTCCTGTCCCTTTTCATTGCCTCTTCATGTGCTCTAGTTGTCATATAATATCTTGACACAATATATGTCAGTCTGATTGTCGGAATATCTGAAGCTCACCCCAGCTTCCCCCCATCTTACTGACCAAGCTACGCCTCTGACTTCACGAAATGCAGAATTACATTCCCTGCTACTTGCATTACAAAAGACTGACTTGTCAGTTCCCACACTCATTGTGTTAGACTCAGCTTCTGTGTGCAATGTTACAATGTCAATTTGCAACATTGGCGGTTGAATGGACTCAGGATTCAAAGGGAAAGCCTATAAAAAATAAACAGCTTTGGGGAAAGGTGGCTATCCTGCAAGACAAGCTTCCATTGGTCCATGTAAGGCACACTTTGGGCCATCAACATATGGTATTCATGGGAAGGGGGACTGTGCAGCTGACCTATTGCCAAAAGCTGCATTTCTGACTGTCCGAGTAGCAATCCTACCCAGATTTCAAATGAAGGTCTATATCAATATTTTAACAGCCATACATGCAACCAAGCAAGCTGGGAAAACCCCTGCAGGTTTTCCTCCCAAATACTCCTATACCTTCAATCCAGAAAACATTCCGATAGTTACAATACCAGGAGTGGGAGACAGAATAATGCCTAATAATCTTTTCAGATTAAAATTAATCAAAGAAGCACAGGAAGGCTTGGCCTCTGCACAAGCAGGATTAAATGCAACTGTAGCAATGCTACAGCAATTCTACTGGTGGCCTAGTTTTTATAAACAGACTAGGGACTATGTTAGACAATGAGACATTTGTCATCAGATTAAACCCTCCACTGTCAAAAGTCCCTTGCCAGCTCCCCACATTATCTCAAATATCCCCTTCGGGGTAATTTACCACATTGATACCCTAAATTCAGCTAACCGATGTAAGTATATATTGGTAGCTATTTATTCATGTTCTCAACTCCTATGAGTTTGGCTACAGAAAAATGCAAATGCTTCTGCAGTCGTAAATGATTTGCAATGCCTAGTGTCAGGGGGGGCAGTTCATTCATTTCATTCAGATAACGGTCCTGTTTTTGCCTCCAAGGCTTACAGAGATTCGATCTCTGCTCTGGCAGTGTGTCTGCAATTCAGCAACCTGTTCAAAGCTGACTCGAACAGCGTTGTAGAGAGGGCCAATGGCATGATTAAACAAGCTTTGACTGCTAGGGTGTTAAGTTCAGGTCTTAGGTGGTACCCATAATCTTCATGGAGCACTGAATAACTTGCCTAGACAAGTATTGGGAGGATGCACTACATATGAGGTTCCCTTCGGAGCTCCTAGGTTTGTGCATAGCTTAGGTAATTCTGGGAAGGTGGGGGATGAAGATAACTTTGAACTTGGAGAATCATTTGGATGTTTTACAGAGTATCCAAGAAGTCAGAGACAAGTTGTCTAACTCAAACCACTCTGACACCACCATCTGTTAAGATAAGGTTATTACTGCTGCCGATGGGTGGGTTCCCAAAGTTGGGGACCTACTTCAGGAGAAAATCCACGACAAGCTAGCTTTTGAACCATCCTACAGACCACCTGTCACTGTTATTGGGGTAAAAAGCAACAGAACTATTACCTTGCCTCCTCTGCCTGGATCAAGAAGAAACAGACAGGTGTCTATCGGCCATGTTAAAAAACACTATGTGGCCAGTCCTCTACAGCCAGCCACCGCTGACACCAAGAAGGATTCAGAGTAGTTCCTCCCAGCCTACGCTGAATACCCTACCCCCTGAACAAAGCAGTAGCATTCCTAGCTCTAGTTCCTACCCTGTTTGAGCTTAACATTCCATGCAGAACATTGAGTGCAACAAACACAGCTGATGCTGCCAATATGACAGTGGCTACTGTCCAATGTAATTCATGGTCTACTATGAAATTCCACCTGATGCTAAGCCATTTGAACTGGTACCCTTTCGGGAGTCCAGAGAAACCAACAATACCGAAAATTACTCTGGATATTTCTCAGAGGATTGTGAAACCCCTTTTATAGTCACTGCTTTGCACCTGTCAGTGATTTACTGACTGGCTGGATCACTTTAGGAACCTTTCTTCTCATTATGTGTATGTCAATGATATTTGTCGTTCTACTACTTCTCAACGGACATTTTGACCCTGCAAAAACAATTGCATTCCCTGTAGTTGGTGAACTACCGCCTCACTCTTTATCCCACAGAAACCGAAGAGCTTATGCTTCACATATTACAGTCTATCCGGTGCCCGAGGGCACAGCCTGGGGAAAAAGTTCCATATTAGATTATAGGGCCCACTGAGACATTGCAATTGCCTTATGTGATAAACGTTTTAATGAATTATGTTATAATGCACTATTCTTTTTTCTGATGATTGTGACATTGAAACTGTTAAAAGAATGGTGTCTGATTTGCAGGTATATGCTACTTTGAATAATGAAGACCCTATTTTATTTCAGCAAACTACAAAGAAATGTATTGCTATTATCACTATGCACATTATTGTATACATAGGACTAGCTATCCTAGACAAATTCACAATTAAACACAAACGAAACATTGTAAGTCTCCTTTTCCCGAGAGCCATTCTACTTTCTTAATGAAATTCCTTTACTTTCAGTGTTGACAGGTCACACCCTTCAGCCTTCTATTTCGCACAGAAGCCACAGCAGCTTCTGAAAAATTGAATTACTACCAACAAGTTGATTTACTCCACTGAGTTTAGTCAAAACCTGTCTATTCAAGGATATGAGTATTGGAAAGCAAATGTTGATAAGAAAAGCATTTGAGGAACCAAATTCTGACAGATTCAAGGTAAAGAAGTCTTATTTTGAGCCTGTATAATACCAAAAGAAATGATCTTTCTTTATAAAACTGTCAAGCAGACTGCTTGTCTGGGATTGGGAAAAATGAAGGATTTAAAGAAACCTTCTATTCCAACAGTCAATTTGACTATGTTCAATAATGGGCGCTTTCAGACGAATATGTCGGAAATAGATATAAATAATAAGATACAGAATGAAAACTATAATTCAACACAATTGTCTGTTGAAGGTTTGGCCTTGTTCTAAAACATACATGCAGCGTTCCCTTTCCAACACTGCTGGACCCAAACGGAATCATCCTGATCCACGTTACAATACACAAACACCTGCAATGGTTACCACATACCATGTAGGCACGTTATACCAACAATTGCAAGAACACTCGAGCCTCTCAGCTGTGAAGGAATGCTTCTATTTGGATTTTTCTGACTTTCTTCTGGGACCACGTCCTCAAAGAAATAAAAGATCCCTTGCTACAGCAATATATGCCATCTATAAGGAATTAAATAAATATTCTGAAAAAGAAGTTTCAGAAAGAGTTAGGCAAATAGTTTTTATAGTTATCGACAATGGAATGCACACACTTTCTAAAAGAATCTACTTGCTAAATCACATTTTTTCCTCAGCCTCTGACCTCATGAAAGGAGATCTGAAATTGTTACAACACGGGCAGGGTGTGTTAAGAGCAATTATCCAACTAAATTGGGCATTACAAATGCTTAGATCAGGTTTCGTGCCGTGGCAACTCCTAAATGAAACAGCCTTATTTGAACCACATAATTTGAAACTCACTCAAAAAACAATGACTAAGAAAGAATCCACAAACCACCTATTAAGTATAGAACAAGTTGAAGATGCACCATTTGCAGTCAGTGACACACCACCTATTACCTGGTTAATACATGGTATTATTTCTTTACAACCTTTCATTTTCATGACAGTCAAAAATATAAATCTATTGGTTGATATAAAACAATGCACAATTCACAACTGTTTCATTCATGGAATTTTCCTTTTACCAAAATTTGTCTAAAGGAAAAGGAGGATGCCCCTGTGTATATCAGTACTGCAAATTGCATAAATCTTCTTGGACACTCCCTTCTGTGTGGCACCATATCTTTGCACAGAATGTGTAGAGCTTTGATGCCAGGGTTAAGTTGTACCTTATCGGTTTCCCCCCTTGCATTTATTCCCATATTTATTTATTTATTTTTAATTTATTTGAGTTTTATATAGCGCTGGCTAGACCCGGAGGTATCAGAGCGCTTTACATAGGGCTCCACAAAGTTACAAAATTACATCAGTTACTACAAAAACATTTCAAGAGCGTAAAGACGAGATAAATGGAGCTTAGAAGGGAGAGGGGGTGGGGTAAAGGAGTAGGAGGGAAATAGGGTGAAGAGACGAGGGAGAGTCTGCCCAAAGTCCAGCTGGGTAGGTGACGGCCGAGGGGGAAGTCCACAGCCCATCTCCTCTATAGCTATCAGGTAGCTCCACTGGGCATCGGCCAAATAGCTAGGTCTCAACGGAAAAACATTTAAAAAGCATAGGGGACGAAAAAATGGAGCATAGAGGGGGAAAGGGGGTAGGGTAAGGGGTGGGAGGGAGAATGCGAAGGTGAGACGAAGGAAGGTCTGCCCAAAGTCCGGCTGGGTAGGTGACGGCCAATGGGGCCATATCCTCTATAGCTATCAGTTAGCTCCACCAGGCATCGGCCAAAAACCTAGGTGTAGCGCTTAACATAAGGAAACATTGTGTTACAAATTACAAAAATGATCACATTAATTACAGAGAGGTTACAAATTCAATACAGCAGTTATTAGCGACCATGAAAAACAAGATCCACAGAAAAGAGAGGGGAAAAAAAGAAAAAGGCCAGGGAGAGCAGGGAGTCCACGGGAGGGAGTCAGCAGCGGGGAAAGATACGAGACATAAGTCCGAGGTCCGGCTGGGTAGGTGGCGGCCATAGCGGTGTGCCAGAGCCTGTCTCCCCTATAGCTGTCGGGGCAGCTCCACCGGGAATCGGTCATACATTTCGGACTCCACCGGATAAAGATGAGAATCAGGAAGGGACCAAAAGTCTAGAGTCCAGAGACGGGCTGGTGGAGCTGGCGAGGGTGATAGGATAGGAAGGGGTGTGTAGCTTGGCAGCCATCTTAAGGTCAGGCAAATCGAGTCTGTTGATCTCCAAGACTCTGTAGGTGGTGTTCTCTCTAGATCTTAGGATTTTTCCCTCAGCTAAGCCCATCGGACCCCCTTGTCAGATGGGACATCTTCCCATACCCGTGAAAATACATTGGTGGGCGCCATTTTAGAGTCGGGCTCCAAGGGTTCCGCTTAGAAAGTAAGTGCCAAGTTTACTGGGGGTTAAATTAGTCGCCAGCAAGATCTCAAACCCGAGTTCAGGTCGTGAAAGGCTGTTTTATGATTGTGATTGTGAGGAAGTCCTGTCTAACTTTTCTGCAAAGGGTTAAGGCACCATGAGGAGTCCTACTTTACTTTCCATGATCAGGTTCACTCCTGAAAAACAGTCGCAAGGCTGGTCTTGCCTCTTCTTTTTGGACTTTCTATTGTACACTAAAAGTCCAGGCCCGTGTGAGAGATGGGATCTTAGTGGGGGAACACAGCGCAGCCCGCAATAAGCAGCAATCCTGGAGGAGGGAGTATCAAAAACTCGCAAATAGGCGCCATCATGAAGTGGGGAGTCTCTCCATGGCCCCCCAGACAGGAAAAGAGTCGGAAAGGCTCCGCCGGTTACCAGATTGCCGGAGCGGAACAACCGGCACAGCGAGCGCTGCCCACAGGACTCACTAAAATGCAGCGAATGCGGTCTTGAAACGCGCTCAGCCTCAAGCTTGCGAACCCTCAGGCAGACCGGGGGGCAGCTGATGAAAACAACGAAGCGCGTGCAGCCTCTGGACCGCGTACACTCAAGGAGACCGGGAGGCAGCGGGTGTAGATCGCGCAATGGTCAGTCCTCTCCCGCGCCGGTAAAGCGGAGGGAGCAAGCGGCGACTCACTTGGAAACGCTGCAATGCCAATCGGGGGAAATGGACGCTCGCATGTCCACCAGCAAGCACCATGAACTCCCTTGCCGATATCTCGATCCGCCGTCCCTCGAAGAGCGCGGACAAGCTTGAACATACATCATGAACTTTTAAATAACGGTTCTTATCCGTGGGTTGGAACCTGGCCAGCTGTACCTGATAATGGTTTCAGAAACAATACAGTGTTGTGGAAGGACCTTGTATCCTCTGCCTAGAAATGCTATTAGGAACATCCCTTGACTAGTATAATCATGAACTCTATGTGTTTTGGGGACTTGAACAAACTATTGTCTGTTCTCTTACAAAAAGAAGCCCCTTTGACTTCAGCGGTTGAAGCTTATAAGCTGCAGACAGCTTTAAAGATTCAGCGGCTGTTACACACAATATCTGACACATTTTGCAGATATCATGCAAACAATATTTAATTCATCTGTAACAACTGGTGTTGAGCATCTTTTTAAGAACATTGGCTCTGGTCTAGTGACTGGATTTAAAGCAGTATTTGGACTGATTCCGTCATTGTTTCATTCTCTGCTCTTCAGCCTTTTGGAGGATTTCGATCATAATGCTGCTAATTGGCTGTGGTATTATCATCTTTCTCCTGTTCTGCCAAAGAAATCAACAACATGGACTACGCATATCCAACTGAAAAAATTTGCATAGAGACTCTAGCACGCTACATGGGACATGCTTGGCTATCTGAACTCGGCGAGCACTGGTTGCTCACATTTCACAAAGTGAATGCAACACAAGTAAAACGTGTTCTGGTGCATAAACTGTCCAACTGACATCATCTTGGACTTACATCTGGAGCAGCACCTAGTGGCTTATCTCAATATGGAAATGATCCTGCTACCTAATCATGAGCACTAGAAAAAATGTAGAGCAAGGCACCTGTCCCTTCTGCAGGATGCCACCTATAAATAGAGCAGTACCACCAGTGGCATTTTGCGACGCAGCTCTTGACGAATGGCTTGACTCACTGTTATTCTTCAAGCCCCCTGGAGAGAAGCCACAATCAACATTGAGTTCCTCAGACGAGCAATCAATTGCTGGTCCATCTAGTTGAACATTAACACACAGATAAAGACCTGGTGTGGACAATCATTGAAAAAGTGAAGGGAGGCCTTGACCTACTGAGGAGACTTCTATTGAAGGAACAAAGATGGGTTTACACCCTTAAAACCCACGAACACGGGTTAAATGATTCTATCCCCTGGGGCCAGCTCTGAAGAGCATAAGAGACCAGGAGGGGTATATGTATATATATATTTTTACATACATACACAAAAAATATTTACACATACCTTCACACTTAGGTCCTTGGCCAATGTAAAAGGAACAAATGCCCTTCCACGTACGACCATAAACTGACACTGACATAATGTAAAAGGTTTGCCCTGCATCACAGGTCCTATTTGACGATAAACACAGGTAACTGATTCCATCCCTGTGGGCCACATAGGATGAATATGAGACCCTGGGAACACATAACCACCTTAAAAGCCATTGCGGCTACACATATACACCCGTATATCCAGGTGCAATTCAATTTTTAAAGAATGAACAATACCCCCAAATATTCGTATATTGTGATCTGGCACTTGCAGGGAAATAATGCAAGACTACCGATTATTTTCGAGAGGTAGACCTAAAAATTATATATGGTCGAGCTATCCCATACCATGCCCTAGATACCTTGAATAATACTGAGATGTGACCAAAGGGATATGAAATGACGAGACTCTGGCCTGGGTGTTGAACATGTCTGGAAACAATAAAGTTTGAAACAAAAATGCGCCCGATTTGTGCCCACGAACTACGTTTCCCAGCATTCCCTGGGTGTCTTGTAGTTCAATGGGAATGGTTACAATAGTGACGTAATTGACGAGCGCCGAGGGCTGTGAGTGGAGCTACCTACTGAGACCACTCCTCCCCCGACAAACCTTTATAACAAACGCGGGTCCGACCCACCAGCACTCACAAAGCCGGGAGATGCAGAACCGAGTAGGTTATTCTGCGGGGTTAGTATCCTTGACGACGTAAGTCTCTCTATTTTTCTGTAACAACTTTAGGATATGGAACCAGGTTCTGTTTCCATACGCTAAATACAATGATGATGTGATAGTAATGTAACTACGGCGACTCACAGAGCAGCTAACTATTTCTATCTTCAGTGTTTGACTAGAGGACTGCCCCATTAAGTCTGCACTCGTGAGACGCAGTTTGTCCTCCGAATTTGGGTAAGACCTTGTTTGTGTTTATTTTACCTATTATCACCACATGGACCGGATACCTATCGAAACATCCCAGCACTGTTTCTCCCATGCAGGTTTATCTTGCATCTAGAGGCACGTGGGTACGAATTTTTTTTTAATATGTTTTTAACCTAATATGACAACACTGAATTGGATGACGAAAAAATATAACTTGCACTGACGACACCCCCATGGGGGGCCCCTCATTTGCATATTATGTAGAGTATGACACATCGTACACCTCTCTGAAAAAAGTCAGTTTCGGGGGTCAATGCACAAAATATATAATTATATATGATTACACAATGAGTGGCACTTGAATGGGGGGGATTCTGTCCCCTCTTTGATTAAAGCACAGCGCGGCACCCTATCGAATAAGGATAAGAGGGATTGCACGCTGCATGAGGGACTTTTCTTTTTCTTTATCTTTTTCTTTTTCTTTTTAATCGCTTTATTGTATGGTAGAGATACAATAGTCTTGTGTTATGTTATGTCTCCCCATAGGTTGGATCGGACCTGTAAACATAGACGCCATAATAAGGATAAGTATATCCAGAGGGCGCTTATGTTTGGTAAAACAATTTCAATTTAAAAAGGTGATACTATATTAATAATTCCAGAGAGGGATTTATTACGAAGTTTTGCCCTGAAGAAAGCCGTGGACCCATAGGGCCGTTCACTGGCTGAAACATGTTGACATATTCTTAGGGTCATAGGACCATTATATCCTTGGAAACCCTACTCCTGTTATTTTAATACCCAGCATATCTCCATATCAAAGGGATACCTGGAGTGTATGGTGGGTTTTTAATCTTTAACCCCCTTAGCCTTTTCTCCAAAGAGCTCCCTGAAACACGGTTGAGCCCACCCTGGCCTTTAGGAGCCAGGGTGAACCCGATGATGAAGCATGACACTATTAGAGTGTGTGAGGGTTACTATACAAAGAGGTACTGCTCCCAATAGTGGTAGAAGCATACCATCACTCCTCTGATTGAGAATTGTGCCCATACCTTATATTCTAGTTCTTCCTGGACAGGATACTTTTTGTTGACGGTCCATCTAGCACACCAACTGTCAACTACGAACATTCTCTGTATGGATTTTGCAAAGACCACACGTATGCTGCGTGTGCACATGGTGATGTCGACATGTCCTTTGATGAGGAGTGAAGTCAACAAGTAAGTCAACCAACAGATCATGACCTGGATCCACATGTACCACAAAGCCTACATGATCTGGCAATTCAAAACGAAAATCTATTTTCCCTCTTTTTTGACTCTTTAATTGTTGTTTTTATACCCCTTATTTTTAATTTGACCTACCTATATTATCACTGGTATGTTTATTTGCCAACACGCATAAAATGATCTAGATAGATTATGAAAAATGATTTTTGTTATTATTAGCTGTAATGCTGTAACGATGCTAGGATTACAAATATTCATGCTCCTCTACGTTAACTATATATTATCACATATGTTTTATATCTACAATGCATCAGCGACTTTTATATTATGTTATACTGCAAGTATATTATCTATAAATATTTTAGACGTGTATCTTCTCTTAGATAAACATAGATGACAACTTGAAAGCAAGTTTTTTCCTACACATTTGTCAAATTCCTATAAATTAGACACGCCCCTATGATGTCACATTCAGACGTACAAGCTGGGGATGAGATAAAGTCCCTAAAGGTCCGACTCTCTTATGTAGGCTTTTACTCCTTCTTAGTTCATGGAGACTGCCATCTTTGTTATCTAAGAAAATGGAAGCCGCCATATTCCCTGATTTATGCAGAATCATTGTATGTCTGAATTAAACGCAGATGTAGCCAGACCGTATCTTTCTAGGAACTGTGATAGCGCCGAGTTAATCAATTAATGACATAGATAATGCGACATTCAACTGGGTCAAATGTCTACTCCTTACCATGTCAAGGTCAAATAAGAGTACATACAGATATATAACCAAAATAATGTAGTCTGAATTGACTTCCTTTTGCCTTATAGGTTCATAAGCAAACGTCTGGGACGCATACCTTGATGCACATACTCTATGTCAGACATTCCTACACCATTTTATTTTCTTATCACAAACTTTATTGTATGTTTATTGTAGCAAAATAGACAATATTACAGGAGAATGGTGTCCATCACAGTAGGTCATATAATTGAACGCTAGACATACAGATCATCATTTTAAGCACTTTACATCACCATTGAGGGTGTACCGGATCCCGTACTGATAATGACCATGGACACAAAATCATTTACTTGAATTGCAAACCCCACCTACCCGGATCCCATCAGACATACCTAAACTTATGTCAGAAATTCCAGTTTCTGATAAGATTTAGGATATAAGGACTGTCACATGACCACATGTCAGGAGAGGTCCTTTGCCCAGATTATCGCTTGAGATTCTGCCAGAGATGGTCTCACCTGCTGCCAGCACACTTCACACTTCGCAGATGATACATCTTGCCTGTAGACTAAAGCTGATAAAGCCAAGTCCTGGAGGAAAACCGACTGACAACTACCACAGTGTGTGTTTGCCCTTCGCGTGGAAACACTGTCATTACGTCTCCGCTGATAAAGACAGCCTTTGTTCTCCCTAAGAAACTCTAGATTGCAAGTTTCTCTCCCTTTCATGCTCTCATAATATAGCGCATAGAAGTAGGCGTTAGGGTGTTAGGTTCTAGATAATATTTTAAATGACATTTTAACAATGCTTGAAATGTTCATTTTATTCTCGTTATTTAAAACGTGTCTTGTTGCTGTTTTTATAAGATTCTGTATAGTTGTTTTAGATGTACTGAGAAACCGATTGTTCCTGTAGTAATAAATACTTTTAATATAGTAGTGTTCATTCTTCTTAGTACAGTGTGTGTGATACTATGAATTACAAAATAAGGTTTGTTGCTGTTTCCACAGTGCCCCAGATCCCTTAATGGGATTGTTAGTAACCCAAAAGCAATACTTCTATATCAAGAACACATTGAATAGTGTTTTGCAGGGTACAATAACTTGTCATTCACATTTATCACTGGTGCATTAAACCAAGTTCACCTGTGACACCTGTGGGAGGGAAATCGCACCTTGTAGAGTTACGCCAAAGTCGTAACTTGCACAATAGTAAGATTGGCTAATACCCAATTGGCATATTTAATTTACCCAGGGCCTGCAAATTACATGATACTAGTGGGCCTGAAAGCACTGATTGTGCCCCGCACTTAAGTCACCCTTTAAAAATGTCTCAGGCCTGCCATTGCAGCCTGTGTGTGTGCAGTTTTAAACTACCATTTTGACCTGGCAAAATAAACCCTTTGCCAGGCCTAAACCTTTCTTTTTAATACATATAAGTCACCCCTAGGGTAGGGCCTGGACAGCCCAGAGGACAGGGTGCAATGTATTCCAAACGTAGGACTTGTATTTTTGAGTTTTACAAATCCTGGTAGTGAAATATTCTTAAATTTGTTTTTCACTACTGCAAGGCCTCCCTCTCCCATACAATAATATTGAAGTTACCTTCTTACATTTTATATGTTTTAAAAGAGTAATTTCCAAATGGGAACAGGTAACCAGTTCACAGTTGGTGTCTCTGGAATTGTAATGTAAAATCCTAACTGATGGTGAAGTTGGATTTAAAATTACCATTTTGAAAATGCAGCTTTTTTCAAGTTCAATATACAAAGTAAGACCCCCTATTCCATCGATATGTTAACTATACAGGCTGCATGATTATTTGGCGTCTGCTCTTACCAAAAAAAAACGAAAATTGTTTAAGCAGTCCTTTAAAGTGTCCTCACACTTCTGTACCTGCAACCTTATATAGCATGCATGTGAATCAAAATGTACTAGAAGCATTGGCTTGATTGACACACACAAACATTGAAAACAAAAAGTGTTCTTTCCGGTGGACAAACATGTATTAACATTGATATACAACACAAAGTGACACTGATAACGCTTTTTGACTAAACAAATGACATGACTTTCCGACACATACATTTACATATTCACATAGTGCTTTTGTATTAGCAAAAATAAGTGCTCAACATGCCTATTCACATAGTATTTTTTTGACAAAAATAAGTGCCCAACATAAATATTTTCCATTACAGGGGCTACATTATTGCAGGAGCGGCCCATGCAGGTAAGAGCAGTGGGGTGGGGTGGGGCGACTCTACAGACGATGATGATGAAAAATTTTATTTAAAAAAATGAAAACCACTTACCTTGCGCTCACCACATCGAGTTGGTGATGCAGAGAGCAAGGTAAGTCGTTTTCTTTTTTTAAATATAATTTTCCATCGTTGCCGTCTGTGGACACCCCCACATATCCCCACCCCGCTGCCTCACCGCTTTTACCTGCATGGGCCTCTCCTGCTTTATTGTCTCCTTAGTGTCTGCTCATGAGTACAACATGAGTCCCTGTGTGCTTGGGGCACATTAGTACAGCCTTATTCAATTATCTGAGAGGTATGTGTCCTCCTATTTTTTTGTCCTTTGGCTTATTATTAGCCTTGTATGGGTGTGTGTGCCCTCAGAACACACTTCGTTACACCGATGCATTTTGACCTTCTCTGTGGGCCTGATAGATAGTTATGGAAGGTCTTCCTCAGGATGAGAAGGACAGGACCTACATCTCTTGAACCCAGAACCCGAGTGACTCCAAGAGCTTGTTAGCTGGCCTCCTGGCTTGAGCCTCAGGTACAGAAGGCTCCAACAACCTTGCGCCTGCATCTGGACTCTGCCATCTGTGTGTCTACCCTGCCAAGTAGGCCACTCCAGTTCTGGACCCTTGGAAGTGGGCCTTAGGTGCTTTGCCAGCCTCTGTGGATCCAGCTGAACCAACGCATCTCCTCTACTGTATGGCGCAACCCCGAGCATAACCGATGCCCCTCCACTGCTGCGTGGATTGGACCTGTCGCAAAGACTCGCATCGCTGCCGCATCCCGCATCACTTTCGCTTTACGCTTTTTGATGCAATTTTTACTAAAAACATTAATATTCAATATCTCTGGTTCTACTGATTGGATTTTAGTAGTTTTGGTCTTGGTTTATTTATAAAAAAATGCCCCTATTCTTCTAACTCTGTGGTGGGCTCTTTTTGTGGGTGGTGTTTTCACAGCGTTACTGTTTGAAGTATTACACAAATTCTTTACACATTGCCTCTCAGTTAAGCCTGACTGGTCTGTGCCATGCTATCCAAGGGTTGGGCACAGCTTAATTAGGGTTTGCTTGCGACTTTTCTCTGGGAAGAACTGTGGTTGCTGCTTGAGAATGGTTTCACCATCCTCAACCAGTAACCCCATTTCTTATAGCGACAGAATATTCTGTCCATCAAACTCAAGGTCCACCCCCTCGAGTTAGGCTGATTGCAAGTTTTATATTGATGGAGTAAAATTTACTCTGTCAGTGTAAAAACTTTCTTTGGCGGCCCGACGGAGTACGTGCTATTGGAAATAAGTGACCCGACTGTCCACCCTATTTACAATGAATGGTGAGATGGCTTGTTTTGGTTTTTAATGACCTTCATTGCAAGGTATATCCTGGTTGTGTGGGTCTGTAAAAAAGAAAACTGACCCACACACCATAGGAGAAAACTGGTGGGTCTTTTATTTTTCCCAAAAAAATTCCGCTTTGGTTTGTACCCATTTTGTAACAAGCCTTGCATTTGTATATTTGTACCAACATTGCAACTATTCCGTGCTGATGTGGGAAAATTTAGGGCTGCAGTGGATTGGCAACTAACATCTTTCTTCAGAAAAATAACAGTGGTTGCTGAAGGATATTGGCAAGGATTTGTGGAGCTTTGTAGGACTTGGTGATCGCTGACAGGAACCTATTACAACAAAAAATAAGGGGGGAGGTAGAGGTTTTTTGAGCTAGGTCCACCCTCCTTTATCGATACTGAACCTAAAACCCGAAGTGTCGGGTAAAGGGCCTAGCCATTGGACAGGGATAGGGTTTCCAATCAATGAGATCCGGAAACAACAACAGGAAAGAAGAATTTCTTTCTTGAGTCCCCTCACTCACCAGGGTTTCCCCACGGTGGGGAGACGACTAGGTATTTTCCTGGGAGGCGCTCTCATACTAAATTTAGGACTAAGAGATCCCTCAACCCCCGCGGTCCATGAGGCATATATATGCTTCTTTAGAAATACTACGTGATAAAGTCTTGATGGTATGTATGGATTAACGCATGCTTTATAGTTGCAGCGTTTATTTATTTATTCATTGTTTAGATTGCCTTACTTTGGCTGATTAGGAGTGGCAAACACAGGGCTGGTCCCTGTGTGGTCCTGACGAAGAGCTTTGGGGAAGCTCGAATCATGTTGATGTATACTAAGGATTTCTAACCCATTATAGTTAGGTCCACTTGTATCACACCCCGTTTTTAGACATACCAAACTAGGAGCAACAATAAAGTATTTCGCCCACTAGCAAGGTATTTTTAACTCACTTTAGCCCACTCCACTCCACTTTTACACTACACATAGTCTTCCACAAAAGTGCTCCTACGTAAATATCGCAAGTCGTAGCACGCCTCGGCTCGTAGAGAGCTGAGAGACGCCTATGATGAAGCATGTCACCGTGGGGAAACCCTGGTGAGTGAGGGGACTCAAGAAAGAAATTCTTCTTTCCTGTTGTTGTTTCCGGATCTCATTAATTGGAAACCCTATCCCTGTCCAATGGCTAGGCCCTTTACCCGACACTTCGGGTTTTAGGTTCAGGAACCTATTACATACATAGGGCCCCACAGTGGAAGGGGGGGGCATTACTGTGTATCATTTCCAAACATTTCTGTCTATCAAGCTTAGTTAGGTCCGTTAAAGAAATTATACTAAAGCATATCTAGGATGCCCTGATGCTTTTGAGCAGAATTACTTTAAACCATACCATTTTACATACCTTTCACCATCTTATTCTTTATGGTACTAACTCCAAAACTAACCTACAAAGTTTTTTCCATTCTATACACTTTTCGTCAGTGTTAATGGACCAGTTTACTTGTAAAAGTGTTATTGGCACGAATTTTGTCAAGTAATCCTTGCTGTGAGAATTTCCAAACCCACTGTAATGTTGTACTTAAATTGTGTCCAATTTTGGACTAATGTGATTGCTCCAAGGTGATTGTGATGCTCCATATGCCACAACTCACGGCAAAACTCCATTACAGGAGAAACCTCCTTTAAAGTTATATTTAAATCTTATCAAGTTTTCACTGGGCTTACTAGCCAAATGTTTAATATGGGCAACACTGGACACTAAAGCTCACACCTATAACAAGAGGGGACTTAATACATCTCTTATAAGGTAAATTATGCTCAATTTTCAACTAACATGCTTTAAAATGCACCATTTCTCACCCATTTTCTCTACTGGGGAGAACAGCATAAAAGATATTTGTGTGCTTTAAATTATCAATGTCAGTACACCTCCGTACACTCAAATATAACGGCATATTTGTATCTTGTTACCTCCTTTCTTTATTTTAATCCATATTAATGCAATAAACCACTATCCCAAGCCCCTTTATGATTACTTATGTTCCATTAGCGTGTGCATGCGTATTCCCGTCTGGATTGAAACTATATTTTGGAGTATTGAAAAAAGGTAGGAAAGCATGGTGCCCAAAGCTGACGGTGGGACCATAGAGGAGAGACAGTAATCAATTTGACCCCAGTTGTGGGATGGAATCTAATAACGGAGGGTATTTAAACGGTGAAGGGACTTATAGGAAGATTGATTCAAACATGAAACGGGAGCAAGCGTTTGCCCGATACGGGAATATCTTTACAGTAAGTGGGAATTGACGGTGGGGCCTGCACCAGGTGGAGGGCTGTATAGGAGAGACATGCAATTGACGTGGTGTGCGGGTGTTTTACGATTCAAAATGAAATAATGTTTTTTGTGTTTGTGCGCATGTGCTGGAGGTTCAGGGCATCGTAGTTGGGAGCCTCATGTCACAAATAGAAGGGAGTCATTCAGGCGCGCAACGCCCATTGGGCTCAAAGGGCTTCAGCCCCGCCCCCCCCCCGTCGTGTGTGTCAGCCAGGGCTGAGACAACTTCCCAGGCACACACACAGCCGCACCCGAGCACTTCACAGGTCTTTAAAAGACCATTTGGTTGTCAATGAGGCTTTGTTGTTTTTCACCCCTTCTTAGAGCCCCTGCATTTCCACTCTGCATATTGCTGGACGAGTCAGCCCCCCCCCCCCCGAAATTTTTAGTAGCCCCCCACCGAAATTTGGCTCTAGTTGCGCCTCTGGAGTCAATCATGTGTGTTTGGAGCTCGATCGAGTGGGAGCGTGATGGATGATTTAAAAGGAGCTGCATTGAATGTTCCGGGATAATGACAGACAAAGATACGGTAATAGCGTTACTAGAATACATTTTAGATTTGTGGAAAGCAGTGGATACTTGGGAGGGTGCTATTTAAATAAAATTAGGAGTTGGGCTGAGGATACGCATATTTTAAATAAATGTCAGTTAGGTTTTAGAAGCAAATTAGGAACCATAGAGCAATGTCTCAATTTAAATTTGATTGTTGACAAATATACGATAGCTCGGCAGTCTCCCATTTACCTAGCTTTCATGGACCTCACCTCAGCCTTCGATTATGTGAATAGATCGCGCCTATGGTCATGTCTCCTAAATTATGGGCTAGACGAGGCCTTAGTACACTTTCTGGCCTTCTTACACAAGGATTTGGGGGCAAGGGTGAGGATTAGTAGGGATGGGGCCGTAGCAGAGAATATTGTCAACGGCCGAGGAGTCAGGCAGGGGTGTGTGCTGGCCCCTCTGCTTTTCATTTTATATATTAATGAGTTGCATGATGAGCTGTCAAACTTGACTACGGATGTCCCGGTGATCAATGGCAGCAAAATACCTGCTTTATTATACGCGGATGACGCGATCCTAATGGGCCGCACACCCAATGCACTACGCACTTTAGTTGGGGGCTTTGTTGATTTTATGTCTAAATTGGACTTGTGTACAAATTTAAAAAAATCTTTTTTAATGAATTGTGGTCCAAATAAACATCTGGTTAATGTAATCAGCTCCAGTTCTGAAAAACTATTTTGCACGCGCACTTTCTCATACCTGGGGCTGGTATTTGCTGACAATGGTTCCTGGACTGCCCATTTGACACACAGCCGGAACAAACTCTTAAAGGCCTCCAACTCAATATTATGCCTCCCTCAACCCAGAAGAACTGAGGTAGTGCTATCCCTACTGAAGATATATAGAACTCAATGCAGACCAACCGCAACTTATGGAGCTGAAGTGTGGGGCTATGCGAATTGTAACAATATTCAAATAGAGGAAAATAGATTTTGTCGGAGAGTTCTGGGGGTTCCGATTAGCTCCTCTTCCTTTGTTTGTCACCGGGAGCTAAAACTGTCCTATATTGAAGATTATATCAGGGCCCGTCCAACTATTTTTGGATAAAAGTATGGCAAAATCCGGCAACCACCCTCACTAGAGAAATCATAGCTGATTGTCTTAAATGTGACAAGGGCAGTAGCATACCTTGGCTGGCAGCTGTTAAGGACAGCTTGTCCGCTGTAAACCTGCCACACATTTTCTCAAATCCAAGTGATATATCAGGCATCAATAAAAAGACTATACAGGAGACCCTGTATGGGTATTATGCCAGTATGAGACTTAGGCATGAAACCGAAAAGCTCAGTTGCCCGTTACATAACGATGTCGGACGCTGAGGGGCCACCGATAATATTGCCAGCCCGTTATCTTTTAATGGCGACTAACCGTTGGGAAAGAAGTTTGCTCTTTCGCCTTAGGGCTGGTACTTTAAAATATTTATTATGTTTTCCCCTTGGGCACACCAGTAACCTTGAGCAAACCCCTTGTCCCTGTGGTAATCGTGGCAATCAATCTATGTTACATTTTTTGTTTTTCTGTAACTTTTATCAGTTATATAGTAAACAGTTGCTGATCCCGTTTTTAAGGTAGCAGCTATCAGCAACTATAAGGTGGCATATAGAGAAATTGTTGAGCTCAAAGACGAAAATTTAATTTTCCGCGTCAGCACTTTCTTGCGTTTGGCTGTCCGCTCACGCGCTTCTATGAGTTTGGTATAATTGGCCTTGATTGCCCATTTTTAACCCCTCATTTATATGTAGGTTGCATAATTTTATTGTGTGTATTTCATTGTTACATAATTTTTGATAAACTGCTCGCACTTTATAATATTATGCTGCTAGATTTAATGAATTTGTTTGATTTTAACGCTGGTCTAATGTGATAAATTGTTCGCATTTTACATCATTATGCTGCTATATTTAATGAACTTTTTATTCTCATCTTAATATGTGTTATTATTTTAGTCTGATTTTATTTATCAAATCAGTGGATATTGGTTGCCTGTATCAGTTGATTCCAGGAACTATTATACTATTGCCCCTAACAAATTATAAGTGTAAGACAAATCCCTGAGCATTGCGTATGTATATGTTTTGTGTATTTACTGTTTTTAGCCTCGTGTTGGCTGTCTTAAATTTTTATTCATGTATGTATTGTTTGTTTGTTTTTAAAATTTTGCTGGTATT
Organism: Calotriton arnoldi; assembly: GCA_963921515.1. Lineage (NCBI taxonomy): Eukaryota > Metazoa > Chordata > Amphibia > Caudata > Salamandridae > Calotriton > Calotriton arnoldi. The sequence continues at coordinate 74,207 of CAWUFW010003777.1, forward strand.
TTTACTTTGTTCTTTTATGGATATTTTCTTATCCGAATAAAGATGAATTGAATTGAACATCTCTTATAAGGTAAATTATGCTCAATTTTCAACTAACATGCTTTAAAATGCACCATTTCTCACCCATTTTCTCTACGGGGGAGAACAGCATAAAAGATATTTATGTGCTTTAAATTATCAACGTCAGTACACCTCCGTACACTCAAATATAACGGCATATTTGTATCTTGTTACCTCCTTTCTTTATTTTAATCCATATTAGTGCAATAAACCACTATCCCAAGCCCCTTTATGATTACTTATGTTCCATTAGCGTGTGCATGCGTATTCCCGTCTGGATTGAAACTATATTTTGGAGTATTGAAAAAAGGTAGGAAAGCATGGTGCCCAAAGCTGACGGTGGGACCATAGAGGAGAGACAGTAATCAATTTGACCCCAGTTGTGGGATGGAATCTAATAACGGAGGGTATTTAAACGGTGAAGGGATTTATAGGAAGATTGATTCAAAGATGAAACGGGAGCAAGCGTTTGCCCGATACGGGAATATCTTTACAGTAAGTGGGAATTGACGGTAGGGCCTGCACCAGGTGGAGGGCTGTATAGGAGAGACATGCAATTGACGTGGTGTGCGGGTGTTTTACGATTCAAAATTAAATAATGTTTTTTGTGTTTGTGCGCATGTGCTGGAGGTTCAGGGCATCGTAGTTGGGAGCCTCATGTCACAAATAGAAGGGAGTCATTCAGGCGCGCAACGCCCATTGGGCTCAAAGGGCTTCAGCCCCGCCCCCCCCCCGTTGTGTGTGTCAGCCAGGGCTGAGACAACTTCCCGGGCACACACACAGCCGCACCCGAGCACTTCACAGGTCTTTAAAAGACCATTTGGTTGTCAATGAGGCTTTGTTGTTTTTCACACCTTCTTAGAGCCCCTGCATTTCCACTCTGCATATTGCTGGACGAGTCAGCCCCCCGAAATTTTTAGTAGCCCCCCCCACCGAAATTTGGCTCTAGTTGCGCCTCTGGAGTCAATCATGTGTGTTTGGAGCTCGATCGAGTGGGAGCGTGATGGATGATTTAAAAGGAGCTGCATTGAGCATTGCATGCTCCTCCATGCTAACTAGTTACGCGACCCCCAGCATCCTGAGTAAATGTACTATTTGTATATATATATATATAACTCTAACCACTAGTATATGTAGTAGACCTTTATACTTACTACCATTCCTATGTGATTTTTAGAGTTTATCCGTTTGTATCTCTTCCTTGAGTGACTTTACAACTTGTACATTTGCAATTTTTTCTGCTTGTATCTCTTCCTTGTGTGACTTTTCAACTTGTACATTTGCAATTTTTTTCTGTTTGTATCTCTTATGTAACTCATGTAATCCTAAATCCTTATGTAACGCAACTGGTTCTTTTGTAAAGCGCTCTGACACCTTCGGGTAATGTTCGCGCTATATAAAATCGCAATAAATAAAAAAATAAAATAAAAATAAATTGAATGTTCCGGGATAATGACAGAAAAAGATACGGTAATAGCGTTACTAGAATACATTTTAGATTTGTGGAAAGCAGTGGGACATCTAAAGAGTGGACACATGGTTGGAGTATAATTGGAAAGGGTACCTCTAGTCAGGGTAATAAAGACAGTACTAAGAGATTGGATGAGGATTAAGTAGGAAACACCTTGTCCGGGATGTAAGAACAGTGCAATGAGATTAATAGTTTGTGATTAAGCTTGACTTGTTTGTATAAATACGCCTGAATAATATGTTTTCTATATTCTTTTTAACAGTGTTCTTAATGGATTGAAATTGATGAGAAACAAATAGATGGGATTACAAGAATGAGATATAATTTTTTGTAAGTAATGGATTGGTCCTCCTGTTTATACCATATGCAATAGGATACACAGCATGGTGGGAAAGGAATATAGGGAATGAAATAAGCACATATTGTGTAGCTGTAATCACCAAGATCACATTCGGTTAGGGCACGGGTACTCATAGTACGGCCCGCGGGCCGCCAGCGGCCCGGCAAGCCTTCCTTGGCGGCCCGCGGACCTTGCAGACATCATACCTGTTTTTTTTATTTTTTTTAAAGTGTCAGCAAACACCGCAGCACGGACTCTGAGAGACTCTGCTTTATGGGGGCCGGGCGATTCTTTAAAAGACCATTCACTTGTTAATGAGGCTTTGTTGTATTTTACCTCTTCTTAGCGCCCCTGCATCTAAAGTGAATGGTCTTTTAAAGACCTGTGAAGTACTCGGGTGCTGCTGTGTGTGTTCCCGGGAAGCTGTCTCAGCCCCGGCTGACACACGCGGGGTGAGGTGAGAGAGGGTGACAGAGAGAGGGAGAGACAGAGAGAGGGAGAGACAGAGAGAGAGAGAGACAGAGAGAGAGAGGGACAGAGACAGAGAGAGACAGAGACAGAGAGAGACAGAGACAGAGAGAGGGAGAGACAGAGAGAGGGAGAGACAGAGAGAGGGAGAGACAGAGAGGGAGAGACAGAGAGAGGGAGAGACAGAGAGAGGGAGAGAGACAGAGAGAGGGAGGGAGAGAGGGAGAGACAGAGAGAGGGAGGGAGAGACAGAGAGAGGGAGAGAGACAGAGAGAGGGAGGGAGAGAGACAGAGGGAGGGAGGGAGAGAGACAGAGAGAGGGAGAGACAGAGAGAGGGAGAGACAGAGAGAGGGAGAGAGGGAGAGACAGAGAGAGGGAGAGACAGAGAGAGGGAGAGACAGAGAGAGGGAGGGAGAGAGGGAGAGACAGAGAGAGGGAGGGAGAGACAGAGAGAGGGAGAGACAGAGAGAGGGAGAGAGACAGAGAGAGGGAGGGAGAGAAGACAGAGGGAGGGAGAGAGACAGAGAGAGGGAGAGAGAGAGACAGAGAGAGGGAGAGACAGAGAGAGGGAGAGACAGAGAGAGGGAGAGACAGAGAGAGAGAGAGAGGGAGAGACAGAGAGAGAGAGAGGGAGAGACAGAGAGAGAGAGAGGGAGAGACAGAGAGAGGGAGAGACAGAGAGAGGGAGAGACAGAGAGAGAGAGAGACAGAGAGAGAGAGACAGAGAGAGAGAGAGACAGAGAGAGAGACAGAGAGAGAGACAGAGGGAGAGAGAGACAGAGAGAGAGAGGGAGGGAGAGAGAGGGAGGGAGAGACAGAGACAGAGAGGGAGAGACAGAGAGAGAGCGAGAGACAGAGAGAGAGGGAGAGACATAGAGAGAGGGAGAGACAGAGAGAGAGAGGGAGAGACAGAGAGAGAGAGAGACAGAGAGAGGGAGAGTCAGAGAGAGGGAG